>JAQPZY010001346.1:1200000-1800000 GCA_029931535.1 Margaritifera margaritifera | reverse complement strand
AAAATACCAGAAAAGCACAGAAGGCACAAGGAAGATATTTGATTCATTGAGAGAGTATCATACAGTGAATGTGACTTTCATTCTGAGTCTTCAGGAAATGAATGATGACGAATGGAATTGATGGCTTAGCAAGTTTATGATAGAGATCAGAAAACTTGATGAAAGCCTCTGCTCATCAAAAACACTGTATCAGAAAATTGTTGTGGGATAAATTCTAGATTCTGTTTGGTCTTTGTGCCTATGATGAGCACTGGAATCTGTGTATTGATCAAGTAGAACTTCGACATGATCAGCGTGGTTTTTACATCAGATTCAAATGATGTTGTTCTTGTTTAATGGTGCTTTTAACACTTGATTGGCTTAATTGTCAGTAAATCATAGCCAAGTGCCTTTCCCAAGGACACACCTAGGAAACGGACCTGGGCTAGCCTGGGTGAGTATCAAACCCATGACCCTTGGATTATGAGTCCAATGTTTTACCAACTGAGCTACTGCAGCTCTTACAGAGGTACACTTTTGATATTTTTAAGAATACATTTTCTCTTCTACTTTATAAAAATGATACATATCTCAGAAAAGAATCAAATTTTTTTTTTTTAATAAAATAATAGATCAACTCTGTTTTAAAATAATTTTCTAAGTATCCAATTTATTCAAAATTGAATTTTGCATTCAGGATTTTAGATATTGATGAATTTTAATCTCATGTAATAGAGTTTTATAACATTTAAGATACAAATAGTCTAGGCTTAATTGAAACTTTGCTGTATTAAATGGTTTTGTAGATTTATTACATGTAGGCCATTTTCTGTTTCTGGGAGGCTGAACCAGCATTGTATCTATTCAAAAGATATAATTTAAGCACTATTTTGCAAATCCAAAAGTGCATGATTGCTACAATGCATACTTGGAGGCTGCAGGAAAATACTCTGAGAAAGCATTTTAGTAAAAGCCAGTGAGTAAACCTGGTAAAAAACCACCCAGCTAATTGGAGTCAACCAAATTATAAACTTTGATTAAAAATGTCTAAAGAAGGGGGAATCAATGGGCATTTCACCAATCATTCCAGCAAAAGAATGTGCTCCATTGTTCAATAATAAGCCAAACCTTGCATTGATTGGTTGAGTTGGTGCAAAAGTACGAGTCCTTCAGAACATATACTAAGAAATATTTCCAGTGTGCTGGAAGGTCCAAGTGCAAAATTGGGGATACTTGATAATGATCCAAGTGAAAAGGAGAGCTCCTGTAAGTGTCAGCTCGAATTGAGTAAAGTCTTATTCACACCTATGAAAGAAACTGCAAAGTTTGAGAACTGTGTCCTCAGTTTCTACTAAAGCACATTCTGGTTTCTCTGTAAGTGGTAAAGCATTACCATTTATGTCATGTGTGAAATGCTCTTGTAGTACTCAATAAATATTGTTCATACTATTTGTATTTTTATCCTGCCCACCCCCACCCCCCAATACATGACCCAGTACAACATCTGGTTGTCTGAACTGCTTCTTAAATGAAGTGTCAGCATACTATATACCAGTAATAGGTACCAGAAATCTGGTTGATTGACCTGTTTCTGGAAAAGGATGTCAGCATACTTTGTATCAACATCCAAGTTCACAAGACTGATGGGTAATGATAAATATGCAGTGACTCAGATGAAAAGGAGTAAGCCATGCCTGTTGTACAACATTAGCTCTACATCACAGACCTGGACCAAACTTTGTGAATAGTTTGCCCTTGGGATGCCAAAGCATATATGCTCAGAAACCAAATTTAATTTAACCTTTCGGGATATGAATTGGTCCTCACTTAGAAACAGAAGAAAAAATCAGTGCTGGAAATACTGCACAACTCCTTGTTCCAAAATCACCACCTTGGTTATCAGAAATCCCCCAAATTATGTTTCATCTTCACCAGTTCAAAAAGTCCTAAAGAAATCCATCCCTTTTCAGAGTAAATTCAATGAATCAGAGCCTCCTATCTTGGCCATACATCTCTGTATATAGACAGTTTGAAAGATGGAGACAAGGTTGTCAATGACACCATTTTGAGCCGGTTTCCAGATAAAGCGTTCATTTTAACCACAGAAATTACAGCCATACTCAAATCTTTGAACTGTATTAAAATCTCTCAAAAATCAAATTTCATCATTTTTTCAGATTCCTTTTCCACACTGAAAGCCTTGCAAAACCATAAATCTGACAACCTGTTAATATCCCAGATCTTACAGAAACATGGCTTGCTCATACAATCTGGAAAAGTATTTTGTACTGTTGGCTTCCTAGTCACATTGGTATTAAGGACAATGAAAGGGGAGATAAAGCAGCCAAAGCTGCCCTACAGTCGCCCATTTCTGAATGGAAGATTCCATATACCGGTACTGACTTCAAATATTGTATAAATCAGCAGGTTCTTCATTCTTGTCAAAATATGTAGAATGAAAACTCCACAAACAATCTTCAGAACATCAAACCCACTATTGGAGAGTGGATCCGTCATATAGAACAAATTGCAGAGATGAGGTGGTATTGTGCCGATCGCATATCAGACACATGTATCTGACTCATGGGTGAACCTCGACTAGAGTGCATACCCTGCCAGCATCCACTAACAGTGGAACACATTCTTGTTGAATGTGTCAGCTTCCACCCTGTAAGACAAAAGTATTTTGATGTGAACTCAATGAAGAAACTTTATGATAATGTATCACCAAAGAAAATCTTGGACTTTTTCAGGGACTGCAGTTTATATAAAAAATTGTGACCATATGTTTTATGGATTTTACATGTTTTACCTTTATTTGTTATTGTATATACCTTTTTAACATCTTTACCTTTTATATTTTATTGTGTTGTACATCATTTACATTTTGGGGCATACATGTGATACAAATGAGGGGTCAGCTTGGAACAAAGAGGGAGATCTGCAAAATTTGGTCAGGAGTTTTGACCTCAAAAGAGGGAGGTTTTTCATCGGCCCAATTCTTAGTGTGCAAATGGGCAAAAATTACTACAATTTAACAAATTTCCATATTTTTAATATTAAAATATGCAATTCAGTTCTTTTATATTAACTTGTTGCCTTTCACACTCTCCATATATGTAACACAAACATTTTTAGCATTTCTTACAAGATCATTGCCTGGATTATATTGGTGGCAGTCCTTATCATTGTTCATCTTAACACTTAAAAGATTATATACTATCACTGGATCCAGGTTTCCTCAAGAGTCAGCCTGAATTTTCCTCAGAAGGGAAAATGTCCTTTCAGTGTCAGCATTGGAATGTGGCAATATCAATACAACTCTACTCAGTTCACCAAGAAGTTTAAATTGTTTCCTGCCTGTGGGTAGAGTCAGATTGCCGACTGTGTGCCAAAACTGCTCAAGACTAGTACTGTCTTGGTCGAATTCGGGAAGTTCTTCTTTAGGAGTCAGAATATAGTCCTGAATTTCATCTTCCAGTGCAGATCTCTCACTCTGGGTTAACGTCATGAACCTCTCGGACAGCTTCACCACTGCAGTACAAAATGCAAAACATTATAACTTTGAAATTTACTTGTCATTGATATACAGTAGGTAAATTAAAATATTTTAATATAATAAATGCAATTGTCAATTGCATATCCAATGCAATTGGCTCAGGGGAGATTTCTCTTTGAAATATTATAGAATCTGTTGCAGTGGTTTCATAAGGCTTAGCAAAATTTTCCTTTTAAAGGTACCTATCACTGTTTTCAATTTCCAATTATCAGTGCAGGCCTATAATATTTTTTTATTGTTCACCCATAAATAGCTTATAATTATCTGTATTGATCATAGGAGATAAGCAAACCTACCTAATCAGATTAGTGAGTATTTATTGCACTCCCCAGCATCTAATGTTGTTTTACTGTCAGTAAGATTGTCCTATTGAAGCACTGATGCATACATTAATGATTAGACTATCACACCCATTGTGACTTTAAGCTTAATTTGCAGATGCCTTTGTTTTCATCTTTATAATCACTATCACCATTATTTAACAATAACAATAAAATGCGGAAAATGATTATCACTTACTAGAATTATAGACGAAGACAAAGACCTCATTCATCCAAGGCATTATGGATTAATTCTTGTACTTTAACCACATTATTCATATTATTATTCATATTCATATTATTATTATTATTATTATTATTATTATACAATTGTGATTATCATTTCTTATGAGCAATAAAATAGTTAAACTTTAGTAATACTTATGTGAATATTTTATCCAAGCATGCAAAGATGAGTTCTGCTGATCCAATGTTACAGGTTGGTATTCCAAGAAATCTTGTTAATATCCTGTTTACATCCTTGTCGAAAACACAAACTAATTTTGTCAGCATTTTATTATCCTCTTTATGGGGTTTCTGCATGAAATTCTTGCCACCATAACAGACTTTAAAATCAGCTTTACAGGAAGAGCAGAATGCATATTCATGTCTCTTTGAACTCGATTGCAGTCACTAATGATTACATTTCCAGTGTAATCACTGAATTTCATGTGATATTTCGCTTTCTTGGATGTTGGTGTTTTGGTATTGGGAGATAATGTACTCTTAGACATCTCGACAAACTTAAAACACCGAAGTCAAGCTGAGCCAGTTTTATGCCACTTGAGCTCTTGAGTAATCCAATCATGATCAATTAACATCTTTAATCCTGTCCAAAGTAATTTTTATCATACATAGTATAGACTCTAATTCATCTCAACAATTTTACTCACCGAAGCAGAATATACCTTGTGGACCGAATCAAAGTAATGTTTATTGTTTCATGCTGATTGAGCTATTCAGTAACCCAGCCATAATCAATTAATGTCTTTAATCCTTTCCAAATTACTTCTACTCACACATTGCATAATCCACCTCGACAAACATACTTCAAATGAAGCCAGTTGACCATGCCGACAGGATGTAAGGATGAAATTATAAAGTACATTGACTTACCCTGCTTAAGCCAGCTCAGTCACGTGATCATAGGAAGTATTACCATAAATATACTACAATGGAGCCAGAGTGTGAAAAAAAAAATAATAATAATTTTGCATATGCTGGAGATTTCAGTGAGTGACAGTAGGGGTGGTAGATACCCCTAAACTCGGGAGAAAAACCCTCCCGTGCGGGAGGTTCACATGTATGTTGGGGTCAAAGGTCCAAGTCATTGCAGCTCAAAGAAAAATGGGTTTTGTCAAATAGCTTTTATTCTAGAGTAAGTTCCTTGGACAAACTATGGATGGTTTGTACTTAGCATATTGAAGCAACCTATTGATTCTGGGGTCTAGAGGTCAGGATAAATCTAATAAGAAAATAATGGTTTCGGCACAGTAACTTAACTTCAAGGCCGCATACCTCGCATAGGTCATTGAGATCCATTGGTCAATAATCTCGAGAGCTAACTATGGCCTACTAGTTCCTACACAGAGGACTATTATACATAGGGTGGATGTATAATGTGCCATTCACAATACTCTTTTCCTTATTTTTTTGGTTTAAAATATATTCTAAAGTATGATGCTAACACAAAATGGAAATAAAAACTTTGAAGAACTGAGGCCTAATGTTGTAACCTGTGTCCATTAATTCAATTTTTATCATGGTTATCTCCTGTAGATGCTTCTAAAAATCCAAGGTTGATAACTTTTATCTGATTTAGCAAATTCTCACCGCTTTTGTGGAGAAAATGTAGAAGACCCCTGGGACTGAAGCACTTGAAACCTGGTATACTATTATGAACTTTATTTTTGATCAACATGCTCATATAAAAATAAAAAGATTGAACACCCTCATAAACCTGCATGGCTTATGACAGAAATCAGTGAAGCCAGACAGAATAGAGACTAATTTCATAAAATCAAGGATTGGCATAACTATAAACTCTGGCATAACATATACTGCTATGATTCAGTCTGCAAAAAGAAATTTTTATAAAACATCAGTTGAAAATGCAAAAAGTCCAATAGAAATATGGAAAATTCTAAGGATTTTACTCCAAACAGAAACAGTAAGATCTCAAATCAACTAATAATTGATGGGACAATAATTGATGATATGCATGATATTGTTAACAGATTCAATGAGCACTTCATTAATGTAAGAAATATAACTTCCAATATTTCAAATACTAATGTAAAAAATAACAAGTTACAAGATTTTATTAAGACAAAAATTTGCAAAATTGTACAGTTCACTGTTCCATTTATGTCATGTGCAGATGTAGTAAGTGAACTAAAAAAGTTAAATTCTAATAAATCTGCTGGATTGGACCAAATAAGTTCATTCATCTTAAACAACTGTGCTGATATTATTGCTCCATCTCTTACCTACATAATTAATCAAAACATTACTAAGGGAATCTTCCCATCTCAACTGAAGAATGTCAAGGTTATGCCTGTTTATAAAAAGGGTTCAAAATCAAATCCAGATAATTATAGACCAATATCTATTCTACCAATCATATCTAAACTGTTTGAAAGACATGTTTCCAAATATCTCAATGGTTACCTGTCAAAGTACCATATAATTCACTCATCCCAATCTGTATTTAGATAAAACCACTACTGTCAGTCTGTGCTAACAAAACTCATTGAATAATTTTCCACAGTACCTATATTTTACCAGTTATTGACTATTGTTTGACAACATGGGGTAACTGCCCTAAGAGTCAGTTAGACAGAATAAACAAGACACAAAAGAAAGTAGCTTGCCTAATTCTGAATGCTCCTTTTGACACACCATGTAGTATTCTTTTCCATGAACTGAAATTGCTTCAAATAAATTACAGAAAAAACTTTCAAAAGGCAGTACTTATTTACAAATGTATAAATTGTAATATGTCTGAATATATGAGAGAACTATTTGATGAAAATCAGGGGCCATATGCTTTATGCTCGACCTTACATGGCCACTTGAAATTTCCAAAATCCAATACTGAAGAATTTTGCTGTAGTTTTAAGTATTCTGGAACAAAGATATGGAATTCTCTGCCACAGCAGTTAGATCAGCCACTTCTGTTGAAAGTTTTAAAGAAAAATATCTCAAATATTTAAAGCTTGAATTTAATTGATTTCTACATGTCATTATGTTTTTGTAAAATTCTTGTTTCTATTCTTCTGTTTTGTCTTTATACTTGCTAATCTGTCTTTGTCATGCTAATCTGTCTTTGTACATGCTAATCTATCTTTGTACATGCTAATCTGTCTTTTGTTTTAAATTGATTATGTTCTGAGTAATGTACAGTCATATCACTTGATTGTTCCTTGTTAAATGTTGTAACTTCACTTTTTCCTACATGTTTTGTTAGTAAGATACATGCATGTAGAATGTTAGAAAGTAACTGAGGGCCTCATGGGAGACTAGATACATCTCTATTCTAATTGAGCTAGCCTTGTTAAATAAAGAATTATTATTATTCTTATTATAATTATTATTATTATTATTATTATTATTATTATTATTATTGTGGCCATCTTGAAAATCTTATCACTACTTCCAGAATTGATGATCATATCAACATAGGGTTGTGATAGTCACTTCACTTTTTTTTGCTCTATGTCATGTTAGTAAGATACATGCATATAGACTGTTAGAAAGTAGCTGAGGACCTCAAGAGAGACTAATTGAGCTACCATCATTAAATAAAGAATTATTATTTTTATTATTATTATTATTATTATTATTATTATTATTATTATTATTATTATTATTGTTGGTGAATGGTTGCTTGCAATGGACAATGGACAGTTGGTTGGAACTATATATATTGATTCTAAGAAGGCTTGTGACTTCGTTGACCATAATATACTTGCAAGGAAACTCGAAAAGTACAATTGTTCTCACTTATCACTTTCATGGTTCAAATCATACCTATCTGACAGAAGCCAACAAGTTGTTATTGGTAACATTAAATCAAACCTGATGTCCATCAACAAAAGAGTTCCATGTGGATCTATCTTAGGGCCTGTATTATTTGTATTGTTTATTAATGACATGCCTCTGTATGTACAACATTAACAAACTGATCTGTATGCTAATGTTAAAAATTTTAACAACTGGGTGAAGATTTATATCAAGTGGAAAATTAGTGCTCACTGAATAACATGTTTATCAATCCCCTAGAAACAAAGACAACATTTCATGGAACTGGACAAAGATTATCAGTGAACAGAAATCCAAATCTTGAGCTGTATATTGAAGATAATCTAATTGAAAATGTTGACACAGAAAAACTTTTGGGAGTTCATGTTGATAAGAATCTAGACTGATGCTGGCAAGTGAAAAATGTTTGTTTTGCAGTAAACTCGAAAATGTATCTTTTACAGAGGATAAAAAGTTATCTACCACTCAACTATTGGAAATTATTTTACAATGAATTCATTCTTCCTTTTTTGGACTACTGCTGCACAATTTGGGGAAATACAACTTATAGTAATATTAAAATGATCCACAAACTTTAAAAAAGAGCAACAAGAATTATTATAAATTTACCATTTGATACACCATCCAAAATTCTATTCTTGAAATTGAAATGGCTGAAATTTGCATACATATTAGCCTACCACAAGTCCATATTAATGTTCAATGTAAAGAATGAACTTTGTCCTCATTATTTGCATGGTATGTTTCATTTTAAGTCAAAAGAACAATGACAAGGACCTAAATTGAGATTAATTACAAATGATCGTTGCAGAACAACATTTCCAAAAACAAATACTTTTAAAAAATAATTTGCTTACTCTGGTGCTATTCTATGGAATGAACTTCCCATAACCATTAGATTAGAAATAAATCTAAATGTGTTCAAAACAAAATTGTATGACTATTATCTTAAAAGGCAGTTTTCATTGAAAATATTGAAATACATGCACTACAATTTATTCTGTTAATGCATATATAATAAACTTTGTGCTTTTATACTTTATGTTTTTAAACATGCTTTACTAAATTTGTTTTTAAAAAAATTTGTGTTTACAATAGTTTATCATCCTTAAGGCCCCAGAGGAGAATAGTATACATGTTATAACTAACTGAGTTACCCTCATAAAATAAAGTATTTATTTTATTATTATTATTTATTTTTATGGCAGTAGGCAAACACTAACAGAAGGAATGAAATAGAGTGGAAGAGTGAGTTGGCAAACAGGTCCAGCTAAAGTAATCCCTCACTATAAGGCATCCCAGTATAAGGAAGTTCCTCTTATAATGCATATATGGTCATGGATCCCATTACATGATTAAACAATAATAGTATGTACAGGGTATTATTCGCCTCAGTATACAGTGGCATCGCCTAAAAGGTGGTCCAATTTTCTGGCTCCCATAAATAGCATTATAGTGAGGGAGTACTCTACTGTGCAATATTGGAGACAGTTGCATTATATAATGAATGCAGCCTTTTCGTGATTTTGCAAATTTGCGTTGAGTACTAGTTGAGAAAGCAAGGTACAGTGGTACATTTCTGCTAATTGGAATCAGTATTTTGTTAAAGCACTTCAGTAACAAACTTGTGGCAGTGAGGTCTTATTTATTTTACAGACAATTTCTCTTTTTACAGTCAAATCCAAACAGGAGGAATGGAATGTGAGGGAAAGGAAGGAGAAGAGCCTTCAGGTGACCATGATCAAGATCAGGGCCATGAACTGCAGGATATTATTTATGAAGGAGTTGACCGCAAGCTGAATATCCGCAGTCTGATACTGTCCTGCATCCAGCCAGCTTTGGCCATGGTCAAGGACAAAGAAGAAACCACTGACAGGTCAACACGGAGAATAGAACTGATGCTTTATTTACTACATCAAAGCCCAATTGAAGGTAGACATTTTTAAAAGTATTCTTGCTTTCATAATATGTATGAGGAACTATTTTGTTCACTGAGCTTGATTTTCAGAGCCTGACAGGTCAAGACAGAGAATGGAACTCATTTAAATTGTAACTGTTACATTCTTATAAACTTCAAAAAAATTTAGGTCAAAAGTCACAAGGGGACTATAAATCAAACACCCATTTGATGGAGAAAAAAACATATTTGGTGTGAAGACCCTACATGGGACTTTCATCAGACTTTATACTGAGATTATCACCATGAATTTGCTATTTTTCATTGGTTGTCAGATTTCGTTTTTAATGCAAATTATGACTGGGTATCGGAAATTCACTTCCAATACAATATATGCAACTTCTGCTACATGATATGTGCTGACCAAGCCTCTGAAACCCTTATATATGCCAGATATGTCCTGTTGTAATGATATTTTGATCAATTGCAAAATACTACTGTTGGACATTCATAGTTATGAATTTTTAAACCTTATTCTTTTTCTTATATTTAATTTCACAACTGTAAAATTCAATAATTTCAAACCACTTATCTGACAAAACATGCACGGGATGGCAAATCTTCATATACAGGTGTCAGACTGCCATGAGCATTGGTAATAATTTCTCCTTAATCAAAACAGATTGTGGTATACACTGCCACACCTGAGTAATCCCATCTATTCTACCATTATACTTGGGTATAATCTGATACCAACCGCAAACTTCATAGATTCAGATCTGCCGTCGCATAATGCGCTGGCAGATCTGGGTCTATGCAGTTTGTAAGGACTAATCAGTATAACAAACAACATAGACCCTGATCTGCCGGCGCATTATCGATGGCAGATCAAGGTCTATGTTGTTTGCATTTGGACACGGCTTATGCGCGAGTATAACGGTACTATGTATACTGTCAAGCATCCAATAGAATCTCCACTTTAATTTGTTGGCATTGCTTTAACAATAAATACCTTTGTTTCAATTAAAAGTAATGATGCATAGAACAATAAGAAAGTAAAGATCAATTAAGCAAATAAAGCATCCATCTGAGTTTTGTGCATCGATTGTTCAATAGTAAAAACAGTGTATCAGATACCATAAATTGCCACTGATTAAGTATTTAGCAATTTGTAAGATGATGGGAAAGACACGTCACTATTATTTTCACCAGAGTTATCATAGATTGTAAATATACACAGCAAGCATCAACCATTCTGAATAAGAAAAAGAGAGATGATTGGGGTGAAAATTTTATTCCGAAGATGTTAAGAAGTTTCAACAGCAAATGGTTGAACCATTTCTCATGGGTAAGATACAACAAAACATTCTGTGTGATGTTTTGCAAGTTGTGCCAAAACCAAAAGCAGAATAACAGTTTTGTCAGTCCAGTTGTTTCAAATTTTCAAAGTCAGCCATTGTTGACCATGCAGGATATAATGAACATATACATTCCTCAAAAGCTGAAACTGTGGCAAAAAGCAAGACTCTTACACTCGGTTTGACAAAGTATCAGACAAGACAGATGAAGCCATGATGATATTTTGAAATGCCTATCAATACATGTGCCTTTTCCACATAAAGCACTCACTCTAAACCATTTATTGTATGAGGAACCAGAAACTCAACATTCTTGAGAGAAAAAGCATGCCACACAAATGCAACACTGGAGTTTGACATTTCCTGCATAAAAAACAAAAAAAGTTTGGAAAAATACAATGAAATACCTCAAATACACAGATAACTGTATCTATACTATGCATTTTTCCAGTCAAAATGTGATTATTACATAGTTGATGATGGCTTTATTTTAGTAATTTTTAAGTGTTCATTATGGATTAAAATGATTGTAAGTATATACAACTGAACTAACCACCCCCCCCCCCCACCCAATTCTGCCTCATAGCCCACCCCTGACCATCTCCAAAAAATAAAATGTCCAACGGCATGTCAAAAGTCTTCCAGACCTCTGGTATTGACAATACACATTTGATGCTATTCAAGCATGTTTACCCGTAAACTGTTGTTGTGTTTGCCTAACTTAAAACACATTGCACTGAAATGTGTCATATATGGGAACACACTAGCTGAACCATTAGTTGTGCAGACATATGAAAAACCATGACATGTGGCTCTAATAGTCAGTTTTGTTTACTTCTTTTGATTATATACCACCAGAGAAAATCATGGACTTTTTGATTGAATGCAGTTTAAATACAGACCTTGACCCTATATTTTAAGGATTTTTATATATTTTACATTTATCTTTTATTTATTTTGTAGTATTTCATGTTTACATTTATTTGGAAAGGTTTATCTGTCCAATCAGCACCATATAGCTAGTATTGTGCTGACATGCCATTAAAGCCAAATGCATACATGCATACAGTGTAACCTGACTTAGCAGACACTTCCTTATAGTGGACATCTGTTCCAGGGTTGCATCTAAGATATATGATTCCACAATATCCAAAAAAATAAAAAATAGGTTGCAAAAATTGTAGTCTCCCCTTGTGCACAAAATGGCGCAAAAGTAGGTCTTTTTTTTCTCACTTATGTATATAAATACTGTGCACCTTTTTCTTGTTATGAACAGAAGTCTGTGCTAGCACTATCTGGAAAAGTCTATACACCAGTGAATATGTAATAGTTGGAACCAGAGTTCAGATTGGCTGTATTATCAATTTATGCCTCAAGCCCCAGACCTACAATGTGACAAAATGCAGAAAGAGCACAAACCATACAAATGCCTTGCCCAAAGACACACCATAGTAGCCAAGCTGGGCTGATCCGATAGTAGAATTAGAACCCACACCCTTTTGGTCACTAGTTTGGCACACTAACCACTGAGCCACAACAACTCCACCTCTATTTGTTGCCTCTTATGACATGCTGGAGGGTACATTGGCCCTAAACCTGCAGGGGTCCAAAGAAAGAGAAATCATTGCAAAGAAGGGACTGACAGTGTGTAGGATGAATGGATGAAGAACAGGAATATTGGGAAAATGAGGACATTTTTTAACGCTTTTATGACAGCCTATATCGAGTTCAACAGTTAACTTCTCAGTAGACAATGAACATTTTCAACTAGGTCTCCTTACATCATAAGGTCCCTCAGCACTGATTTCATATATGATCTTGCTTTAATCAGGTCAAAAAGGGTACTTGTGGAGATGGACACCATACTGATCAACAAAATGTTGGCTGTAAATATCTTGTAATTTAAACCATTCACAAGTAGAACTAGCTCAAAAATAGTAATGTTAATAGTGTTCTCAATTAAAATTGTTAAATACCAAGTTGTTAGGTATAATGCTGATTTTAGTAAAGAAACTGTATTTAAAGGTCAGTAGTACACACAAGCTTGTCTACTTCTGGTTGGTTTTTAGTGTTGGAATGAATATTCAAATATATCAAATGAGAATACTTTTGGGTGAATATCTGAACCAGAAATTGGTATTCAAATATTTGTTGTCCACTTTTAATGCGCCTGGAGAGCTTTGAGACCACCCTGTGATGTGTAGTGTCACTTAGTAACCATACTATGTACATGTGCACTAACTGTAGTTCTGCAAAGCTGGTAACCTGACAACAGCCATGGACAAACGACTAAGTACTGTGTGGGAACACTTTGAATTGTGTTCCCAGGGGACAGAATAAAGACCCAATGCAAACTTTGTCAATCGACAGCAGTGATAGCCACCATTGACAAATTGCTGCCTTTGCCAGCACTAACATTTTGGGAGGAAGTCAGAATTTCATCTTTTGTTTGAAAATTCGAAAGTTTAAAGTTGTTCAGTAACTTCAGTTCACGAGAAATTTACTGTCATGGTTTGTTTTCCATAATACTTCAGAATCTTCAGCGATAAATCAAAAATAAGCAGAAGTTCTACATGTTTTACTTGGTTTTGATAAATAAATGGTGCATATCCAGGTTGAGTTGTCTTTTTGTTAATTACTGAGTTTTTTTTGATAATTGCTATGAAGACTAGTAATTTAAAAACTGTATTCAAATATTTATAATGATTTTTCATTACCAAAGTATCAACACAAATTTTGAACAGTCAAGACTATAATGGTTAAACAAACCTTCTGAATGTTAAGAGCAGTGCAGACTTGGAAAAGCTCATCCAATCAGGCCCAGCATGCATGAAACTTCTCAACATGACTAAAAAATTGTATCAACCATCGTTTGGAAATTACAACAACAACACAAAATGCAATTAGCCTAGTTTTCAGAACAATTGTCCATACATTTTCTGGTTATAAAATTGTATGGAGGTATGTTTCACCTATGTAGGAAAATAGATTTGAGAATACACCTCAAATAGTTCTCCCATGCACTCTCTGGTTTAATTGGCAGTCACTAATTATGCAGATACAACAATCATGGCCCCCTTCCATGGGAATGAATGGGTCTGTATTTCAATAAAAAAAACTCAATTAAGTTTTGTTTTTTAAATGTCATCCACTCTGTAGAATGATTACCTAACTTAGCAATAACCTGGAAAACAAGACAAGTCTATATACAAGTCAGAGGGGTCACAATTGTTTAAAGAATTTGGTCAAAATTCTGGTTTTATGACTTCGGATTCAACCCAAGTTGGCTGTGACACTGGTGAATATTTCATGATGTCATCACAGCGAATACTTGAATACAAATCAAATACAGGGTATGAATATTTGAATAGAAAAATCAGTTATTTGTTTCAGCACAAATTTTTGTTATGTTTATGTAATCTTTGTTTTATATAGGAAGATTGTAGGTTACAAATAAGAACTTATAATATAAATGGTAATAATTGTACATTTAGATTTTCCCCAGAATTACAGTTGCTGATGCTACCAAGTCTTGGAATAAAATAATGTGCTGACCATTGACCTTTAGATGAGGCTAACAGTGTTTAAGTTTTTTTTGTTTTTGTAATTTGAATTTTAAACTTTTTTGTTGATGACCTGGATTAAAAGTCCTAGTGCATATTAGACGACTAACATTTGCTATACAATTCTTGTTTAACTTTTAACTTATTGTGCATTTCATTGTTTTGTTTCACTGCTACTGGATTCTGACATTTTCAGCACTTGATTTTTTTTCTTTCTTATTTTATGTAACAGTACAGTAAATTTCTTTTAGAAGGAATCCTCATAATCCTAAAAATGTCCTTTATCACAAAACCATGAAAATTTATATCCATAAAAATTAAAATTTACAGTATGTAAACCCACAGTAAGCATAGCTTGAAGACACATCACTTCAACAGCTCCGTTAGGATTGCAAATCAATTTAGACTGATTGATCTATTAGACAGGTCAATCTCTTGACCTTGTTCAGGGAACATACAGAGAGTTCATATGATTATGTATTTTACGTACCATGACATTTTTACATCTTTATGTAAATTTAGTGAAGTTTGTGTCATTTTTCCCTAGATTTACCCACATTCCTACATGGACTGAGTCACCATATTGCTACTCTTCTGAAAGAGAAGGAGAAAACTGCCTTCAGAGCAGAGAATTGGTTGTCTAGTGAGGCTGCAAAACCTGAAAACATCAACAAGGCTGGCACTTTCAGGTAAAATTTATATTAGTCATGAAGTTAACTCATTATCCATAGAATCAAGGAACTAGGTAGTCCCTTACAGCATACAGGTAAAGGGATCACCTAGAGCATTGAGAACCTTAGCAATGCCTGTATTCCTGAGACTCAGTGACAATATTTGACTGATTTTTAAAAGGAGTTACTTGAAAAAAATGTCTTTATATTTTGCTTCATATTCCTTCAATTAAACTGACATTTGGCAGAGTTGTTCTCAATAAATTTATGTACATAATAATACAGATTTCATGCAACATGCATAAATAGAATACTCATGCAGAATGGTAAAAAGTTATTTACTCTCTAATATTGGTCCTCATTTCATAAATAACCAATATGTATTCATGTATAAATACCTGAAATCCATTGCAAATTCCCGCACAATAAAATACAGCATTCAACACAGTTGATAAAAAAAATGCTCGAAAAAAATTGAATTAATTTGCATTTGGGTCTAAATTTGTTGTTGGTCCTGGTCAGTCAATGAAAACTCAGAAAATTCTCCATCAGAGTAAGTCAGTTGAGTTCCCCTCCCATAGGTTGCTTTTTCTTGTATTCTATCATTTATTTTCTTCAAAACTATTTTTGCTGTTGTTAAAATCAAAATTTATGTTCTTTTTTGTTCAGTGTTCCTCTGCATATGTAAGCTAAAATATGATTGATTGAAATGCATGCACAATTAGTACATGGTAGAAAATAACCAATGGTGTGTGCCATATTAACTCGTCATGTGGGATAAAGGTCTCTACCAATATGACTGCTCAGTCATGGCAACCAGTACATGTACAAGGTTAACTGCACCACTTTATCACAACACACAGGTGACTATGTAGGCAAAGTACAACTTGTTACCATGGCAGGATGGAATAATGAGTTAATTGCTACATAGATCTCTTTAACATTATTATTCCATATCTATATGGAGGTGGGGAGATATAGGACTCCTTGTGCTTGTCTGTCCTTACATCCACCCATCCCACAATCAAGTGAATGCATCTAGTTCCATAGATTTCATGGATTGCAATAAAATGTGGTAAATATGAAGGTCATCACCAAAAGATGTACATATTGACAAATCACAATAACTTAACTTCTCCTCCATCTACTATTACCAAATTTTGTAAATAGCATCTGTTTGGACCAAGGAAGAAGCCTATTGATTTTTATGTCAATTGGTTGGAAGTCAAGGTCACAGACACTGAAAGAAGGAAGACAGTTTCTGCAAAATAGCATTAGTTCTACATCACAGATGAAAAGGCAGTTCCAAAATTGCTTATGTGAGGTAAAGGGTTAATGAGGTGGTTTTGCATCTGATTAGTTGAGCTTGTCGACATTTTAGCAACTCGATTTCTGATCATATTTGTAGCAAACTTGGTGAGTAGGTTTTTATCATCAAGATATGGAATGTTTTATATTATGAACAAGACATATGTATATTAATGAGCTGATCTTGCATATGATTACCTTAGTTTCTTACCACTTGAAAGACTGTTTTCTGGCCCATTTTAATCATACTTGATAAATAGGCTAATATTATCAAGATGTTCGATGATTTTTATTATGAACAAGACCTATTCATGCTTATGAGGTGATATTGTGTCTAATTGGCTGTATTTTTTTACTACTTTAGAGACTGTTTTTGATCAAACTTGTTAAATAGGCCTTTGTCATCAAGATCTTGGTTCATTATGATAATGTGTGTAATTCATGCATATTCCACTAGTTTAATACAACATTATTATTTATATTGTGCCTTTGATAAATGTAATTAGAAGAAATCTAGAACAATTATGACTTGGCCATTGCTTGCTGTATATCAACTGTTTAATAAGAAAATAAAAAGTTGAACCACATATACTAAATTATGAAATATACTCACATTGTCCTAATGAGCACTTTTAAGATTTAAATATATTCCATGTTTGAGTTCATCACTGTGGTATAACCACTAATGAGATTCAAACTACAAACGTAATTAAATTTAGACCTGCAAATCTAGACCAGATTTGTATAAAAATCATCTTGTTATAAAGGGCTTGCAAGTTTGTGCAGTTGATGCTGATATGTCGTCAAATATGGATACCATTACAGAATGTAGCAAAATTACTTCTCTTAGGTTGCTCAACCAGTTTTGACCAGCATGACAAAAGAACATTCTGGTATCAAAAGTTTTTCTGTTGGTACAGATGATGCTGATCCCCAGATACTGATCCACCATTAAATATAGTCACCATTACTGAAGGTAGCATTCTTTGTCAATGGCCATCTATGAGAAACTCCCTAAGTGATCACAACCAAATTTCAAACCACAACATTTAAATTTGTATAATTGTGATCATTGGTAAAAGTAGAAAAATGCTTGACAAGAATGACCCAATTTTATTGTTAAAACCCATTATCCAGACTAATTGTTTTTAAAGAACGATCCTTCTCCATGTGCTAGAATACTTCTCTGACAGTAAATAGAAACCTTATAATTTATACAGATTTGTCAAAAATGAAACAACACTGAAAGCTATTAATTCTACCACAACAACTGAAAACTCCTCTTCTCTCTCATAGCATTCTAGGAAAGGAAATTGTACAACTGATTCTGCTGAGATAAGCTACAGTCACAAAAATGTTGTAAATTGTGACAATCATTATTCTAATATTAGCAGTGAAACTCTTGGCTCTTCCAATTCCTGGGATTCTTCCCCAAAAAGAAAATCTATCTACCCCAAAAATTAAGAAGTTTTCATGAAACAAACACTATTGATTGGTGACTCTATTCTTAAATATGTCAGTGAAAGAGGTCTTAAACCTTGGATCAAAGTCAAGTCATTACCTGGGGTGGAAACTGGTCATATGGTTGATCTAATCAGAGAAATAGATCTTTCTTAATTTGACAATGTCATGATCAGTGTTGGAGGAAATGATGTTAACAACAACATTGATATTAATCAAACTGAAGACAATTTTCACTGCATTCTGAACAACATTTACTTGGACAGTTCAACTTGTAAGGTGTTCATTCGCACAGTTTCTCCAAGAAATTACACTGATATTTGAGATTGGAACGTCTTAATAGAGCAACAATGCAATGAATGGGATCACAAAATGATTTATATTGAAAATGCATTCATTACAAACTCTTACTTGGTGCTGGAACATTGACATATTATAATGGCAAAGGACAGAACCCATTTAAACAAAAAGGAACTTTTCACACTTTCTGTATGCAATAAATGAAAATGCTCCAATACTCAAAGGCAAATACAATAACCAGAGATACGACATACATTTTCAACAAACTTGACAAGCATGGAAGGTGTTATAATAGCTATGTACCTGGACATGGCCTGTATTTATGCAGACATGCCTTGAAAATTCAGTGCCATGACTGTTAGGAATATGAATACAAGGCCAAGCACTGTGACATGTTTTACCCTAGCAACAGGTGCTAGGCTTATGGCTATGAAGATAGTGCCCTATTTATGAGACATAATTTCTCAGCTTCTCAAAGACAATCCTTAGGAACTCTAGTGGGTGATGATGCCCATGTTGTTTCCTATGGAACCTCAGTTAAATATTATATCACTCAAACTAACAACTATGATGGATGTTTAGAATGTGAATGTTCATTAAGTGTTGTGTATGTTCTAACAGTGACTCCATTCAAACATTTATGCATACTTCAGGAAACTGTAAAAATGTATCAGCAGATTTTCCTTGTGTATTTGTCCTAGTAATGTTTGCTTTATTGAAATATTAGATCTTGGAATTAATGGAAAAGATCTACACATTGGGCATATAAATATACAAGGTGTGAATAATAAGTTAGACCAACTGAATTTATTATTATCATCTAAGTGCAATATTATACATATTCTGGATTTAACAGAAACAAAGTTAAATGACAATCATACAAATGACTTGTTGTTTATTGATGGTTATGGCACACCAATCAGACATGATAGATGTTTAGTGGGTGGAGGTGTTGTTATATACAATCAAACTTGTCAATAGCAACCACCCATGGGAAAAGGCAAGAATAGCTTTTGTACACAGGTGACCTTTGTATACAGGTTCACCTTTTAAAATTGTTTTTTGAACAAATACCATGCACCGAATATCATTATTATTATTATTATTATTATTATTTTATCAAGATTGTTTTCTGTGTGCACTATTTAACAAAATCATAAAATGCATGTAGATGTTGTTCTCTCTTAAATGTATGTTCCTCACAAGATTACTGTATCCTGTTCACTTTAATCCATCCTATAAATTAAATCATCACTAACTTAAATTAATCATTGATCTTTGTTTTGTACACCATGACAAAACAAATAATTTCACTATTGAATGACAGCTTACATATGACTGTAAAACAGAAGACTGACTATTTGGTTGGCCAATTTGTATAAGTTAGGCTTGCAAAACAGCTGTTCATGCTTTATAAATAATATCTAGATTAGCCAGTTGCTCAACTCACCTGGATGAAAAGATATTTGACATGTGAGAAGCCTGTGATGGAAAGAAAATTGGAAGAAGCTGTATATGGCTATTCTTTGTTACCCATAAACTGAAACTTCGCCTGCCTATACAGACATGTTTTAAATATTGAATGACCCCTGACCCTAATGAAAAGGGATGTAACTCATATCTCTTCTCAAAGATGAGCTTTTTTCTTCAGAGATAGCTTTAATTCACAGGCAAATAGATGAAGATATCGAACTATAACTGTCACACTGGCACAAAAGGTGACTTCAGTTTCTGCTGCAATAAAACAATTACTTTTCCCGCCATCCAGCAAATGAATTGCTTTGACCCTCTACCCTCATGATAAAAGTTGCCTAGCTTTTGAATCTGACATATTGACACCTTTGAGTTACACTGTCATCATGACTGTAGCATGGAGTACAAGTGATATAAGAAATGTTTGCACATTGATTCACATGATATTCCTTTATCTAAACAATGCCCATCCTTGTGAAGCAAAAATTTAGTTTCCATAGACTGAGCAGTCACTGTAGATATGCACCAGTGATAGGTTAAAGCAGAGAGGAACCATTGTTTGTTTAGGAAACACCTAACTGCTGACTGCTGAAGGCAGGTGATTGTTAGATACAGGACATTTATATAGGAAATTTGCCGGGGGTGAAATTGGAATGACTGTTGTGAACAGGTGACCGCTGAGTAAAGGTGACCGTAGGACAGGTTTGACTGTATGTTTATCAGTTGAAAGTAGAAATTATCCAGAATCAGATGAAATTGAAGCAGTTTGGATCCAGGTAAATCTGTCAAATACAAAGCTATTCCAAGTGGGCTTTGTCTATAGGCGCACATCTGCAAAGGTTGGATTGAATGAGCATTTTGAAAAGCAAATAGATAAAGTGATTGATGAACAAAATGAAATTTATATTTTAGGTGACTTTAACAGGGATCTTATTAATAATCAGATTAACAGAAATTGGTTGAAACTCATAGAAACTTTTGTTCTTACTGAATTAGTAGTCCAACCACCATAATAAACTGACAACTCAAAAACTTGTAGATCATATCTATGCAAATATGGAAGAAAATGTGACAAAAATACATATTTCTACATTAAGTCTTAATGATCAATTCCCATTTTTCCTAACCAGAAAATCAGGCACAAAAAAATCTAAAACACATATAACCATAACATATAGGTCATTTAAGCATTATGATGAAAACAAATTTCTGGAAGATCTCAGTAATGTTCCTTGGAGTATAGTACCTATCTTTTATGATGTGGATGATGTTCTTTTTATATGGACCCAACGTTTTATGCAAATGGTAGATAAACATATATTTTTGAAAACACACAGAGTGAAAAAGGACTTCCAACCTGACTAAGGTTAACTTCTGACATTTTATATGTTTTGAAAACTCATGATTATTTCAAATCTTTAGGTTAACAAACATGGAGTAATAAGTAATCAGTCAACTCTAGAAAATAATTGCAATAAGAATTCTTTGTGGAAAGTTTTTAACTAACTAGGTGCAGGTAAACATTCCACAAGGTCATCCAAAATGCAGCAAATTAACCAGGAAGGTCATATTATTGATGAGGATGATGAAACAGCAAACACATTTAATACATTTTTTTGTAAGTATAGCTTCCAAAATTAAGGAGCCCATTATAAACTCCAACCATGACAAACTAAGGAATTTTTGTTCACAAAAAATTCCAGCTGACAAAATTTTCAATCTCTGCAATATCAACATGGTTCCCACACTACCTGGGAATTGGGAAAATGTTGAAAGAAAGAATAGGTTTGTTCCAAGCGTAGCTTACATATATAATCCAAACATATCCACCTCAGTGTTTCCCAAGACATGGAAATAAGTTACCCCCATTCACAAGTAAGGCAGCAAAGAAGATGTCAATAACTGCAGACCCATATCTATCATACCAACTCTGTCCAAACTACTTGAAAAACATGTTCACGACAATCTTTTGATGTACCTGTCAACCTAACTTAATTCACCAAAACCAATCAGGGTTAAGAGAAAACCACTCCTGTGAGACAGCCTTGATCTCCATGATAGATAGATGGATTACTGCCTTAGATCAAGGGAAATTAGTTGGATCCATACTAGTTAATTGATTGTTTACATCCTATCTGACAAAGAGAAAACAATGCATCAAAACAAATGGCAGGTTTTCTAAAGAAGACCCAAATACCGATACATGTGGAGTACAGTAGGGATCCTGAGTCCACTCCTCTTTCTCATTGTCATAAACGATCAGCCTCTGAAAATTATAGGCAACTTTTTGTCATCTACCAACCTATATGCAGATTACACCACTCTATCAGATTTCAAATAGCTAAAATCAGAACTAGAGGTGTCCTTTCAGAAAGCCTTACTATAGCTTAGATTCCTGGTGTAAAGAAAGAATTAAGAGTTGTATGTGCCTTTCCTTACTGTGTGTGCAACTATGTACTATATAATTAAATATGCAAATAATAGAGGTCACATGAAGGATTAGTTCCATGTAACTAATTGTGTCACCTTCTTTAAATAAAGTTATTATTATTATTATTATTATTATTATTATTATTATTATTATTAATATATGTAATCTAAGCATATCCACCTCAGTGTTTTCCCCATTCACAAGTTAAGCAGCAAAGACCTATCAACCTACAACTTAATTCACCAATACCAATCAGGGTTCAGAGAAAACCACTCTTGGTCTCCATGATAGATAAATGGATTACTGCCTTAGATCAAGAGAAATTAGTTGGATCTATACTGGTTGATCTTAGAAAAGCTTTGACCTTGTTGATCATGATATTTTATCAATGTGACAATTCCACAATTGATTGGTTTACATCCTATCTAACAAAGAGAACACAATGTGTCAAAATAAATGATTCACTCTAATTTCTCATTTTCATAAATAATCTGCCTCTGAAAATAAGCAACTGTATTTCATCTATTGACCTATATGCAGGTGACACCACTCTATCAGATTTCAAGCAACTAAAATCAGACCTAGAGGTCTTCATCAGATGGCCTTACTTAGATTAGATTCCTGCTTTAAGGAATTATGATTACTACCCAAAAAAGAGAGCTAAATTGGAAAATATACTATGAAAGCTATATACATGTACAACTATACCTAGACTACTGTAATGTTATTTGGGGAAGCACTTCTGACAAGAATATATGCAAATTATTCCCCTTGCAAAAAAGAGCTTGCAGACTCGTGCTAGATAATGCTGAAAACATCCCAAATGCAGTGAATGATATTAAAATACTAGCAGTAAGTAAACTAATATTTTTTAGGAAGGCTAGACTTGTGCATAAAGTTATAAACATTTATGGCCTGATCATATCTCAAGGATTTATTACATGCTAGAAAACAAGGCAACACTCCCAATTTAAGATCATTTTCAGCTAACCATCTTTCCATTCCAAAACCAAATAAAGAACTCTTTAAGAAAAGTTTTCAGTATTCAGGGTGACTAATTTGGAACAGAATGCTGTGCAAATATAAATGCATTTAATTATAATCTAATTCGCTGGATGAAAAGCAGAATCTGTTTGATTTGGCAAATACATTACACATTCAAAGTATCAATTCTCAAACCTTCCACTTTGTGGTCTCACTATTTTTGTAATGTATATACATGTACACAATGTACCTAGCTAGAACATGTTCTTATAACATTCTCTGTTTATTGAGTTCATATCTAAATTTAGCTTAATATTACTGAACTTTGTTTCCACTTGATAGAATTAAGAGTTGTGTGTGTGTGTGCATGTGTGTGTGTGTGTGTGTGTGCAACTATGTACTATGTTTGTAAATATGTATAATAGAGGTTCACACAGAGCATTAATTTCAAGTAAATAATTTTGTCACCCTCTTTAAATAATGCTGTTATTATTATTATTATTATTATTATTATTATTATTATTATTATTATTAAATAATGACCATGTTACTCAAACTAGAAAAACGTTTAAAGATTGAAAGTATCCTGGCCTTAAGGCCTTTCAATATTGGACAAATGCCGATGTGCTATCAAATAAAGATGAAGATACAAAAAAAGAGAAACCTTAAAACAATTGTTTTCATTACATATGCAATCAACAGCATCGATAGAAATTTCAACAGAATGCATCCTACTGTTTCAGATTTCTTCTCCAGCTGGTCTTGCATTTGTCACCACTTCTATGTTTTAGCATGTCCAGATAACTTCCAAATCTGCTAATAACATGGAGGCAATTGTGGATCCCATGTTTTCTTATTGAAAAGGCCAAAAATAGTCTCCTATTTGCTTAACATTAAAAATCACAATCAAAGTTGGTAAACTAGCTTGATATATAATCCGTTTTATTGTTGAAAATGGCAGTCAGAGCACAGAAATTTGGAATTATTGTCATGAAATTTGCAAATTTGAATTAGAAATCATATATTTTCTATTACAGTCTATGACAGAATATTGAGCAATGAAAATGTTAGTAAATGCCTAATGGTGGCAACACTGTATGAAATAAATACCAATTAATGAAGTCTTGTTAAGTGAAATTCATGTTTTAATTGTATCTTTTAATTGGGTTTCAGTGTAATCATCGTAAATGTGATATGCCCTCATCTATTCAAGTATGAAAAGAGTGAATTGACTGTCTTTTTGATGCCTGTTAGTGTTCTCTAAGAACCTAACAAGTGCTTACTTAGCGGCTAGCTCATTCTTTATTTTGACCACTGTTGAGAACTTAATGGTCCTTTCACACAAAGACATAAATTAACAGATTAAAGGTGCTGACATCACAGTAACACCCAGGTGTAGATCAGTATTATGTTTTGTTAAAATCACACACTGCAGACAGCTCCTAAGTTTTTTACTTTGGTTAATCTGTGGATTGTTCTTTGGACTTTGCAGTGACACAACCAAAAAAACTTGAAAGTTCTAATAAAACACATATTTTTCATATTTCTATTTTTGGTCCATATTTTTAATTTTTTTTTTAGTCCACATATAGTGTTTCTAGACAGTGCAACTGCCATTTGCTGTCTGTATTTCTTAGTTCAAGCAACATGGAGTTGTACTCAGTCATTGTCATGTGCTATCAAGGAAGAAATAGTGACATTTAAAAGCATTATCTTGAGGAAGTAACTAGCGAAACCATATTGATGTGTTTGGTTCCAGCAGTTTATGAGTGAAATTCTAGCTATAAAGCTTTAATTCATTTGTGTTTGCTTATGATGGATACACAAGGTTTAATTCTGAGAGGGAGGCAACTCAAACTAAACTGATGCATGAATTTGTGACAACTGCATGTCAACTGCATTTATATTTAAAGTCTGACATCAATTTATTAACTTTATTTGACTTCTCGAGATGTATCATCCATTAATATAAATCCAGTATACAAATATTTGTGCAGGATGATGGAGATTATAATTCTCATGTATCAATGAAAGTTGCTAGCACTGACCCCCCCCCCCCCCCAATTTGTTTCCCTCCTATCTTGTACCTCGCTTATACTCTGGTCGATGTGCCTGCAAGTTATCAAGGGAGAGGTGTATTAGGCAGATGTGAATGATATTGGGCCCATTTGGGACTCTTGTTATCAAATTTGACAATGATCATTGTGGTATTATCCTGTTGATACATGTAAGGGAGGTGACTGATCTTAGGCTATTTGTTTCCTTTGTTGCATTTATTGTGCATTCACCATATACATAGTACCCAATAAATATCCTGTATGTGGCTGTATGAAGCATGTACATTGCCAAAGATATAACACTTACCTACATAAGAAAAAGATACATGCAAAATTTTAACTTTATATGGCTTTAAAGAAAGTGAATATATGACATTTGATAAATTGGAGTTTCAAAATTTTACTTCTATATTTCATTTGTACTGTCAGATAATTGTTGCTTATTTTATCCAGACGAGCTTGCATCCAATACCTCGAATCCAAGATCTACCCAATACTTGCTGGGATCATTGCCCACATTGATACAAACCATAATCTGGACATTATACACGATCATATTACTTCTGGTGACTGGAAAGCCAGGTTGTGGCTTCACATTCTCAACACCCCAGGTGCCATTCAACTACAGTACTCTGACCTTCAATCTCCTACTAGGCAACAGGAGCTAAATGAGGTCATCGTCAAGACAACAGGGTGTGAAGGTCAAATGTTTACTGCTGTGATGCCCTTTTCCTGGTTGATCTATGAGCAGATAGAAGGCATCTGGAGAACTGCCCAAGAAAGTCAGAAAGAGGATAACAGTAAGAAAATTCTAAGTTATACCTACAGCTTAAATTAATCTGTGCTCTTTATTGTACCTTCACTGCATATGGGGGCATATTGATTGGCTCTTGTTTCAATTGCAAGAAAGTCAGGAAGAGTATGAAAGTAAGAAAATTCTAGGTTATTCCTACATCTTAAATAAATCTGGTGCTCATCTCCATGCCTTCACTGCATATGCAGTGGGGGGGCATATTGATTGGCTCTTGTCTCAACTGTCTGTACATTCATCCATCCATCTGTCCCTTCATCACTCCATATATCTGTCCTTGGCTACTAAGCACAATTTCTTAAAAAGTGCTTGCCATAAATAGATTAAATTTTGTGGACATGGATCATCATAGCAATTAAATGACCTGATTAGTCTTTCACAGTTCCTGGGAGACAACAGCCTTTTCAAGCCAGAATTTGTAAGATTGCTCTACACAACAAATTCGTAATATAGATAAATGAAATTGTACAGACTTGTTTTCCATCTTTTTTGAAATGTAAATCATACTCTTCTTGTGTGTTTGCTGTAAAAGCTATGATTTTTTTTTATACATTGAATTTATTGAACTGCTAGTGCTACAGTCAAGGCATAAGTAATTTGTTTCAAAAATGTAATTTTAAATGCTGTTCATTCTTGTACAATCAAAATTAGATAAATTGTGAAATTACAATGATATTTTTCACATGTAATTGCCAAAAAAGGAATGGAGTAAAATCCTTACACATCACTACTCAAATCCTTATAAGTTATCGGTAAGTCACATCACCTTTCCTCTTGTCATTCCAGGACACTGTGGTAAGCTTCCAATGATCTACATTTGTTGCATTGTTTGATTTATGAAGTTTATCATGAACTAATGGAAATTTAGTATGACCCCTCTCATTATCTAAATTTAGAATCATACACTTTTATATCATTCCTCAAATACCTTATAAATTATCAATGTAAGTGTTAAGTCACAGCAGCTTTCCTCTATGGTCTTTCCAGCACACTGATAAACTTGCAATCAATCCACTTTAAATCCATTGTCTGAATTGTGAATTGTATCATGAAATTATGGAAATTTTGTATGATGTCTCTCCTTATCTAAAGAATCTCACAAGTTTATTATCCCCACCCACCCATGATTATTTCTTTTTCTAGAAACTTTAATTGTATGTATAATATAGGATTCTTTTTTTATAAAAAAAAATATTTTAAATTTTCTAGTGGACATCAGAATGGAGAAAATTGTAGGTCTTGTAAAGGAGACTAAACTTGGACAACAGCTTGTGATTCTGGAGGGTAGCGTGTCATCAGAATACATTGGCTACCTGTATGCTCAAGATTTTACCTACATGGTCTATCATGCCCAGTCATCTGTTGAACATGAGGTGAGTGTTCATAGAGGGCTGCAGTAATGCAGAATGTCATTTTTAAATGTTAAGGCAGAAGGCAGACACCTGCTATTAAACAGAAGTTCTATTGAGGCTTATTTAACTTGACATAAATTCTGACAGTATTTCACATAATTTTTCTAATATTAAACTTCTTTCACTTGATTGAAACATAATCTTCACTTACCTGTGGAAAATGTAAATTTTGTCAATATTGTCCAATGAATTCTTCTGAGTTAACATTAGAGTAGTCACTTTAAATAAATCAGCTGCTTTAAATTATTGTACCTTACAAACCTTTCTATAAGATAAACTTCTTTTGCATGTTTTCTCAGCAACAGGCTACCTATCTTGGCTGTTCGTTTTCTTCATAGTTGCTATAAACTAACTGAATGTGCAGGATTGTCCACATTATGTATTCCTTAATAAATGAAGCCCAGTTTTTTTTGGAAACTGTAAAGACATTGATTAAAAAACATACACAATGTTATAAAATTCTTTTGGTTGCTTCAGATGATTAATGAAAATAACTTTTGACATTACAGTCTGATCCTTCAAACTGAATGCTTTATTCTTTGAAATATTTCTAGAATTAAATTGAAATCAGGATCTTTATAAATATTAGATTTGATGGGCATCTGTACAAGGTTTTGTTTTGTCGTCCTTTAAATTAAAGATCAAAATAACAGCTTTATACACAACAAAATATAGACTTGCAATAGGAACTGTTTAATACATGCCTGTAAGAAAAGAAACACAAATAGTGAAAGAGTATTTTGCACTCTATCTCTCTCTCTCAACTCACAGCATGTCTTTATTCAATAATTACAAATATTCCACCAAGTCAATATGTGTTAAAAAATAAAAATAAAAAATAACAACTTCATTACTTAAGCAAATAAAACTTTGATTCTCTCAATGAAGGCTACTCATGAGCTACAATCTGAATGAAACACTGTACATGACTATGACGATTCCCAAAATGTGCTATGCAGATCCCAGCATAAGAGTGTATTCTGGGTTGATCCCACATTAAGTAGGATCTGTGCTATGCAGATCCAAGCATTGGAGTGTATTGATCCCAGCTAAAGTAGAATCTGTGCATGGCTGATTCCAGCATTAGAATGTATTCTGGGTTAATCCCAGATTCAGCAGAATATATGGTAGTCTGATTTCAGCATTAGAGTGTATTCTGGACTGATCCCAGATTAAGTAGAATCTGTGGTAGGCTGATCCCTGCATAAGAGTGTATTTTTGGTTGATCCTAGATTAAGTAGAATTGTGCTAAGCTAATCACAAGATGAAGAATTTATTCTGATTTCAAATTACATGTATCCTAACCAAATTAGTCACTTGGACTAATCCCAGAAGTCTCAAGATAATTGTGGGGGGGATTCCCTAGCGAAAGCAATATGTAAATGTATTAAACAGGCCTGGCATTTGTATTATTAGTATAGAATATGAATATCTGATTGGTGAAGAAGGCCAAAATAAGTTTAATGTTCCTTTTTTTTTTAATAACAAAATCTCAAATGAGACTTCTCAAGGACACTGGCTAATAAACAGAGATGTATGTCTGTATGAAATGAAGATACAATAACTAGAGAAACTATGACTGTCACAGTATGAAACACTGGTAGCAAGCAAGCATGATTCATCAAAAAGCTTCATAACAAAAGAAAACATAATTGAAAGAATACAGTGCTGAAACTATATGAACAAGGCATGATTGAATAAAGATTTAAAACTTGCTCAGAGTTGAAATTTAAGTCCTGGATCAGTGACAGCTATGCCTAATACTGAATGAATAAGCAAAGATCTATGTATCATAACTACATATAGACATACTCCATGAGAAAAGTTGTTAAGACAATAAAAGCAAATGTTCAAGATGCAGAACGTAGTCGTGCAAGTTCTTTTATAAAGCACAGTGTACAAAGAAGCACATGACAAATAAATTTATGTACACAACTACCCTTGAGCAGACTGAATCATGTTATGGTCAACTCTGATGTAGCACATATGACATGGTCTTCTATGCCAATGGCAGACAGCAGTTGTGGCTACTCCTGAATGACCTGAATAATTATGTTTGTCATAACCAAGGCACATCAGTAAGAGCTATAAGTAAATCAGAAAAGTTCCCTACTGAATGGATGTTCCATAGAATCCATGAATAAAGGATCACTTGTATCATAACTGCCTGCTATCAAAAAGCTTTCTGATGTCATTGAGCCAAATACTGCTCCATACACAACACTGGACACAACCAAGAGTTCCTATAAAAATGAAATGTTGACCCCTGTGTGAAACGGGTCTGTATTTGAAGATGGCAAAGTAAGTATGAACATGGGATTTTCAGTTGAAAAATGTCACATCTGGAATCCTCAGATAAGTTAAAGATCAAATGCTTTGCAAAGATCTAACAGTGAATTCACCACATCTAAAGAATCCAAAAAATGAGACAAGACAATTGCACTACAAAGCTAAGTCCACTGAAGTGAAAAAACTACCCAGTGCAGCACATTACATAGCTGCAACACCATCTTATATGTAATAGATAATCTGGGCTTTGTATTTAAACTGTTATTCCATTGTATTCCCCCAAAGTATACATTGTAGTCTGTCCAACTCCTGTAAAGGAATCCTATGATCATCTTGCAGGTAATGGAATCTAATTCCTGCCAATTACAAGTTAATAACAGAGCAATGAAGTTGCAGCAAGGTATGTGACAAAATATATCAGAACATCCTCTGTTAAGCACAGATAAAGAATCATGCCTGGTAGCGATCCCGAACACAGCCAGAAATGTCAGTAAACACAGGATGTCTGTTCTGTACACGAACCTAGTATTATTAGACACAGGTAAACACCTTTAGGTCCCACACAAATCTCAAAGTAGCATCAACTCTGAAAATGGGGGCACACAGATGGAGTTTGGTCTGCTTATGACACTATCGGAACTTCTTCCTCTGAAATCGAGAAAGATCATCAGCTCTCAAGTTGGTACTACCTGGAATATCTCTAGTATGAATGACAAACTGATGTTTGGCTGCACACCATACCATATCCATTGTAGCAGAATTATCACAATTCACAACAGTTCTTTTCTTGGCCCAATGGTTTACCCATAACATAGCTGAGGCTACAGTTGGAGAGAGTTCAAATAGAACCATAGATGCAAAAGTGTGCGGCAAGGGGAGTTTGTCGGAGGGGGGGGGGAGATGTCCCTGAAACCACTTCTGATTGAAATAACTTCCAAAACCTGTTGGTGTACCATCAGTATAAAAGTGGATACCTTTAGCTCGAGTCACTGTGTCATTTAAGACGAATGAAATACCATTTTATTCTTAAAGGAATAGAGACCACATTTTTAAGTCTAATCTACATTCAGCTGTCAACAGAACATGTTGGTGCAGAGCTATGACAGATGCTGACTGAAAAGTCAAATAGGGCACAAAAGCACAACCAGGGTAGATCACTCTACACACAAAATTCAAATACCCCAATAGATCTAATAGCTCCCATTTTGTACAAGATTTCCTTTGGGTGAAGAACTGCACAATACCAGATATCCATAAACATTTTGCCATATGTAACTTGGCTTCCATGTTGTTAGTGTCTAAATTGATAACCAAATATTCAAAAACCATAGTTGGCCTGACAGTTTTGTTTTGTGACAGAGGCACATTTAGTTTTTTAAAGACCAGGGAGAGTATTGCAATTGTTCTGTCTGGTTTGGCATTTGGAGGGTCAATTGCAAGAAAGTCATCTTACAAATGCAATACATGATATACATCATAGCTGTTCTGTAAGATCTAGCAAATTATCTCTGAGAAAGAATCAAAGATTTTCAGACTAGATCCACAACCAAAAACCAAAGTAGGGTCAAAGAATTTCACCAATTTAAAGGCATCCTTGGTATCAGTTTTATACATCCAGCTTCCTCTACCAAATTTTATGATGATACTGGTAGCATGGTGTATAGTGACATAAAACGCAGAAAATGTGTCATTTTCTATGAGCTTATTAAGACTAGGGTGTACCAAGTTGTCATGAGGGGCAGACAGGTCAATAATAAGTCATTTCTTAGCAGAGTATTTGCCTTCTACAGTACAAAATGGGCTGATGCAGTATTGTGGATATGGAATTTAGTTAAAGGGTCCAATCACATAACCTTTCTCAAGTTCAGATTGAATTAGCTGTGTAGGTACATCTGGTTGCTTCATGGCAGATTGCAAGTTTTTACATTCATGAGGCACAGTAGGCAAGTTTCAAAGACCTGGGTCAGAACCATGGTGAAATACTGCTGACAAATGGTTTGAAAATTGCTTATCAGGATGAGTCCTCGACTCTGTTTCTAACTGGGTCATGTTGACTGGTCTTCTGTTCTGGGTTATCTCTGATTGGGTAGTTTGGTAGTCAGGGAGTTGTTTGATGGCTTGCATGTGCTTTCAGAGTGCTTGCCTTTACAAGTTAAGCAAATATGCAAACTTTTGCATCTTGTCAGATGACATCCTTTCAGGGTGTTAAAGTTGCTGCAAATTTCCTTGCCATTATGTTACATCTTTGCCCTACTGAGGACATCTGTGTTTGAACTCTTAAGTTGTAAATGACATCCTGGGATAACCAGAAGTTTATTACCTACAGACGTGGGGCAAAAAGTTGAAAGATGAAGCATGCTGTTGATGAGGGCACAATCGTTTGCTTGTTAATTAGATAATATGGAACAAAAACCAAGTATTGTTCCTAACAGACCAATCAAATTTTACATTGCTGCACCCGAAATATTCTGCAGCTTGGGCAAAAAACATCTTATGGTACTCATAAAACCCTTTGCTGCTAAATATGGAAGCCATGTCAATAATATCTCTCTTGTATATGTCAAGTTCTGGGCACCTATGAGGATGTGCCTGACCCATCATGTTTTATAGATGCCAAATGCTTGTATAAATTGTGGTAGTGTAAGAGAAGTATTCAAGTGAGTGTCTGGTTTTTCTTAGGAAGTTGTAGAGGGGTCTGAGTGTGGACCTTTACAGTATGGAATTAAGATGGAGACCAGATTAATGTCTTTACCTTCTTGTATCTGTTTTCACAAAGTTGGATGGACAGTCACCACAAATGGTAATGACTCTGCCACATATCCATATGTGGTTCTGATGTACTGCCTCAATGGTTGCTGAAAAGAATCTGTGATTCTATTTCCAATGGCATTGAATGAAAGAGCATTAAGTTCATTGGTGTTGTCATCATCCTTAAAGGCTCTATTATTCATCAAGACGGGAACATCCACCAGTGGTGTATTTCCTAGCTCCAAATAATCATGTGCAGGAGTAGCAATTGATTCTTGAATCCCTCTAGAATCCAACAATAAATTCACAAGTGTTTTGCAAGGATACAGCCATTCTTGACAACTCTGTAACAACATTAGCCTCAGAGTTAGGCACTTCAGTTGCACAAACACACAAGTGTCTGCTCTGTGGCGTGATTGGCAAATATTTTTCATAGCATCCCTGAATAACTGAAGCAAGTGAGATTTTTTGCTTGCTTTAAGGTTGAAATGAATTCCCGGGGTAGATAATTCTTTCCTTAGTTTGGAAGCAGTCCAATTCTCTGGCAATGACAAGTTATAGTTTGTCATTGATGGCAGGTCACAGTGAATAGTTGTGTCGAATCTGTTGTTTTGGCGACGTCTATGATTCCTTTCTGCCATGTTTGTTTACATTCACTTAGAATGAAACACTAATAACAACATACCTCATCAGAAGTCCAAAAATGAATATTAGAGAGAAGAAAATCTCAATTGTATGACAACTGTTAATCAAGGTTAAACTTCAACAGACACTGATCAAGCACAGAAAATATAGTTGGATGCTTAGACTGATCAAAACCAGTGGTCTGTAACTTTGCAAGGCCAGAGAAAATGATCATGTGATACTACCTCCATACCATCTACAGTCAAACCTGTCCTAATGGTCACCTTTACTCAGCAGTCACCTGTTCACAATGGCCATTCTAATTTCCCCCAGCAAATTTACTATATAAATGTCCTGTATGTAATGGTCACCTGCCTTCCACAGTCAGCAGCCAGGTGTTTCATAATCAAACAATGGTTTCTCCCTGCCTTAAGCGGTCACTGGCTTGTATCTACAGCAGTGACCACTCAGTCTTTTGCTTCATGAGGAAAGCATTGTTTAGATAAAGGAATATCATGTGAATTGATGTGCAAACATTTCTTTTCTCACTTGTACTCACTGTACTCCAGTCACATTGATAGTGTTACTCCAAGGTGTCACTATGTCAAATTTGAAAGCAAGGCAATTTTATCATTAGGGTAGAGGGTCGAAGCAATTTTTTTGCTAGATGGGGGGAAAAGTAGTTGTGTTGTCACAGCAGAAATGGAAGTCACCTTTTGTGCCAGTGTGACAGGTATAGTTTGATATCTTCCTCTATTTGCCTGTGAATTAAAACTGTCTCTGAAGAAAAAAGTTCATCTTTGAGAAGAGATATGAGTTACATCCCTTTTCATTAGGGTCAGGGGTCATTCAAAATTTAAAATATGTCTGTATAGGCAGGTGAAGTTTCAGTTCATGGGTCACAATGAATAACAATATATGGCTTCCTTTGATTTCCTATTTCATCACAGGCTTCTAACATAAACCAACTGTCTTTTGATCATGTCAAGTTGAGCATCTGACTAATCAAGATATTGTTGTTAAAGCGTGAACAAACTAAGATCAGTGTATATTTTAAGTTGGTGATGATTTCATGTATAGGATGGATTAAAGCGAGCAGGATACAGTAATCTTGTGTGGAACATAAATTTGGGAGAGAACAACATATATGATTTTGTTGTATAGTACACATAAAACAATCTTGATAACAATAATAATAATAATAACAATAACGATATTTGGTGCATAGTATTTGTTCAAAAACCAATTGTAAAAGGTGAACCTGTGTACAGTGGTCACCTGTATGCAATGGCCAGTTTTGCCTTTTCCCACAAGTTGAGGGGCTTAAAATAGCTTCTTGCATGAGTCATTGCCTATTAGTTGTCTTTTGGCTTGCTTTTTTGGTGTGGTTTTGGTTATTTTCTCCCCAGTCCTTGCTTTTATTTTGTGTATGTGTGTCCGTTTTCATTCAGTAAATTTATCCCATGTCTTAGTAACTGGTGTTAGGGTGAGTGTATCCTACCCATTTTTGGTTCCAGTTAATTTTGCTATTGTGTTTTTCACTTTCACTTTACTGATCACTGCCATGTCACCTCTGTCCGTGTGGGTTCGAGTCTTGGGCTTGGCCAATGTGGTTATGTGAGAATGCTTGCCAGTAGCTTCCCGTGGGTCGGTGGTTCTTCCCAGGATTTTCCCGGGTTCTTCCTCCACCAGATACACTGGCCGCCATGTATAGCCTTTCATGTGCTGAAAAATGACGTTAAAACCCATGAAACCAAACTAAAACCCTGTTCCGGGTAAGTTACCACTTCCAGTGAGTGAAGGATCAATACTCTTTCCATTGTTTGGTAATTGCCTGCACTAGGATCACTGACACCCATTTTGAAGCTGTCACTTCTTCTTGAGGAAAGATCCTTGGCACTTCCCTGTGTGTATGTGTGTGTGTGTGTTTTTTTTTTTTTGGGGGGGGAGTTGCCTTACCTGATAAAGTGAGTCATGCCATCCCAAAGGTAGGGAAGAGCAGTGTTCTCACCTAAATGGACCAGATGATAAGAAATCTTGTTCATCGGACTCTAGTTTCCCAAAGGATACTCTTCTATCAGATCATCATTGTCAGACCAGTCTTTGCCCAGTCATCGATCACCATGTCACCACGTAAAGTATTGAGTACTGTTCTTCCTGTGTCTGTCACTAGTACCGGTCACTGGTCCATCAACGGACACCAGTCGCCAGTCCCAGGCAATATTTCTTGAGCCCCAGACTGTCAGTCTAGGGACAGGAATCGTCATCAACACCTTCAATTTTTCTATGTTACCATTAAATTCCTATGGGGATAAGGAGTCGGGCTTTGCTCACCCATCTAGGGAAAGGGTTCAGATCAGCATTACCCTGTTCTCTAAGTTCCGTTTTAATCCCAGTGGGATTTGAGGATCTCCACTATTTGGTAGGGAGTCTTCCTTCCCTCTCATGACATTAATGGTGTCCCTTCCTTGGTTCCAAGGTCCATCGGATGGGTTAAGCCATTGACCTTTGTCCTGACTTAGTTGTTTCCTTTTGATGTCCCTGGCACTCTCTGTGGAGCTTCTCCACCTCATAGAAATGCTGCTTTGGAGTCTTAAGAGGTTTTGCTGAGTTACAGCAAAAACATTTTGAGGGCTGCCGCTTGATGTGGAGATGCTCTCCAGAGGTCCAATTCCCTCTGAGACAGCACCAGATTTGAAGGATCAACAACACCAGCCCCTGACCACTGCTACAGGCTTGTCAAAGTCAGCCAAGAAGCGCACCCACCCTGATCAGGATGGGAACCTTCTCCCAAGTTTCTAAATAGGGTCAGCATCAAAAACAAACATCCCCAGTTTAAAACTCCCTTCTGCTTTTCCATCTCTAGATGAGGTCCAGAGAGAAAGTGTTCAGAGACTCCTCCCATTTAAATAGGGACAGAGGCAGTCAGCCATAGGAAGTTGCACCCTCTCCTGCAAATTCTCCCTCATCCCAGCATCCAGGTAGGTGCCAAACTAGCTCCATTTTCAGAGGCTTAGTTGGATCTCTCAGACGATGCATGGGTCTTTTCCAAAATAAAGGAGGGTTACTGGCTTCGCTTCTGGGACCCTGCACCTCAATCAGGGATACCCTTTCTGTTCCACCAGTCTCAACTGGTATCTCTGTGGGAAGAGATGTACTCCCTTCTAATGAAATACACATTGGAGAGAGTGAAGAACATAAGAAGTTTGGAATTTTATTACTGGATTTTCTTGGTTTCAAAGAGAGTGGGAAAGTTTCAATTCATCGTAGATCTTTCCATTTTGACCAAATTCCTTCTGCCAGAGCAGTTCAAGATGGAGACAACCACTTCAGTCAGAAGTGCAATCAGGCCAAATGACTGGGTAGTCTCCATAGAGCTCCAGGTTGCTAATCTTCACTTTCCCATCTTCCAAGTCCACAGGAAAATTCTGTGGTTTAATCTGGGACAGGAGACCTTTCAGTTTTGACCTATTCCTTTCAGCCTAACTTCTGCTCCCAGACACTTCACCAGGATGATGGGTGTAATAGCAGTACATATAAGGTCTTTAGGGGTTCCCATCCTCCAGTACTTTGATTGGTTGATGCACAATGTCCTCAGGAATTCCCTCCAGAGGGATCTGTTTCTCTGTTGGGAGACAGTGACTTAACTGAGCCTAATCCCAAATCAGGAGAAATCAGATCTTATCCCTTCTCAAAATTTCATTTGCATGGGTATGAATTTTCTCATCTTTTAAGGAACAGTCCATGTTCCTCCTGACAGGATCTCACAGATATTTGCTTTCTTAGCAAGAATGGACAAGAAGACAGCTTATTTCTACCTCTCTTTCCTAGGGACTCTGCAGCAGGGGACTTAGCTACCCTGAGAAGGCTTCATATGGGGCCCCTCCAGTTCTTGCTTCTGGCAAAATGGGGACCTCACAAGGACCCCCAGTTCACTCAGATCCCCAAGTTTCATTACCATTGAAGTTGGTGGGAAAATAAGGACAGGTTTTTTAGACTGAAGTTCTGATTCACATTCTGGAACTTCACTCCTTCCTGTGTTGGATATGACTGAGAGTCACTCAGACTGCAATCATGTTCTTTTTGATTCTTGGAGGGAATATTAAGCTTGGACAGGGGATTAACATCCTGGAAAGAGATAGCAATGCAATAGTAGTAGGTAGGTATTACCTAATTAAAATTGGTTTTACCCCTCAAAAAATGACTTTTTTAAAGTTTATATTCATTTTTTAACCAGTGTTATGCTTAACATTTCATTTCCAGAGTCATTTACATCTGTAAGATTCTGACAACTTCCTTTCATTTGAAAAAGAAAATAATTATACATTACATTCCAATCTCATTTTGTAGCTGGTGCACAATGCCATCATGCATACATCAGTCATATTGCTGGAGGACAACACCCCTAACATCTTAGCCCGGCTTGTCTGGATCCATGAGAGTCACAACAAGATTGTTCAGCATCTTGGGTACTTCCGGAGCACTAATCAAGTGTGGCCAGAGTGTGCTGCTTCTATCAGGAGCATGCAAGAGAAGAATCCAGACCATTTTCTACTGGTCTCAGATCAGTGTGTAAGTGTTCAAACATTGCACAGAGGTAGAGTTATGCCTAAAAAAAAAACAGTGCACATGGTAGTGCACATCAGCACACAGTGTAGTGGTTGTACACTATGGTGGGTAAGGTAGTGTACTATAATGAACAAGTTAGTGCACTGCAGTGGGTCAGATAGTGTTTATGGTGAACAATCTAGTGTACTGTTGTGAATAATTTATTTTAAAATAATGAATAAGGTAGTGCACAATCATCTGTAATGAATGAACTCACTGCACTTCAGTGATAGGAGCATACCTGCCAACCTTTCAATCAGTGGTGGCAGGGTTTTGAGACTCAAAAAGTGGGTGTTGTGGTCCTGAAGGGGGTCAGTGCATGTGATCAAAATATGTAGCAACATTGAACAATTGAGGTAAATTATATTGAACTTCAAGCCAATAGAAAATAACTTGAAATTCGGTTTTAAATAAAATAAAATACCTGGGGTTTTTTAAGAATTTAACACACTGCCCAAAAAAACTAGCTGGTAAACTTAGCAGTTTCATATATCATCACCTGGAACAAGAAACATTTTAATGGAACAGAGATGCCCCACCACAGTGCATGAAATGACCTCAAGACAAAACTTAACCAAGGTGTAATGGAGAGATGTATGGACAAGGGTAACACTATAAGCCTCTTAAACTGCCATGTTGGAGAATACAAAGTACACAGTCTCTGTCTTTAAAATCCATTATCACACAAAATCAGAATTCATTTTGTATCCACTTTCCATCATTTATGATTTAGCAATGAATTACTCATAATTGTTACTATATATTTATTAAACTGTGGAATACAGCATTAACTTATAGATGCAGACTTTGCTACTCTCAATAATTCATAAGAGGGTTTTGAAGGTGATACAAATTTCGTTAGTGTTCATCTTTGCACATAGTAAAGACTGGATGACAGTCTACTGTTGTTTTTACTTCCCTGAAGGGTTTGGTAAATTTTAATGAGCAACAAAATGATCTTTCTGCATGTGCATTGCTGTGATGGAGTGTCCAACACACAATGGCGACATTAGTTATCATATCAAATCTTGGCATTTCTGACAGAAGACGATGGCTGCATTTTGACATTACAGCATTGTGCCATCAAGAAGGAATCCAAGTTCCATACTGCTCCTCACTTTACCATTCCATCTGCCAAAATAATCACATACCTGCCAGATCACAATGTGGTACATGAAAACATGATTTTATTAGCAGTAATACATTAACTGCTATTATTGCATGCTGTCTCTTTTTCTGGTGCTAGTCATGGCAGTAGCCCCCAATCCAAAGTGAATATTCCTTCTTCAAATTAGTAAGTGGAGGTCTAAAATGAAATAACATTATCCCAGTCTGGTTCCTTAGTTGTTTCCATCATTTGCAATATCATCCTTCTTTTCCTTGGACTTCATGTAGTTCTCATATGTCTCTGGATTCTCAACATTTTTCATCATCTAAGTAGTCTTCTGGTGTATCTACTGTCAATTGTATCCTTTTTTTTGTGTTGTAAATGATATTTTCACTCCAGTCTAGAGTTACTATATTTTTGAACTTTCAAAGAAGAGGACACTTCAGAGAATGGGTGTATCCGTATCAGTATCTACCAACTCACATTGTACTAATGTCTTATATATAGTATATATATCACATTAATCCATCATGAACATATACAATGAGTAAAAGTGAGTATACTACATGAGTGTATATTATATAGTATACTGTAACCTGTGTACTACATGTTGTCCTTTCCTTTCCCCAGTCCTTGTTTAGTAGTATATTAATTGGAAAAAAATGCATATAGGTTCTTTCCTTGTATTTACTTCTTTGAGATAATAACTAATGTCAAAATATTGAAGAGCAGGGCAAAATCCCAGACATTTTTAGATATTTAAAAAAAACCGGATGGATGGAAATTTAAAGACCGAAAAGGAGGACATGTCCAGGAAAAAGAGGACATATGATAGCCCTACTCCAGTCCTTGCATAATTTTCATTTACCTGTGCCCCTTTTTGTTATGTTTTAGTGTTTTGAGTACCTCACTAGTGCAACAGTGCTTCTTCGTTTAGGGTTAGTATTACCCACCCATTTCTTGTTCCAGTTCATTCTTTATTTTTGTTTTTCCTTCAGCTTTTCAGTTTACCTCAAGGGGGGTTTAAAAGGTGGTCATAAAAAGGCTGCTTGTGTGCATGCAGGGATGGGTGTCTTTCTTGTTATGCCTTTGGCCTGATGAGGTGTGGAACTTAGCAGAAAGCCTCTGCACCTATAGGGACAGGAGGAAGGGACCCTCTTCCTCTTCATCAATGGAATACCCCTCTGTTACCAGGAGGGGTCTAGGGCACTTCCCAATTTAGGGAAGTTACCAGCTCCCATAAGGGAGAGGTCCATAGCTCTTTCCAGGGTATAAAAACTGCCCGCTCCTGCAAGGGTGGGATCACTGACATGTGGAAGGAAGTTGTCAGCTCCCGTGAGGGAGGAATCTTTGGCACTTGCTGTTGGAGGGAAGTTGCCAACACCCAGTAGCAAGTCCTGCCTTCCTGATGCAAGGGAAGCACAGTCTTCTTCTCACTGAAATAGACATGTTTTCAGATTGAGGGGATCTCAGTTGCTGGATTTGATTTCCCTGAATAGCCTTCAGACAGGGCACTGGATCTTGACCACTGGTCTATGGAAAGAGATTGGATTCATGCCACCTTTCTCTATGTTACCAGTCAATCCCTACAGGGAACATCACCCATGTAGGGAAAGGGGTTGGTTCAACACCCCTTCTTTCTCTATGTTTTCATTCAACCTCTACAGGGCTTGGGAACTCCCTTTCCTCCCATGACACCATGAATGGCTTTCCCATGGCTCCATGGGTCAACAGAATGGGGAGGCGATAGACCCTTGTCATCTCCTCTGGCCTCGTTACTGAAGATAAAAGAGGGGGTCCATAACTCGCCTCCTGCTGCGTCGAGTAGGGATTGGAGAGAGGAACAATTGGTTAGTCCCATCCCATCCCTTCTCCCCTCCCCCGCTGTGAGTGGAGACAGGATTACAAACCCTCAGTTGTAAAGTCCCATTCTCCAAGGACAGAGATTAGAAGGTTTAGTCATGTCTCTCACTAGAGACATTACGATGAACTCTCAATTTTGGTAGATGCAAATGAGTTCCCAGGAGACCCAGTTGCGTGAAGCCCCTTTCCATTTTTATGGTCCCCATCTTTTCTCCCACCCAACACTTCAGGTGATGGAGGAGAAGGAAATTCAGATCTTTGTGTCCAAAGACCTAGTGATCTTTGGACATTAGGAACCCCTCCAGTTTGGAGAGGCTGCCTGAGGCACAGTCTAAATTGACCCTCTGTTGCTTACTCAGCAATGGTGATGGAGTATACTCCGAAGTTGTCTTGAGGTCATGAGGAGGCCAGACAGCAGATGGAGTGGTCTGTCCCTATTCTTCACTTTGAACCCTGGTTTCCACCACCAGTTATCAGTTATAGGGACCATTTGCCCTTTTGGCCCCTGAATACCCCTGCCTTGGACTCAGGGCTTGCCAGGTGGGGATATCAACAGGAACTTGGACCCATCTCACCATTAAGTTACTATAGCCTTCCACACCAATCTTTTTTCAGTTGCCACCTTCAATCTGTTGAAAAAGGAATCATTACAGCAAAGACCTTCTGAGGGCCACTGTGTTTGATTTAAAGGGTTAATTCCCACAGTGACCTTGCAGGATTTGAGTAAACAGCAGCACAAGTATATAGCCATGGTCCCAGGCCAAGCTAAACCAACCAAGTAATGCTTCCATCCTGAAAGGTCAGTATGTCATCCCCCAAACGTTTGGAGCAGGGGCCCCAGCAAAACCATCATACCCATTTTAAAATGCCCTACCACCTGTCCTTTGCACAACAAAGTGGCCAGAAGGGCTAGGGGAGGAAGTCAACAGGTCCCTCCCCATTCTCTAAGAAGGGAGGCAGTTGCTCCTAAGGAGTCACACCCTTTCCTGTCAAGTCCTTCATTTCCCGATGTCCCAGTAGGTGTCAAACTGGCCCTTTTTCAGAGGCTTGTTCGGACCTCATAGACATTGTGTTGTCTGGTTCCTTTCCATAATTAAGGAAGATTAATGACTTTACTTCTGGGATCCTCCACTTCTTTCAAGGATTCCCATTTGGTTCCACCAGTCCCAAGTGGTATCCCTAAGGGAAGAGGTGTACACCCTTTTTTGGGAGTGCACAGTAGAGAGGGTGACAAACATCCTAAGTCCAGGATTTTATTCCCAGATCTTCCTGGTTTCAAAAAGCGGAGAAAGTTTCAACTTGTCATCCATATTTCCCCATTAAATAAGTTTCTTGAGGAAGAAAGTTTAAAAATGGAGACATTCACCTCAGCCAGGAATGACATAAGGTCAAATGACTTTGCAGCCTCCATAGATTTCTAGTTTGCCTACCTTGACATCCCCATCTTCCTATCCCATGAACCTGGAAATATTTTAATTTCTTGCTCATCCGTACAGCTTTACCACCTCCTCCAGAGCTTTTACTAGAGTGATGGGTATAGTAGCGGCTCATCCAGTATTTTGACAACTGGTTGATGCACAGCATCCTCTGATGTATCCTTCTGAGGGATCTGACACTCTGTTAGAATGTGTTGACTCATCTGGAACTAATCCAACATGGAGAGAAGTTGGATCTAATCCTTTCTCAGAATTTCCTTACATAGGGATGAATTTCCTCACCCATCAAGTGATAGTTTATGCTTCCTCCAACAGGATCTCACAGATCCAGTCTTTCATACCAAGTCTGTCAGAGAAGACCTAATTGTCTGCTCACCTCTGCTTCTCTCTCTCTCCTGGATCTCTGAATGCAGCAGTGGACTTGGTTCCTCTATGAAGACTGCACTTGTGACCTCTCCAGTTCCTGCTACTAGCCAACTGGAGATTGCACAGGGACCCCTGTCTGCATGGATCCCGTTGGGATGCAAATTTCATCACCATCTGAATTGATGGCAAAATCATGACTAGTTTCTGACCGAAGTTTTAATACATGCCTTATAACCTCACTCCTTTCTGTACACTGATGCCTCCGATTTGTTTGGGTCAGGGTGCTCATTTGGAGCATGAAGGGGTATTTCTGTTGGGCCTGTGGTCTCAAGAAGAATCTTCCCTTCCTATCAATGACCTTGAAATGAGGGCTTTTTTTCTAGCACTATAAGGGTATGTCAGCCACACAAGATGTCACTGCATCATGGTCACCATAAGTAACACACCAATTGTGGCATACCTTAAACATGAAAGGGTACTTGTGCCCCTTGTCTTTGCTAGAAGTCTAGAACCTTCTTCGTTTGTCTTGGAGTTGATCATTATCAGAATCTGCCATATTCTGGGCAAGAGAAATATTCTGACAGACAGCCTGTGCTGACTGGGTTGGGTGGTCCTTACAGAACAAAAACCAGTGCAATTATTAAAGTGTTGGCAAAGAAGGATGTGTCTCATGTGGCCAAGCATCTTTGTAATGCTTCTTTTAGCATTGCAACAGATGGCATTACATATTTGAGTGACACAAAGCTGTATCCTATGCAATTTAAGAGATAAAGAAGAAACATTTCTTCCTGATGATACGTTGTGTGTACTTGTGTCACTACTGTTGAATTTTTTCTTTTTAAAGTTTTGTTGGTAAACAAATGGGCATGATGGTAAGTAAAAAAAAAGTGATTAAGGAAGAGGTACACTCATTTCTTCAGAAGGTTACAGTAGAGAGAGCATTCAGCAATCAGTCTCCATCCTTCAACTCCAGGATTTTCCAGGTCCCCAAGAAAGGTTGGAAGTTTCGACTAATAATCGATCTTTCCACCTTAAATACTATTCTGCAGGAGGAGCCTTTCAAGATGGCAACCATAGCCTCAGTCAGGAACACCATAGGGCCTGGCAACTGGGCTGTCTCCATCGACCTACAGAATGCATGCCTTGACATCCCTATCTTTCCTCCTCACAGGAAGTATATATATGGTTTTGTTTGGATGAGGAGGTCTTCCAATTTTGCACTCTGCTGTTTGCTCTAGCTTCCACATTAACAGCTTTTACCAGAGTAATGGGAGTAGCTGCCATACATCTATTGGTCATTGGATCCCTATCCTCCAGTATTTTGATGACTGGTCCCTCACACAAGATCTGGCTCGCAGTTGGTCTGTTGTGACCAGACTGGGCCTTTTACTGAACCTAGAGAAATCAGACCTGGTTCCATCTCAAGATTTTGTATATGTGGGGATGAATTTCCTCAGGAACAAAGGATTATTCCGTGTCCCACGGGACAGAGTAGACAGAATCCTAGCCCTGTTGGAGGTGCTCAGAACCCCAGATCTTGTTGTCAGCTCGTCTATATCTATCCTTCTGAGAAACTTTAATTCTGTGGCAGACCCGGTTCCCCTAGGCAGACTGCACTTGTGCCCTGTCCAGTTTCTTCTTTTGGCAAACTGGAAACTGCACACGAATCCTCTGACAGCTTAGATTTCTCTGACCAGTTTTTCACCATCATCTGATTTTGGTGGTCAAATCAGGATTGGTTTCTTGCCAGAGTCCCCATGCATGCCCCCAATCCTCACTCCTATCTGTTTGCAGATGCGTCCGATTCCAGGTGGGGCACTCATCTGGAGCCAGAAGGGCTAATTCTTTAGGGTTTGTGGTCCTGGAAAGAATAATACCTCCACATCAACAATTTGGAAATGAGGGCAGTGTTCTTAGCCCTTCAGGGATGCATCTACAAAATATGAAGTTGCTGCATAATGGTCTCCTCCAACAACACATCATTTATAGCGTCTCTCAGGTGCCAAGGAGGCATACATTCCTCATCTCTGTGTGGAGGTTTGGAACCTGGTTTGCTGGTCAACCTCGGAAAGGATTACCCTCCGAGTTTGCCACATTCATGGCTTAAAGAATATTGTGGCAGACAGTCTGTCCAGGAGACCCTTTGTGGACTTGTTTGCGACAAGGCTAAACAACAAGCTCCACTTTATGTTTCCCCAGTGCCAGAGCAGAGAACCTGGGCAGTGGATGCTTTCATCCTGACGTGGGATCATCAGTTTACTTATACCTTCCCACCCTTCAGGATGATCCCACAAGAACATAAAAAAAGCAAGGACCTCTACTTCTCAGCTCATTTTGATAGCCCCTCTGTGGACCAACAATCGTGGTTCAATGATCTTCTCGACCTTCTGGTAGACCAGCCTAGGACATTACCCAGAGGAAGGACCTTCTGTTGCAGCATAGGGGCTCTCTCCTACACTATGGGCCACAGATTCTCCACCTTCATGCTTGGCTCATCTCAAGAATCTATCCACCAGGACAAGTTTTCAGGCAAAGTAGTCAAGTGCATCGTTCAGGCCAGGAGATGCTCTATGTCCAAGGTCTATGATGTCAAATAGATAATCTTTTGTGATTGGCGCAGTAGGTAAAGTGTAAATCCTAGCTGTCTCTCTGTGAGTGCAGTGTTTGATTTTCTTCTCTTCATTTTTGAAGAGAGACAATGCTCGGTTCTACTATAAAGGACCGTAGGGCAGCCATTTCCAACACACTCAAAATTTCAAAAGGCCCGACCATTGTTTTTATATTCTAGTATTGCCAACCTGATCAGGTATTTTGAGCTTCAGAGACCAGTGTCTCACTATGTAATCCCTGGATGGAATCTCTCGTGTGTCTTGTGGTTTTTAATTTGAACTTTTGGGTGAAGCTTCTTTCAAGAACCTTACTCTCAAGACTGTTTTCTTGCTCTCCATAGCATCTGCAGATGAAGGAGTGAGCTCCCTGCCCTATGCATAGAACCAATGGCAATTATGAGTCAGTTTCTCTCCTTTGCCAATCGGGTTTGTTAGCAAAAAACCAGCTTCTGTCAGTAACTCCAATCAATATACAGATCCGCAGTCTCAATTGTATCTGTCCTGAGGATGATCAAGATCAACTTTTACACCCAGTTAGGCTTTATGTTTCTATTTGGCAGCCTCTAAAGAGACAAGAAAGGTTAGGAAGCATCTTTTCCTTCCTCTGAAGGTCTCAGCTGATATTTTGGCTTCCAATATTTCAAAGTGGATTATCATGACAATCAAGAGAGCTTGTCAGTCCCTTACTGAGAGGGACCTTTCATTCATGAAGATTAAAGCCCATGAGGTTCCAGCCATTGCTAGGCATTGTTTTCTCTAGGGCCCATAGGCATGGCACAAAACGTTGCCCAGACAGCTACCATCTTACAGTAGTGGACACTTCTTCCATAAGGGTGAGTATTTCCTTGTTTTTCTTTAACAGTTTTGGGGGTCATCAGCCTCCCACTGAACTGGCAAATTCAGCTATGCAATAGTAACAGGTATTGTATTACTGACATTAAAATGGGGGGGGGGGGGCGATAAAACTAATTTCAATGATGTAATACTTACCTGTTGCTATTGCCAGAATCCTTCCTTCCACCCTGCACTGATGTCCCACTAGTGGTCTGCATCCTTGAAAAAGGATGAGGACTACTGGGCATGTGCCAGGTTCCTGAAAATTCTGACAAGTTACCCTATGGGAGAATGAATTCTGATCATAAACAAGGATAATTTCTGTCCTGGAAAGAGTAAGCTATGCAGCAGCAACAGGTAAGTATTTCCTCATACGATACTACAGTACTTGATTTATCACACATTCTAAGATAGTGTCTCAGATTTAAATGATATTTTAAAGGTTTACTTATAGAGAATTTTTTACTTTTGATCAGAGATATCTTTTCGTACAGTCAAACATCTGTTATTCAGACTGATTGGGAGCCATGGTTTTTGTCTGTAATGGGATTTTTTTGGCTGATTTTGTAATCGGATTGTTTCAAATTATTTATAAATTTAGTGTTGTAATTTTATAATTTTAAAATCAATACAATACCCAAAACAGTTATTAGTCAAGAAACTCTTCATTTGCATTTCCTTTAATGTAGGACTGTGCCAGAGGAATGACCATAGCTTATATGCACCATGCATTGATTTAAACATACAGTTCTATCTACAATTGAGTGTAAATTTGCTCATATTTGTTATGTAATTTTTACTGAAAAAATAATGTATTTCTAATTCTTTTACCTAGACACTTGCCATCCTTGGATTGTGCCTGCTTATTGAGCAGCTCAAACCTCCAGATGCTAACTACCTGAACAATGTAGACAACCGTCGTGAATGGCTGCAGATGATATGCAACTATCGGCCTGTTATAGAGAAAGGACTCACTCTGTACTCCTCAGCCAATGGAACTAGAGTGGATCAAGCAGTTGTATGTGCAAAGTATGTACATACATGTATCTTGCTTTTTTTGTTTTTTGCTAGACACTGTTTTGGTGCAAGTTTCAATTCTTGTATGAAGTATGATAAAAACAGACACACGACTAGTTTAATTTTATGCTGGAGTATTTGGTGATGCACCAGAATAGTTTGGTTTGTATTCACTTGTTTAAGCATTTTTGGTGTAATATAGTATAACCTAACTTTACCAGCAACCTGTGGGCTGGAAATAATTTGTGTAAAGTAGGAAAGTTGCTACTTAAGGGGTAAGATATTTCTTTTTCAGATACAAAAGATCCAATCATAATTTGACAAGAGTACATCCACTGTCTAACAAATCCAGTCCTCCCATGCTAGAAATTATGTTCACCAACATCTTTGGAATTGTTTTAGCAACTAAGAGTGCCCAAAACTCATCTTATTGCTGGGATAGATGCCTGACAAGAGTTATCTCCCCTTGTATAGAGTGACTGGCACCAAAATCCCATCAGTCATCAGTTACTACTTCTGTTTGTGCATGGTCAGCATGCTCTTACAAGAAACCTGGCAAATACCTTCCAGTTTGTGCCTTTTCACCAATTTGAGCAATCCTTAAGAGTTTTTTTTCCACAGGGAAGTATACTCCTGTTTTCCTACATAATTTCACTGTATTATTATTGTAGAGGAATATTTTGCAATTGTCTAACTTCGTTGTACAATAAGCTAATCAGTGCCATTTTAATTGCCTACCCTATGGTCTATGGTACTGACAATTCATCTCATTATACAACCTCATCTAGTCATAATGCCAAGTAAGCTTATGGCTCAGCATCAGCAGTTACTTATTACCACTCTGGAGGAGGCTATATTTCTAATCTGATTAACTTTTCTCATCAATATCTCAAAAGAGTTTGGTAATGAGCAAGATCTGTGTATAGTAATGAGTTGATCTGGCATCTGGTCAGCTCAACTTGTTACCACTCTTGAGGACATATTTCTTATCAGATTTTTATCAAACTCAAAAAAGAAGCTTATGCCATCAAGATCTTGGACAAGTTTGACATTGTGCAAAATCCATGCATATTATTGATCTGAATGGCTGAGCTTGTTACCACTTGGCAGACCATATTTCTGATCTGATCTTTATCAGATCAGATTTTATACATCAAGATGTTGGATGAGTTTGATTTTGATCAAACCTGGTAAATAAACTGATGATGGTCTTAGGAAATGGGAGCTTTGTGCATTTCATAAGGACACATAGAGGCAATTGATCTGGGTTTGCCTGGGTGTGTATCAAATATACAACTGCTGGATTATGAGTATGACACTCTGCCAACCGAGCTTAGGCCACAACCCTAGGTAGATATTGAGTGAGATCCACACATGTTCACGAGGTGATTTTGCATCTGATTTTCTCAGCATGTTAGTTTGATAATGAGCAAGATCCACACATATTAATGAGGTGATTTTGCAACTCATTGGTTCAGCTTTTTACCACTCTGGAGGCCTTATTCTATGTCTGATTTTGATCAGACTTGGAATTTGGTCTTATATCATCATGATCTCAGACTAGTTTGATAATGAACAAGATCAATGCATAATAATGAGGCAATCATGCATTGGATTGGCTCAGCTTGTCAACACTCTAGCAACTCTGTTTTTTAGAAGATTTGACCAAAGTTGTTAAATAGTCTTATATCATCAAGTTGTTAGAAGAGTTTGATTATGAGCAAGATCCACACATATTTATGTAGTAATCCAGCTCTCCAAGTTGTAACTAAAATCTACACAAGGTAATGGCTAGAAGATAGTTTACATAGGGTTATGTTTTTACAATACTACATTAGCCTGGTTAGTTAAATGTTCAGCTGTTAAAATATTTAAGCTTTGTGAGTGATAAATGTCCCACTTGGGCCTCTTGTTACAATACATTAGCTTGCGTAGTAAAATGGTAAGTTTTTCCCTCTGATGAGTTATAAGGATAATGAAACCACTCAGGGGCCAGGGGTGACTAGACCACCCCAACCGATGGGAGGGAACACCTCTACATTCCTTCAGGCAGTACATTCTTTTGGCATAGACTTAGGAGACGTCGGCAGTGTGTGATTTTCACAATAAATTGGGCTGATCATACACTTGAGTGTTACAGCGATGTTGGTACATTGCATGTATTGTAATTGGCTGGAGACCATTAATCTTTTAATTAGATTATGTCATATCAAAAGATCATTAAGTCCTCAACAGTTGTCAAAATGCCAGCTTATTGACTGAGTAAGTAGAGTTATACCTGCTTTTTTTGTCCTTTTGATTTTGCAATGTTCTCAGTGGCCCTGGTCATTAGACACAAGACTCAGCAGTTTTATGTCAGTGTAGATGTTTATATGTTGACTTCTTTATATATTTTTCTTTTATTTCCTGTTAATTACACCAAAAGATAATGTGTCATATTAACTTTTTAAAAATGGTTGAATATTGGATGATCAGTATCATTAACTTTTTGCAGAGAGTCGGACTTTGTCATCGTCCATTTCTTTATTTTTGTTACCAGCATTAAAAAGATGGGATCCATAGATCTTATCATGCTATAGGTGGGTTCATGAGTTATCTGTGTGTATGGCACCTATTTGATTTAGAAAGGTTTGCCCTTGAACCTTGAACCAAGATGGCTGCCAAATTGTAGTATATTGGCTATGGAATCCATGTCCTTAGCTCACAGTCATAGTTTCAGTGCACTGATGATTTCTATGCATTTACAGACAAACATGGACAAGGATAACAGTGGTGAAGCTGTTTATTGAACATGTGGTGACATCAGAAAAAGAAGCAGAGAAATATGGACCTAAACACATCATGCCTCTCTGGGTGGTGAGTAATACTGTACATGAAACCTCTTATAGCTATAATTTACTGTATGTTACCAGGTCAGAGTTTTTTAGCCCCTCACCAATGAAGTTGGGAGGGGAGGGGATAGAGAATTTTGCCTGTTCATTTGTTCATAAGACTCAACATCTCTATTTTACCTACACTTATGTAAATTGGTATGTGGATGCATCTCAGGAAGAGTAACTCAGCAATACTGGTCACAACAGTCTTCAAATATGGTGCAAGGAAAATGGTATGATCCTCAGTACAGACAATACAAAAGTCTTGCTGATAACTACATGACAGAAAAGAGCAAGATTGTGAACTGATATGCTGCATGTTCTCTATTATAACATCGATGTGACAATGACTTGTTTTGATACAATTCTTGGCATATTTGTAGAAAACAACTTGCAATGGTCTCATCTCTACAATACCTAGACAGCTGTAATGTTATTTGGGGAAATACTTCTGACAAGAATATTTGCATATTATTCTGCTTGCATAAAAGACCTTGCAGACTCATCCTAGATAATGCTGAAAACATCCCAAATGCAGTGAATGATATTAAAATGTTAACAGTGAGTGACTTAATATAATTTGAGAAAGGCCGGACTTTTGCATTAAGTCTTAAACAGTGTGACCTTGTTATATTTCAAGGAACTATTTCATGCTAGAAAACAAGGCAACACTCTTAATTTAAGATCAATTTCAGCTAGCCATCTTTCCATTTCAAAACAATATAAAGAACATCAGAGAAAGTGCAAATATAAATTCATTTAATTATAATCTAATTCAATGGATGAAACGTGGAACCTGTTTGATTTTACAAATACATTACAACTTAAAGTATAAGTTCTCAAAACCTTCCACATTGTTGCAATGGTCTCATCATGTAAATTATATTTCAAATAAAGTAAATTCTTGTCTCTGGCTCCTTAAGAAAATCAAAGCCTTCATTCCATTACAGAGTTACTTTTGCAACAGTTAGATTCAACTCTATCTTGACTACTGTAATATAATTTCATACATATGACAGAACCATGACATCAGATCAGTAGATTTCAAAATGTTGGTCAGTAGATTGGCCTCTAAATCAGTAGGATTTCTTTTCAACATAAATTTGCCATGTTTTAAGGTGATTGAAAGCTTTAAAAAAAATTTCATTTTTTGCCATAATATGTACTCTATTCATATTATAATAAAACAGCAAGTTTTGAACATGAATCAGATTCTGAAGGCAACATTACAATAATAAGTAAAATGAGCCAGGGTTTTCTCAATTAAATGAAAAAGGAAGAGTTGTATATATCCTAGTTCACTGCAAAGATTTTTTTCTTAAATCCACAAGCATTTTTAGTTTCATTCACAAGTTTACTGCCTGGTGTCCATTGATGACTCCAATATCTTGGTCTCTATTTCACCTACACACATGAAAATTGACATATGGAGACATCTCACCAAAAGTAACTCAATCATACCAAAAAACTAGGTCAGTTTGACTGAATTTTTATGCTCGAGTGACTTTTGTATTTTCAGCTGTTTGTCTGTTATACCCTCACTATCTTGGACCTCTTTAACCTACAATGATGAAAATTGGTATGTGGATACATCTCAATGCAAGTAACTCAACCATACCAAAACTAGGTCATTGTGACCTAATTTTCACCCCTGAGTGACAGTTGAATTTCCAGCAATCCATTCTTTGAACTTTCAATATTTTGGACTATGTTTCACCTACACACATAACGATTGGTATTTAAATCCATCTTGAGAGTAACCCAACCATATCAGCACTAGATCAATGTGAGCATAATAGCCACACCTTAGGGACTTTTTGATTTTTACCTATCTATTCATTATAACCTCAGTATCACCTACTTCATAAATTGCAATGTGAATGCATATTAATGTGAGTAATCCTATGATATAAAAAGTATGTGAGTGTGACCTATGTTTTACGCTTAAGTGACTGTTGTGTTTTCAGTTATCTTTTTCAGCTATATCTTGAACCCTGTGTCCCCTACACATGAACTTGTAATGTTGATGCATCTTAAGGAGGGTAATTTAGCTGTACCAAAACTAGGTTGCATGGTTGAGTGACTTTTGTGTTTTAAGCTATCTGCTCATTACACCCTGTATGTATTGTACTCCATTTCACCACTCATGAAAATTGGTATGTAGATGTATCTCAGGAGTAAATCAACCATACCAGAAGTATGTCACTGTGACCAATGTTTTCAGGCCTGAGTGACCTCTGGTATTTTCCTCTCTACCAGTCTGTTTATTGTAGGCCACTCCAGATGTACTCCAGGTGGTGATGTGATTTGTGTTTACAAGTAAACACATTGTTTTTGGGGTTTTTTTTCATTGTTTATTGGGGGGAGGGGCTAAAAATAAATGAGATTATATTGTTCTTTATTTGATTAACAAGATTGTATTCAAGATTTTATTGTTCTCTTGTTTTTCAATGAAGTTTTTGCAGGAGGAAATTTTGTTTATTTTGGAGAAAAGAAATGGAGGCCTACATAAATCAAGTACAGTGAAACCCCGCTATAACGCGCCCCGCTATAACGCGAATTCGGATATAACGCGATCTTGGCGTGGCTCCCAAAATTTCATATATTCATTCGCACATGAACATTTATTTTTTCAAAGGACGAGAAATAGTGTATAAAATGTGTATATTACAGTATCATTTTGGGGAAGAGATCGCGTATGAATTCGAGTATAATACGTCTGTGGCATGGTTCTTGAAATTGTATATACATGTACATGTATTTTTCTCGTACACGGAAAAAAAAAATTTTTTTTAAGTATGAGAAATAGTGTACAAAAAGTTTATTATCATTTTGGGGAAGAGATCACTTATGAATTCGATCGTGGCGTGGCTTCTGAAATTTAACAATTTCACCAATTTCTTGAAGTGTTATGCCAAAATAAACATTATCGGAACTGTTACTTATTATTGATCCATGAGTAAAGCCATTAAGTCTTCTTTGTGTTTGTCTTCAATTCATTCTGTATGCAATCTTTGCTCAAACAATAGCCGACATGTTTTTCTTCTTTAACTGCATACACAACCGAGCATCAGACAATGTGGTGGTTGATAAAAGATTCTCACGATTTAATAAACATCAAAAAGCGTAAGCCACCAACATGTGCGCTTGAGTTCAATTCATCCTGTTTACAATCATTGCGCAAACAATAGCCGACTTATGTTTCTTCTTTAACTGCATACACAACCAAGCACCAGACAATGCGGTGGTTGATCAAAGATTGTCATATGTGGGTGCTTATATAGAGACTGAGCTTGGGCGGCAAGATCAAAGAGTGTCATATGTGGGTGCTTATGTAGAGACTGAGCTTGGGCAGCAAGATCACAGGGAGTTCAAATAACCACTCTCTGTTACTTGGCACTGAACAAGTACAGCTGTATCAAACTCGTGGCTCAATCAAAGGGTTGTCATGTGGGAAAACAAAGACGGATCGATATCAGATAGTAAACGGTGTTGATACCATATTCATGCTATACATTAGACGTGAATACGTTGTTCTCTGAATAAAGTTAAATATAGTAAAATCCGCAATAACGCAACCCCGCTTTTTCCGCAATAGAATTTTATGGACCCCAAATATCGCGTTATAGCGGGGTTTCACTGTAACACAAGTAATTTCTTAATATGCTTTTATGACATTGATATATTTATAACCTGCAATCTCTTAGTAGGTTGCAGTTGTTATACAGAGCCCATTTCATTGCTTCTGTGAATTGTTCTTTCAGATGCTTGAGGAAAATACAGACTTAAAGGAAGTGCATTCTGTTGAAAACATAGAGAAATTCTTGAAAATGTGCAATGAAACTGCCATCAAGGACCTTTTAGGGTAACACTGATAAACTTTCTTCCACATATCTCCATGATTTAAAAAATAATGGTATCTAAGTGAACTACTCCAAGTAAAGTCACAAAAATGGAAGGGAAGTTGGAGGTCATGTGATGCCAAACTAACATTTATACTATCTTCTTCAAAGAATTGGTCATAAAAGTGTACCATCCATACATTTTTATTTTGAGTAGAATGAAAGACATAGGTTATTGTCTCACTTGTGAACTGGTTAACACATATACTCTGAAGAAATGTCAAACTTATGTTGAGCCCACCTTGATGGAAGCTTGATGTAGCGATCACTTTGGCGTCCATGAGCATGTCTGCCTGTCTATATGTCTATTTAATCTGTATGTCCATCCACACCCTACATTTATTTCATTGTTAAAGGTTTTTCTAAGTCTTTATCTGGCTATATAAATGCTCTCATTATCAAAGTTCAGGGGCAGGATTGACATGCAGGCCATGTCCAGCTTCTAAGTTTTTACTCATTTAAATTTCAATTAAACATCACATCTATTTCATTCTTCAAAAGTGTTTTCTGAATGAATTTTGGTTGAAAGTGTGACTGCACTATATACATATCAATGAATTAATTATATCAGTTATTTTTGTATTTTCTTTACTGTTGAGTATTTAAAGCTATATTCTCTGCCATTCAGTAATTTAAGTGACAATTGTTCAAAACTAACCTTTCTACCTTCAAAATTAATGAGGATTGTCCAGTTTGGCTGGTTGTAGATTAGGAAACCCCAGAGTTGTGCACTAAAAATAGTATTGATTTTACTTGGTGGCAAAGATCAATGTCATGTTTAGGGTCTAGATTGTAAACATTCAGTGTGTCCATGTAATGGCTTTGTTATTTTATTTGATCAATTACATGAATAATGGATTCACCCATATGCTGGATAAATAGATTTGACTAAATGTCTCCAGGACATTGTTCCAACTGGTTACAAGTACACAATTTGGTTTAACAGACATCAGACTGAGTCTATTTTGTTATCATCACAGGGTTTGACTCAGCAATAAATCTTTCTGTGTTTATGATTTATTAAGTAAACTGTTATTTGATGTAATCAGTTATATGTTCTCATGGATGGTTAGATAGAAGTACATGTAAACCTCATTAATGATATTTTAAGCCTTACTGTTTTTTATCTTTTTTCAGGGAAGAGCATACGTGCTGCCATTGTGAAGGCAAAATAGAGGGGACTCCGATTGTACTACCATGTAAGGATGCAATATGCATCAGGTGTTTCCACGAGATGGAGGCTCTAGGCACCAAGAAATGTCCGAAGTGTTCAAGAAGCATCACAGATAAATGTAATCCAAATGCAACAGGAATAGAAAGGTCTGTCACACAAATACATTTGTTAAAATTACAGGAAGACTTTACCCTATTTCAGGGTACTTGAACATTTTATAAAAGTGACCAAGTATGACAAATTAATTTGACCAGTAACATGATGCCCCATAGCATCTTGGCCATAGTGATTGGTAACTAAAAACGGGTTGTTTTGTTTTAGCTCTACTGATCATAGACCAGAAGAGCTTATGGGATGGTCTGTCATCCATCATCTGTCCATTCATTAGCACAAGTTTGTTATTGCTACTCCTCCTACTTGGAGGATTGACATGAAACTTTACAAACACATTCATCCCATGGTTTAGTTGGTCCTACATGAAAATGGTGCCATTCGGATATCTAATATGGCCATCAAAATGGCCATCTTGAAAATCTTCTTATCGCTACTGCTGAATGTGTGGTCATATCAACATGGGGTTTTCACTGAAAGACTTCTTATGTCTCCTTGGTCCTAAATGAAAGTGGTGTCAATCTGACATCCAGTATGGCTGCCACAGCAGCTGTCTTGAAAATTTTGCTATTGCTAATCCTCCTGAACGGAAAGTCATATTGACACGGGGTTTTCACCAGAAGACTTCTGACGGTCTAGTTGGTCCTAAATATAAATGGTGCCACTCATCCATCCAGTATGGCTGTCACTGTGGCCATCTTGAGAATCTTGTTATTGCTACTCCTCCTAAATGGATGGGTGTGACAACATGCAGTTTTTTACTTAAAGACTGTTTATGATGTCTAGTTGGTTAAAAATGAAAATGGTGCTGCTTGAATGTCCAATATGGCTGCTACAGTAGTCATCTTGAAAATCTTGTTGTCACTTACTTCTGAATGAACGGTCATATGAGGATGGGGTTTTCACCGAAAGACTTTTTATGATGTCTTGTTGGTTGTAAATGAAAATGGTGCCAATCTGAGCTCCAGTATGGCCACCACAATAGCCATCTTGAAAATCTTGTCATCACTACCTCTCCTGGATGACCGGTCATATTGAAATGTGTATCCTTTTGACTATACAATACAGGGATGGATGGGGCACAATACTGAAGCACTATATTTTTGGAAACATTCATATACAATGGACATGTCCAACAGGACTGATTTTTGGCCGACAGTAAAATGCCCAAATAGGATGCTGTGAGTGTCCAATAAGAAACTTGTACTTAGGTTTAAAAAAATACTTTACTGAAACTTGTGCATGGGTATTGACCTCATAATGTACTTGAGATGAACATGGCAACAGGTGTAAAAGTTAAAAGCTGCCTCTGCCAAGTTTGGGAGTACCCATTCAATTTCATTGGTAATGAGTGATCTCCCAGAAAACAATTGAGTCTTTCTCCAAAAGGCAGTGGAAAGAATAAACAAGTAGATGTAAAATGGATATATAGGACTAGCCCCCCCCCCTCCCCATCTTGGTCTCAAACACTCAGGTAGCTTTAAAACTATCGTTTCCAGCCAGTTCACTGTATGTGCATTCTTTGCCCAGCCAGGTGCCCCCCTTGGGAATTTATTTTAAAATTAGAAAAGTATGGATGATTTTATATACACCTTTGCAGGCACACAACTGAATTAGTTAGATATGGTATTTCAGGAAAAAAATAAGCTATAATATCAGTCATATGTTGCTGTTGCATAGCTTACTCTTTCCAGGATGGAAATTACCCTTGCCCATATGATGAGAATTCATCCTTTTATAGGATGACTTTTCTGAAGTTTTGAGAAGTCAACCCTGCGACCCGGCACACATGCCTGGTAGTCCTCATCCTTTTTCTGGATACCTCCATGTTTAGTGGTGTAAATTATGCTTTATGGAAAAATTACTTTCACTTTGCATCATACAGTGTGACTTGGGCATTTTTAATATGTACATTATATCTGTTGAGTGTATTTACCTTCAGTCCAAGTGTTATTTCTTAGTCAGAAATAGCTCTCTTGAGAGCTTTTAACTTCTTCAGTTATGTTTATTCATAACTTTGCCATTTAGGTTTACACACACACACAGACACACACACACACGGGCATTAGGGTAACTTTTTTGTTGTGACTTAATTAATTTAAGTTCATTTTCTAGACTTTGGGTAGGTTTTTGGTCTCGCAGATTTGTTTTCTTAATTTTATTGAGATGCAAATCTCCAAAATTGACATTCTATTCTATATCATATATGCTGAGTTTAACTCACAGAAGGGGTCTCACACCAGCATTCATATTCAGTTGGTTGTTCAGTTGTATGCACACCCTTATTTTCTATATAGTCTCCAAAGGATAGTATTCCTTTTTATTCTGTCATATTACATTGCAGGTTTTTTTTGCTATTCTTCATCTCCAGTACTCATAATGAAGTACTGCTGATGTCACTGTGATTGAAACATTAGTTTTGTTGTTGTTTTAATTCATATTAAATAGAGACTCAATGGGCAGGTAAAGTATTACTGTTTTAATTTGTGTTTAATCTAGTTCCATGTAATTTTGTTATACAAGATTATTGTTCTTGTTTTCAGAGTTTTTCTTTTACAGCAATGTTTAAGAGAGAAGGTGTGGGGAAATAGTGCACAAGAAAGCCCCTTGGGACACACACCCCATCTGCCTGGCATGTACCAATTGTATAAGGACTGACGGTTGTCCTTTTTGTTGTCTCTGGTCAGATGAGGTCTGGGACCTTGCTGAAAGCAGATAGTACATATAAGGGGAGGAAGAAAGGGCCTACCTTTTTTGTCATCCGTTTTCAAGCTCTGAATCCCTCTGGTCTCAGAAAAGGATTTGTAGCTGTTTGGGGAAGAAGGGCACTCCTGGTTCCCAAAAGTAAATGGGATCAGTCTTTTCATAGACTTATAAGGCCCATGGGGCCCCTCCCAAGGGAGGATATAAATGGGTGGAGAGTGAGTTGCGCCCTCCTATGATCTAAGTCTATAAGATTTGAGGAAGGGCCTCCTTTCAGACAGAGTCACCAGTCAATGGCAAAGGGTGACAGGTCATTGGTCACCAGTCACCTGTCTCTGAGTACTGGTCACTGGAGCCGCTCAGTAGGGATAGGCATTGGGTTGAGGTCCCCCTCTCACCAGGCTACAGTTCAATCCTGCTAGGGACTGGGAGCTGTCATACACACACCAGACTAAGGAAGTTGATTGGATTGGTATTCTCCCCTTTCCTATTATCCTATTATCCAATTCAATTTCTATGGTATGTGGGTCATCCTATGCAGGGTAGTGATTGATTCTTCCCTTTTATGCAGCCATGGACTTTCTGGGCCTTGGCCCCATACTAGAGAGGTCAGTATTGAGGTCCGTGGACCCAAATTGCCCTTTCACACAGTAGAAACTAAAAGGAGTGAGGGGGCAAGCCATTTTCTTCGAAATGCCCCAGGAAAGTTGAGAGTTGCTCTCACCCTCATGCCAGATCTGCCACCAGGGACAGTCCCATTGATCTGCATGAGGAGTTTTTGAATGAGAGATACTGGGCAACAAAGTCCTGCCTCCCTGGAGTGAGAGAAGGATGAAGATATTCTGTCAGTCTTTGTGGACTCCCATGAGTTCATGAGGGAACAGGCTGAGGTGGCTCCTCCTCTCTTCCAGTCCCTACCTCCATCCCAACTGTCATCCCAGATGGTGGAGGAGGAAGAGATTTAGTCCTTTGATAAGGCAATCAACAAAGTTTACCATCTTCTATCCCCAAGCCATCAGGAATGGAGGACAGAAAAATTATCTCCAGTTTGGAGAGACTGTCTGTGGTGACCTCCTGCCCATATCTCCTGCTTCTCCCCCCCACCCAAAACCGTGGTCAATAAGCTTTTATAAAGGTTAGTAGGGGTCAGGATTTTGCTACGCAGTGTAAGGGGTGGTAAGTCCCAGCCTCTACATTTTCTCTGCAGCGAGCAATAGGCTTCAAATCCTGCATAGTCCTTTAAACCTCCCACCTTGGATGCCAGAGCATCTCAAGTAGATATTTCCACAGGGGTCTGGGCGCCTTTAAGACAAGACATTGGAGGCCTTAGAGCTTAAGGTACTGGTGACCATAGCTTCACATGCCTATCTTTTTTGACCATCTCCTTCAGTCTGCTGAAGGAGAACTCTGTCTCTGTCCACACTTCAGTGCTGGCTGGGGCAGTGGCCAAAACTTCTTGGCATGCCTTGTTAATGTGCATAGCATTATCAGTGGAGCTTCTCCACCTTCACAGGTATGTTGCCTTGGACACTTCCAAAGTCTTACTACAGCATAGTAAGAACCTTGTGCAGGCTGCTCCCCTGGAATCAGAGACCCTCTTTGGAGGGTTCATTTCCTACATGACCTCCCAGGACCTGAAGCACCAGCAGCACCAATCACATCCATTCCTGGCTCATCAAAGCTGGGTCAGCCTGACTGTCTCCTGGGACTGTCAACAAAGTTTTTCAAAACCATGCAACCCCAGTCCAAAAGCAACGCCCAGTTCAGACCTACCCCTCAGCACTCGGGTGCTAGAAGTGGTTGCTGGAAACGCCAAGGCAGGAAGTTTGTGGGCCCTTCCCTCATTTCTAAGATGGGGGAAGGGGGGGGGGCAGCCCTAGTGACTCTCTCCGTCATCTGCTGTGTGTTTTCCTATTCCCTTCATTCATGCAGGTGCATGACTAACCCTCATGGTTTGGTATTTGGTAAATCATAATGGATGACAGGTAGGTCCTCTCTATCATGAACAGAAGATAGCAGCTTCAGTTCTGGAAACTTCCTCCTCTGGTAAGTGCCCCTATGTGGTTCCACCAGTTGAATCTGGTGCAATTAAAGGAATAGATACACACCCTTCTGCAGAAGGGTGTAGTAGAAAGGGCATTCAGCAATCAGTCTGTGGCCTTCTACTCCCAGATTTTCATGGTCATCAAAAAAGATGGGAAGTTTCGACTAATTATTGACCTTTCCACTTAAACAGATTTCTGCAGGAGGATCCTTTCAAAATGGTGACCACAGCCTCGGTCAGGAACGCCATAGGCCTGGCTGGGCTGTCTCCATTGACATACAGGATGTGTACCTTAATATCCATATCCTTACTCCTCACAGGAAGTATACCTGATTTAGCTTGGATGAGGAGGTCTTCCAATTTTGCATTCTGCTGTTGGCCTAGCTTCCACACCCACAGTTTTTACCAGAGTGATGGGAGTAGTTGCCATCCACCTAAGGTCACTGGGGCTCCCTATCCTCCAGTATTTTGATGACTGATCCCTCAGACAAGATCTGGCTAGCAGTTGGTCTGTAGTGACCAGACTAGGCCTTTTACCAAACCTAGAGAAATCAGAGCTGGTTCCATCTCAAGATTTTGTATTCATGGGGATGAATTTCCTCACAAACAAAGGATTATTCAATATCCCTTGGGGCAGAGTAGACAGAATCCTAGCCCTGTTGGAGGTGCTCAAAGCCCAGACTTTGTTGATGGCTTGTTAATATATCCCTTCTGGAGCCTTGAACTCTGTGGCAGACCTGGTTCCCCTAGGCAGATTGCACTTGTTCCCACTCCAGTTTCTCCTTTTAGCAAACTGGAAACCACACAAGGATCCTCAGACAACTCAGATTTCTCTGTGACTGGAATTCCGCTATCATTTGATTTTGTGGTCAGATTGAAATCAGTTTCTGGCTCGAGTCCCCATGCATGCCCCAATATCCCGCTCCTTCTGTTTGCAGACACGTCAGATTCCATTTGGGACACTCATCTGTAGCCAGAAGGGCTAAATCTTTAGGGTTCTTGATCCCGGGAAGAATCCACCCTCCACATCAACAATTTGGAAATGATGAGTGCATCGTTCAGGCCAGGAGACGCTCTGCATCCAAGGTCTATGATGCCATGTGGAGAATCTTTTGCAATTGGTGCAGTAGGAAATGTATTAATCCTAGCTGTCCCTCTGTTTGAAACATGCATTTTCAATTCCGCACCAAAGGATCAGGTGCTAATCTCAGTAATGAGTTTTACAAACTTAAGTCTGTAAAAGGACTAAAATTTCATCAGTTAAATATTGTCTCTAATTTTTTCAGTTACAACTAGGATAAGCTCTCAAAAGATTCTTTATACTAAAATTTTACTTTCATTATCAATGAATCCTGGCCAGCCAAACCCATTTTATCTTCACTGATTTCTAGACTGGTTCCCATTCTGCCATATAATTAGTACTGTGAGTCCTATATCGCTAACCTGATTAAGTATTTTGAGCTGCAGAGATAGGTGTCTAGCTCTCTTATGCCTCGATAGAATCTGTCATGTGTCTTGTGGTTTTTAACTAAACCTCCCTTTGAACCATTGGGTGAAGCTTCTTTCGAGAACCTTACCCTCACAATTTTTTTCTTGCTGTCCTTAGCATCTGCAAGATGAAGGAGTGAGCTTCAAGCCCAATCCATAGAACAAGGCTGTCTGCAGTTCATTGGCAATTATGAGTCAGTTTTTCTCTTTTTCCAACCAGGTTTTTAGCATAAAACCAGCTTCTGTTGGTAGCTCCACTCCCTATACAGATCTCCAATCTCAGTCATATCTGTGCTGGCAATGATTAAGATTGACTATTATGAGCAGTTAGGGCTTTATGTTTCCATTTGGCAGCCTCTGAAGGCAGAAGAAAGGGTAGGAAGCATCTTTTCCTATCTCTAAAGGGCTTGGCTGACATATCAGCTTCCACTATTTCAAGGTGGATTGTCAAAACAATCAAGAGAGCTTATCAGTCCCTTACTGAAAGAGACCTTTCATTCATGAAGATTAAAGCCCATGAGGTTCCAGCCATTGCTACTTCATAGGCCTATCTAACTCATTCGTCTTTGGAGGATGTGATGAAAGATGCGTTTTGGCAATCTCACATTACTTCTCCTACCTTCAGTCTTTGGTGCACCAGAGTGAAGGTATTTTTTTCTCTTGGACTCATAGTTGTGGGGCAAAAAGTGGCCCAGACAGCTACCATCTTACAGTAGTGGACACTTCTACCATAAGGGTAAGTAAGCTGAAAAAATCAATCTTGCAAATATTGCAAAACACTGTATTCCCAAATCATTACCATGGTTATCAAAACCTGCCATAATAATAATTGATCTTTGCAAATTCAAATAGTCCTCAACAAATCCAATTGTTTTCAAGAGTAAATTCAATGAGATCAGAGCCTCCTATCATGGATTCACATCCGTATATATGGTTTAGAATATGTAAACAAGGTTGGAGCTGCCATTGTAACACCCAGTGCATGGTACCATCTTGAGCCAGTTACTGGATAAAGCCTCCATTTTTACTCCTGAAGTTACAGGCATACTCAACTCTACAAACTACATTGAAACCTCCCAAAAATCAAATTTTGTCAACTTTTCAGATTCCCTTTTATGCTGAAAGTCTTACAAAACCTGAAATTTGACATCCAGTTAATATTCCAAAACTTATAGAAACTTGATGTGCTCATACAATCAGGAAAAATTTATATAAATCAGCATGTTCTTCATACTTAGCAAAATATGGAAATTCCACAGAACGTCATTAGAGATTGGCATCCCTCATACAGAACAAATAGCCGAGATGAGGTGTTATTGTGTCGATTGCATATTGGATATGCATATCTGACTCATGTGTACCTCCTGAAGGGTGCACCCAGACTAGTGAGTGTACCCTGTGAATGTCCACTGACCGTAGAACACATTCTTGTCGAGTGTGTCAACTTCCACCCTGTGAGATAGTTTTTAGCTATACTTGTCATAAACCAGGAGAGCTTATGGGATGGCCTGTTGTCCATCATCCATCCATCTGTTAGCACAAGTTTGTTATCACTACTCTTAAACTACCTGGAGGATTGCCATAAAACTTTAGACAAACATTCATCAGGTTGGTCTTAAATTAAAATGGTCCCACTCGGACATCTCACATGGCTGCCACAGCATCCATTTTGAAAATCTTGTTATCTCTTCTCCTCCTGAATGGATAGTCATATCAAGATGGCGTCTTCACTGAAAGACTTCATATGATATCTAGTTGGTCCTAAATGAAAATGGTGCTGATCTGTTGTCCAATATGGCCACCACAGCAGCCATTTTGAAAATCTGATCTCTGCTCCTTTTCAGCAAAAAGTCATATAGACATGGGGCTTTTCACCAGAAGACTTCTCATGATGTCTAGTTGGTCCTAAATGAAAATGTTGCCACTTGAGCATCAGATATGGTTGTCCTAGTGGCCATCTTGAAAATCTTGTTATCGCTAATCATCCTGAATGGATGGCCATAACAACATGTGGTTTTTGCTATGACTACTTATGATGTCTAAATGAAAATGGTGCTGATCTGACATCCAATATGGCCTCCACAATGGCCATCTTGAAAATCTTGTTAATGCAAGTTCTTCTGGATGGCTGGTCATATTGATTATTTTGCTTTCAGCAAAAGACTTCATATGATATGTGGTTGCTCCCAAATGGAAATGATGCCAATCTGATATCAATTATGGCCACCATGGCAGCCATCTTGAAAATCTTGTTATTGTTGCACTGAAAACTGAAAATCATATTAACATGGGGTTTTAACCAGAAGACTTGTTATGATGTCTAGTTGGTCGTAAATGAAAGTGGTGCAAACTGACCATCAATATAGCCATCTTGAAGAAATATTGTTATTGTTACTTCTCGCAAATGGATGGCCATATCAACATAGGATTTTCACCAATAGACTTTGTTTGATGCACAGTTGGTCCTAAAAAATATGGTGCCAATCAAAACATCCAGTATGGCTGACATCACAGCCATCTTGAAAATCTTGTCGCTACTCCTCCTGAATGGATGTTCATATTGACATGGGTTTTTTACCAGAAGACTTCTAATGATGTATACTCTGTCCTAAATGAAAATGGTGCAATCAGACATAAAATATCTCCACAACAGCACCTAATTTGAAAATATTGTTATCACTGAAGAATATCAGAGATGATTTCAACACTCAGCAGTTAAAAGGGAATAAAAATGGTCTTATATTGAATTCCTAGAAATTATTTTTGGACAGTAGATCATCAGTCCCATTGAGGGATTCTTGTTTGATGTGAATCAATGAAGAATCATTATAATCATGTACCACCAGAGAAACTTTTGGACTTTTTGATGAAATGCAACTTATAGAGAAAAAAAATGTTGACTCGATATTTTAAGGATTTTACATCTCTTGCCTTTACATTTTATTTTTTGTGATACATTTTGCAGAATTTTAAAGTCTTTACCATTGATCTTTTATAGTGTAGTACTTCATATTTACATTTATTTGGAAGGGTTTATCTTCCTAAGTTTTTGTGCAGTTCTTCATTTTTTCTTTTTTTTAAACTATTCTTTTAATTGGCACCATATATCCATTATTGTGCAGAACTGCAGTTAAAGGCTAATACATACATACTTACATACCTACATAAATCAATCTTTATATGCAAACACCTTGTTCTTATTCCCAATGTTTTTAAAAATAATTTTTCCTATGTTTCGAAACTGAAAATGAGATAAACATAATGTACTTTTGTTCCAGATCATGCACCTTCACTAAACTTTGTAGATGGCTTGCGCTTTGGGTGAGGAAGAAACCTATTGATTTCAGATCACAAGATCAATGGTCATAGTCACTGTAACTCAGAAAAGTTAAATGGCTTCAGTTCATGGTAGGATACCTTGACTAAACTTTATGGATGGCTTGTATTGCTAGTAAGGAAGAAAAATACTTTTGATTTCAGGTTTAGAAGGTTAATTGCAAGGTCACACTGACTTAACAAAGAAGCATGGTTTCTGCACAATAACTTTATTTATAGATAACAGTTTCCTTACAGTAAGTTTAGTCCTAGATCATGTACCTTGACCAAACTTTTTGTATGGCTTGCACTTGAGGTACGAAAGAAACATTTTGATCTGGGGCTTAAAAGGTCAAAGGTCAGGTCACTAATACAAACAAGGAAGTAAGTTTGTAAAATAACTTGAATTTACGCAGCACATAATGGTACGAACATTTAAGGATGACTTATTAATCAAGGGAGGAAATAATCTCGATGTTGTGTTACACAGCTTGAAGGTTAGTTCTCAATGTGTTGTTGTCAGTTGTTAACACATGAGTAAGTTTTTTTCCAGAAAGAAGACCCCCTCCCACTTTTTATCGAGCACTTTTTAGCAGCAGTATCATTGTCATATGGATGCATTGCTATGTAGTTTTAGCATTTGTATTTCTATCAAATTAGGGTAGTTGTCATAGCTTTTAAGTTTCAGTTCTTTTACTTTTTTTAGGAAAGCTGTTCAAAAGTTCAAGGAATACATGACCAGATGTAACAGTTTCTTTATGGATGTTGTGTCACAGCTGTGTTTTGTTGACAACACTGCTCCATCAGATCAAGTGGTTGATAAGTTGGTAGGATACATCACCATGACAACACCACCTGGAAGACAAGGAGAAATGGAAACTCTTCATCTGAGAAAGGAACTGGCCAGTTTCAGTGGCTGTGTGGAGCCCAATCCAGTCTTTAGATCATTTTTGCTCCAGTTACTGCTCAGAACAAGGTCAGAATATGATCTTTGTTTTTCTTTAATATTACAGTAAATATTTAAATTGGTTCTGTTACATTCCTGGGTGAAGGCAATAAAGAGTGGTCTTTTGATCCTGTTTGCTTTCTTGGGTGTAGGTAATAAAGAGAGAGTCTTTGATCCTGTTTACTTTCTTGGGTGTAGGTAATAAAGACAGAGTCTTTGATCCTGTTTACTTTCTTGGGTGTAGGTAATAAAGACAGAGTCTTTGATCCTGTTTACTTTCTTGGGTGTAGGTAATAAAGACAGAGTCTTTGATCCTGTTTACTTTCTTGGGTGCAGGTAATAAAGAGAGAGTCTTTGATCCTGTTTACTTTCTTGGGTGTAGGTAATAAAGAGAGAGTCTTTGATCCTGTTTACTTTCTTGGGTGTAGGTAATAAAGAGAGAGTCTTTGATCCTGTTTACTTTCTTGGGTGTAGGTAATAAAGAGAGAGTCTTTGATCCTGTTTACTTTCTTGGGTGCAGGTAATAAAGAGAGAGTCTTTGATCCTGTTTACTTTCTTGGGTGTAGGTAATAAAGACAGAGTCTTTGATCCTGTTTACTTTCTTGGGTGTAGGTGATAAAGAGAGAGTCTTTGGTCCTGTTTACTTTCTTGTGTGTAGGTAATAAAGAGAGAGTCTTTGATCCTGTTTACTTTCTTGGGTGTAGGTAATAAAGACAGAGTCTTTGATCCTCTTTACTTTCTTGGGTGTAGGTAATAAAGACAGAGTCTTTGATCCTCTTTACTTTCTTGGGTGTAGGTAATAAAGAATGAGTCTTTGATCCTCTTTACTTTCTTGGGTGTAGGTAATAAAGAATGAGTCTTTGATCCAGCAGACTTTCTTGGGTGTAGATAATAAAGATGCAGGAGAATAGTGTACTTGGAGAAAACTACAAATTATAGATGGGTAATCATCGAACATTTTTCACCTTCACATTCCTTGTTGAGCCCAGAAACCTGAAATACAAAATGTGTGGTTAAATTTCTGCTCTGTGTACACCATGAAATCATTTCCATCATTGCATTCTGTGATCATATAAGCCTAATATCTTCATTTTAAAAAATCATAAAAAGGTGAAACAGACTGAATTATTCCAAAGTTCTTTTTACATGTAATTTAAAGGAAATGAAATATATGCCTAAATGAATGGATCTTTATCCCCACGCTTTTGTAAAAAAGCATCTGGAATGTTGTGATACCCTCCATCTGTCCTTTGATCTATCCATCTGTCTGTTACCACATCTCCTAAACTGCTGGTAAAAATTCACAAAACTTTGCAGTTATTTTGCCCCTGTGTTGATCATCTACAAGAGGACATCATCCTTGGCTCCTGTGCCTGCTGTCCCTAAGAAGGGGTCAAAGGTCAGATGTACACAAATTTCAATTATTATGACATTTTCAAATATTTTCTGACCAAACTTCATATATGCAGCCATAGAAGAAAGACATCATGTATGTGACAGATTTTGCATTATAACCCATGCGTAACTGTCAGGGACGAGATTTGGAATATGCAGTGAAAAGCTGAAGGAATTTGTGATGGCAAGCCATTGCTTTTGTTCTTGTCTTATTTACAAAAATGTTTTGGCTACAGTATATAAATGTATAAATACCAAAGATGTACCAATAAATCAGTTTCATCAATAAAAACAGATTTTAGAAATGCAACTAATCATTCAAATAACAGAAGTTGTCGGGTGATCAAAAATCTTAAACAGATTGGAACATTTTAAAGTGTATTCTCAGCACCAAAGTGCACTATTTCATTTAATCAATCTGGCTTAATCTTTATTCAGGTTTTGAGTCCATCAGCTTAATGCTGATGGACTCCATTATGACAGTGTTGACTACACCCCAAAGAATTCAACTCCAGATGCAGAATTCCTGAACTCTACAGAATAGTCCATCACCTGCAAAAGTTACTGGAGAAAGTAGGTGCTGAAAGATTGGCTGACAGATTTCAGAAAATGCAGCTGATAAGTCAAATGATAAAAGCTCTAGTTGGCTACATTTTGATACTGTTGGCTACAGTCCAAAGAATTCAACTCCAGATGCAAAATTCCTTACCTCAAAAGAATAGTACAACAGCTATAAAGGTGACTGGATAAAGTAGAAGCAGTTGTCATCAAAATTGATCAATATGCCAAAAACAGATGCCATACAAAAGTATCAGAATGTTTATCTATACAGAAAACATGACTGCCATGTGAAATTTAACATGTCAGTGTATTAATATGCAAACTTTTGGTATTTAAAAGTAGTGCTGATTTAAAAAATAGAATGTTCAGACACCTCGGTTTTTACCCACAGGGATAAATGATAGATTATTTCTAAGTTCATTACCTTTAATATTCATTGAAGCTATCACCAGGCTGTCATCTATAACTGGGTCAAAGTTCAGGTTTCCAAATGAAATGTTTTTTCTGTCATTCATTGTACTTGTGAAGGAGTCTTCATGTTTGAATAAAGATTTCTTTTTAAAATGGTTAGTCAGCTAGGTATAAAGTTTCTAACAAATTCTGGAACCATTTTCAAATTCTACTGCTATAAATTGTCATTTTTTGTAATATCAAAGACTGAAAATAAATTGTTAGATGCTGCTTTTTAAAAGATGGAAATAAAGATTAAGAAACATCGGCACACCCATGATATCAATGAAAGGGGGTATCTAAATCTATAAACTAATTAAACTTTTCTTGAAGTGATCCATCTGTTTTCATATTTTTCTTGTCTGTTACAAACTGCATAATCAAATGTATCTTCAAATAATGTATACAAGCCAATCTTCTGTAAAATCTTCTTGCATTCAGGAGGAGTAGCAATAACAAGATTTTCAAGATGATCACTGTGGCAGCCATATTAGACATTAGATCAGCACCATTTTCCTTTAGGACCAACTATATATCATAAGAAGTCTTCTGGTGAAAACCCCATATCAGTACGACTTTCCATTCAGGAGGAGTAGCCATAACAAGATTTTCAAGCTGGCTGCTGTGGTGGCCATACTAGACATCAGATCAGTACCATGCATTTTCATTTAGCACCAACTAGACATCATAAGAAGTCTTTTAGCGAAAACCCCATGTTGATATGACCATTCATTCAGTAGGAGTTGTGATAATAAGATTTTCAAGATGGCTGCTATGGTGGCCATATTGGATGTCTGAGCAGCACCCATTTCATTTAGGACCAACTAGACCATGGAATGAATGTGTGTATAAAGTTTCCTGGCAAATCTCCAAGTAGTTTAGGAGGAGTTGTGATAACAAATTTGTGTCAGCAGACAGATGGATGATGGACAAAAGACCATTCACATAAGCTCTTCTGGTCTATCACCAGTAGAGCTAAAAAAATCAGTTAGTACAAACTATCAAAACAAAGTAATTTTTAAGGTCTCCAGAGGTTCATGATAAATAAAGTTTACTGTAAAGATTCCACATGCAACTGTGTGGGTAAATCAGATTTTAGACACCTTAGATAAAGTGGATCCTAGTTTCAGCATTAAAAAAAATATTACTTAGTAATTTCTTTTTACTTGATTTAAGTAAACGTTTTGCTATTTGATTACAAGCTTTTACTTACTAATTACTCACTTTCACTTGGTATTACTTACTTTAACATATATTTATGCACAACAAAAATACAGATGTGTTCAAGGAAAGGTTTAATATATGCATTGTAAGAATGTAAAGGTTACATGAGTATAAATTCTCTCTCTCTCGATTCAACAAGTCAACTACATCAAAATGTATAACTACAATAACATAAATACTTTAACAAATAAAATAGTTGGCTCTTTGTGGGGGCTACTCATGTGATAGAATCTGAATGGAACACTATTTGAGACTATGATGATTCCCAATCAGTGCTAGGCTGATCCCAGCATTAAAGTGTATTCTGGGCTGATCCCAGCATAAGTAGACTGTGCTAGGCTGATCCCAGCTCAAGTAACATCTATGCTAGGCTGATCCCAGCATTTCAGTGTATTCTGGGCTGATCCCAGTTTAAGTAGGCTATGTGCTAGGCATTCAACTGTATTCTAGGCTGATCCCAACTCAAGTAGAATCAGTGCTAGGCTGATCCCAGCATTAAAGTGTATTCTGGGCTGATCCCAGCATAATTTGACTGCAAGGCTGATCCCAGCTCAAGTAACATTTGTGCTAGGCTGATCCCAGCATTCGAGTGTATTCTGGGCTGATCCCAGATTAAGTAGGCTATGTGCTAGGCTGATCCCAGATTAAGTAGGCTATGTGCTAGGCTGATCCCAGCTTAAGTAGACTGCAAGGCTCATCCCAGCATTCGAGTGTATTCTGGGCTGATCCCAGATTAAGTAGGCTACGTGCTAGGCTGATCCCAGCCTTGTAGTCTATTCTGGGCTGATCCCATCTTAAGTAAATCTATGCTAGGCTGATCCCCGCATAGGAGAGTATTCTGGGTTGATCCCAGATTAGTGGAATAGAGCTAGGCTGATCCCAGCATGAAGAAAGTATTCTGATTTTCTTTCTATTTAAAACTGTATGAGAAATGTATTAAACAGGCATGGCCTTTATGTTTTTTAGTATAGCATATGAGTATCCGATTGATGAAAATACCAAAATGAATTTGATATTGAAATATATGAAATGAGAGCCCCCAAGAGGATGCCAGTTTTGATGTGAAAGTCCATTTGGAATGAATAATGTCAAAAGAAGCACATGACACTAAATGTATGTACGCAACTGTCCCTGAGCAGAAAGAATTTTGTTAGGGTCAACTCTGATGTAGCGCGTATAACATGAAGATGACCATCGTCCTTAAGTCTTTATTAAATGGTCCTCTATACCAACTGCAGCTGCAGTTGTGGCTGCTCCTATACGAAAAGAATGACCAGAAAAGTTTTGTTCATCATAACCCAGGCGCGCCAATAGAAGATTCAAGTAAGACAGAAAAAGTTCCCTACTAAAAGGACGTCCCATAGAATCCACGAATAAAGGAGCATTTGCACCATGACCCCCAACCAAAGCACTCTGCCGCCGTTGACTCAAATACAACCCCCCTATACAAGTGTTAGCTTATGACTAGGCAATATAATCCTACCTTATATCAGCCTGCCACACCACCAATACCTCCCTTAATTGTCATTTTCATGATAAAGCTCATTATAAGACTGGCAATATGTACATAAAATAAATCAAGGTCATCAAATTGTGCATAAACAAAAATTAAGTAATTATCATTTTCTTCATTCAGTAAAATCAGTTACTTAAGACTATTACTAAGTAATCAAATTACTTAATGTTCAAGCATGAATTACTTGGAAAAGATAGTCTACTTGAAGCAGTAAAAGAAATTACTTGGTACCTTTTTTACTTGATTTTAATAAAACTTTTACAACCTGATTACTAGCTTTACTTAATAATTACTCATTTTTACATGGCTACTTTAAACAGGTATAACTTAATTCAGTAAAATGAATGACAGACGACCATTATTAAGGAATCAAATTAGTTAAGTTTTTGGTATGAATTATATGATTTACTTGTAAATTACAGAGTACTTGAAGAAAAAAAAAGAAATTAGTTTTAACTTGCCAGTAATTATTCAGTAATTGAATTATTACAACAACAAAAATAATTGCATGCCTCAAATAACTAAAACAGTGTTAATGGCTTGGGACTCTAGCTCTAAGATACAGATAAATAACAAAGGTTTATATTGGTTGGCTGTTTATTTCAGTATGGTAGTATATCCATTACAGAATTGCAGCATGCACCGAAAGTGCAGTACATACTTTACTTGTGCTGTCAAATACTGCATGTTTGCTGCAACAATGCAGTATATTTCCAGCATCAGCTGAATATGCATACAGTCATGCTAAACTGATTTAAAAATATCACAATAATTCTGCTTTCTAGCATGAATGGCTGTCATGCATAATCTGCAAGCTGCAGTCATGCTGAACTGACTGATAATTTCACAACAATTCAGTGTCCTATCATGAACTGCTATAATGCTGAAAGTACATACTGCAATCATGTTTAATTTGCATAGATATGGATGACAGAAAAATTAAGCAATACTGCATTTGTGCTCCTACATGGCTGGTCATATCGACATTGTGTTTTCATAAAAGACTTCTTATGATGTCTAGTTAATACTAAATGGAAATGGTTCCAATCTGATATCCAATATGGCCACCGTGGTACCCATCTTGAAAATCATGTTATCATTACTCCTCCAAAATGGAAAGTCATATCAACATGGGGTTTCCACCAGATAACTTCTTACAATGTTCATCACAGCAGCTAATTTTAAAATCTTGTTATCACTGAAGAACATCACTAATGGTTTCAACACTCAGCAGTTAAAAGGAAGAAATGGTCTTATCTTGAATTCCTGGAAATTCTTTGCAGCCAGTAGAGCATCAATCCTGTTTATTAAACTTAGAAAATACATGTAGAATTAAACTGTCAAGATCTCAGATGAATCCAATCAAGAGCAAGATCCACACATACTAATGAGGTGATAATGTATCATATTGCCTGAGCTTGTAAACACTTTCAGTGACTTAATTTTTTTGTACTTTATTTCACTACTCTCTGGATGGCCTAATCAGTATCATGGACACTTTGATCTTATGTTTACTTGTATATTTATAGTTTTTAGTGAATCAAATGTTCAAATTTCATAGATCAGTTTATGGTCTTACCATCTTCCATATTTGCCCATTCTTTAAAGTGCTTTATGGACAATTTTACTTGATAAATGTATTTTCATTTAAAATTGTATATGCTAAATTGTCAGTTAATCCCAGCCCAAATATATATATACATCATATATGTGTAAAACATAAGTTTTAAAAGCCAGATTCCAGAGTAATTTAACCTTCCATCTAATTCAGCCTCTTTATAAATCATTATTAATCAAAATATCTGGATATTATAAAGTAATTTCTTTTCACACTGTCCAGATAATTGGTGTGCCAATGAAAATTATATATAATTTTTCCCAAATATCTTGTCAGGAAAATTAATATCTCTGTTGTGTAATGATGTGTCTGGCAGGCTCGATACCAGTTGGATGTAGGTTAGGTAAACTAGGTTGCATTATTTCCTTGCTTGCTAATGAATAACATTTATATGATAATTTTTTGGTGTGTTTTTTTTTATGAATAAATAATATTTGTTGCAATTCTGGACTTTTGCTTTTTCTTCATGTAGATATACTGCTATTGGAGATAAGTGTGCACACAAGTCTAGTTGTGTTACACTTAAGTATCCAACTGAGTTATCTTTTTTTGGTAAGAGAGACATCTCTTTTTTTGGGATGGGCCTCAGTCCTTAAAATTTGATGGTCTCTATATACAGAAGGAAGTATAGTTTGATTCTTAATGTAGTACTGAAAGTAAAATTATTTTGGCCCTTTCCACCCACTTATTCACGACTAGAAATTGTGTAGGTAAGGTGACAGAGGGGTGAAAATCGGCCAATACCTTGGAGAAATAAAATTCTTTAGATCTGGTTACCTTCCAATCTCTGATCCTCTCATCCATTAGAAAGATAAAGAAAACCAGGAGAGCCAGAGGAATTTGGGCTATAATTAGGGTAATTATAATCAAAATTGTTTCACAGTCTGATGATCATCAATCAATCACCTGTTTTTTCAATATGGGTAAAACATTTGTTAGTTCACATCTCAAAATTTGAATTTTTTTTCCTATGTTAAAAAGTGTACTTGGTGCCTGAAAATGTTATGTACTATTTTGTTTAAAATATGGTGTCTAGAAAATTAGAGGGTCCTAATATTTAGATTAATGACAGTACATTATTGTTGTACCATGACACATGTTTAATGTTTTGACATTAATGAAGTTGCAATGTATGATTATATGTTCATACCTGCAAACTGGGGGGATTTTGAGACTTAAAAAGTATTTTGAGGTCCCAAGAGGGGTCAGTGCATGTGACCCAGAAAAGCGACATCATGCAGTTGAGAATAAGTTAGTTGGTACTCATATAAGCCTATTGAAAATGATTGAAACTTCAAATTTAAATAAAAGAAAATAAAATAAATGTTTTATTTGAACCATTTAATACACTTTCAAACAAAAAGAGTTGGTAGACTTATTATTGTCATATATCATCACCACACACCATCACATAAACATGTGCACAGACTCAGTCACATAATCACAATCACACAGACATTGAATAAAAAATACACCAAATTTCTGTCTTTAAAATCCATTGGACAGTGGGATAGTCTTAACTAGATGCAGACTTTGGCCTCAGTAGTTCATTGGAAGGTTTGAAGGTGATGCAAGACATTAGAGGTCCTCTTTCTGCATCTGCATTTCTGTGAGGGAGTGTCAAACATGCAATGGCCACACTAGTTAGAATGTCAAATATTGATTTTCCTGATGGTAGACGACTGATGCTCATTTCAGCCCAGAAACTGGTTCAGATAAGTTGTTTAATTAATTATGAAAGTGCAGTAGCTTCTGGAGTGGGATGAGTATGTAGTCTTTAGTCTGTGTCAACAGAGATGCTTGTTTGTCCTCTGGAAGTATCCCTTAACAGCCAGATTACACTATTCTAACTACCAAATTAGTCATGTTTTGCATTTTATATATGGAATAAAATCCGACTTAAAAGAAACATTGCCACTGATCATGAACTAGCCAATAATCTTTAAAAAAGATGACTTAAACATTCTAATTCAAGGCAATGAAGTGTAATAACTTTTGTTTCTTCAACATGTAGTCTTTGATTTACCCAACTTCAAACAAATAGGGTTGTTCCATTTTGTGCCCTTTGCCTATACAGATTAACACAATGGGCTCTCCCACAGTAGTGCTGAAAGGACTTGCAACACAAACTCACCCTAGCTCTTGTCAGCCAGTTAACTAATCTATGCAAGGGTGGTTGTTTATTTCTGACTGCCTGTACCTTTATGACAATTAACTATGTAAAGGGCCTTGTGGTGATAGTTTTCCATGAGCATTAAGCACAACTGTTTACTGTTTATACAGGTTACAGGCATATATCGTGGTGTCATGGAAGTTCTCTCTATTTTTTTTTCCATAAGATTTACTGGAAATCATGTTTCTTATAAAAGCAAATGTATCAGGGGGTTTGGGAGTCAACAATTGTGTTTTTCATGTGATGTGTTCAGGCGGCGGGTATGTATTCTCCTGTATTTGAATCTAAAGCCATAATCAAATACAGGCATGTAACTTTATTTTACAGTGAGGAGAGGGTGCATTTCAACCTGGAGAAGTACTTCAATAGAGCACAAGCTGTGATTGGTCAAACCAATATTGGCATAGAAACACACATGGTACAACTTTGTCAGCTTGTAGTACAGTGTCTTGAGGTGAGTAAATATGTGTATGGATATAATCTAGCTTGTGAATTAATTTTATCTTGGCAACACAGGCACTTGTTTCTATCAGATAAAGGGGGGGGGAACTAATAATAACACCCTCCCCTACTCCCAATTAACACAAGGTAACTATCACGGTTCACAGTCCAACCCCTCAATGATTCTGTGTTAATTTTCTTATATCATCTGTGCATTTAGTTGCTCACAGTTTACACCACTATAAAGGAGACATTTTAAATCTTTCCCCCATGTAAGATTTATTTAGCTTAGTGATTTTGTAATGGCCATTTTTATTTGAAGTTTCTCCATTGATTCATATCTTGTCTACCTGGAACCAGTGGGGGTGGGGGTGGGGCATTACACTTCCAGGTTTGGTTTGGTTTTGTGGGTTTAACACCATTTTTCAGCACATATTAGGCTATACAGTACATAGTGGCCAGTACATTTGGTGAAGGAAGAAGTTGGGAAAGCCTCGGGAAGAACCATGGACCCACGGGAAGCTACTGGCAAGTTTTCTGACATACCCACGTTAGACAGGCTAAGACTCGAACCCACACAGAAAAAGGTGAGATGTCAGCAATCTGTAAAGGCGAGCAGCTCAGGCCACTCGGACACCTTGGGCCCCTACACTTCCAGTTTGCTTCAGAGTGAATGTGAACAGATCATGATTGCTTCAGTGATTTGTTCTTTCCTTCAGTGAGTCTTTTCAAACATCGGTACCAACCACTACATCTCTGCCTAACCCAGCAAATATGGGATCGGCCAAGATATAGCAAATTGAAATTTTCCCTATATTAACCTGTTTTTTCTTATTCATGATCTGATGCTAAACTTTTTGGCAGTTATGATTGTTAAAAAAAGCTCCTATTCAAATTTTCCTCTTATGAAATCTGATATTCAGGGTATCTCTTCTTCTGTGCAGTTGACTTTAGGCTCATGATCTCTACGTATACAATGTAGTCAATGAACAGATTAGTTAAAATCATGTATGAAATTTCATTTTCCAAATACTCCTGAATGAAAATAAACTTGAAATTTAAATTGGATTTTTTTATTGTTTGGTATTCTTTATGTGCCAGTAGTCACATTCACCCCAAAGTAGACTGGAAGTTTAAGCCTGCACATTAGCTACAGGTAGACTGGAAGTGTAAGCCTCCACACTAGCTACAGGTAGACTGGAAGTGTAAGCCTCCACACTAGCTACAGGTAGACTGGAAGTGTAAGCCTCCACACTAGCTACAGGTAGACTGGAAGTGTAAGCCTCCACACTAGCTACAGGTAGACTGGAAGTGTATGCCTCCACACTAGCTACAGGTAGACTGGAAGTGTAAGCCTCCACACTAGCTACAGGTAGACTGGAAGTGTATGCCTCCACACTAGCTACAGGTAGACTGGAAGTATAAGCCTCCACACTAGCTACAGGTAGACTGGAAGTGTAAGCCTCCACACTAGCTACAGGTAAAGTGAAAGTGTATGCCTCCACACTAGCTACAGGTAGACTGGAAGTGTAAGCCTCCACACTAGCTACAGGTAGACAAGACATGAAGCAATGGAGGAACTTTGAGTAAAAATGGCCAGTCAAAAATCAGTAAGGTACTTCAATCATACATGGGGAAAAGGTTTGGAATGTCTCCTTTACAGTGGTATAAGTTATGAGTAACTAAAGGCTCAGACGATATAAGAAAATTAGAACACAATCATCTAGAAGTCAGATTGCATACCGCAAGAGTTGATTACCCTGTGTTAATTGAAAGCGGAGGAGGGTGTTATCATTAGTTTCCCCCATTTTACTGTTTACAAAATGTGCCTATGTTCGGCAATTAATACCATTCTTTCCCATACCAGCAAAACTGTGCAGGGTTCAATTATCATTTCGGTTCAGACACTGACTACACATGCTGCTTGAAAGAGAATCAAAGAAAAAGTCACCTCTGCCCTGCCCTTTGTTCTTACCACTATAAAACCTAGTCCAAGTTTCCTCTGACCCTTCCCAGCCCATTTTAGACATTTTTACATTTATGTTGGGGTGTGGGATCAGAGCCCATTGCCTATCAAAAAGTTGGAATTTGCTGCCACTGCATAGAGTAGCTGCCTACTAGCGGGTCTAGCAAACGTAAATGAAGCATTGATGAAATTTGATCTGGTACTCGCCATTTGCCTTTCTAGTCACATGACTACCCAAATCTTGCAATCAACATGTCCATGACATCAGAGGTCCAATAGTCATGTGATATCAACAAAAGAAACCTTTCCAATGTTGTTGCACAAACAATTCAAAAATATTAAATAAAAGTCAAGTAATGTTTGTAACAAAATGAAAGGACACATAATATCAACATATTCTTTCCAAGAACAATGACCGGAAACCTATCACTGTCACTGCATCTTGGAGAAAGCAAGATACATGAAGCAGAGAGCACATGTCAACAATGTTTTTGTTGGTAGCATGTGACTACCACGTTGACATGTGATCTCTGCTTGATGAATCTGGCTTTCTCCAGGTTGCTGCAACAGCAACAGGTTTCTGGTCATTGTTCTTGGTAAAAATATGTTGAGAATTATGTGTCCTTTTGTTTTTTTGCCAACATTATGTGACTTTCATTTAATATTTTTTGAATTTTTTGTGCAACAACATTGGAAAGGGGCTTTTTGTTGATATAATGTAACTATTGGACCTCTGATTTCATGCAGGTATGGCTCAATGTAAGGCCATTTAAGTTTGCTAGGTCCGCTAGTAAGTGGCTACCCTATGCCGCTAGTGTTCAGTGGTGGGGAATTCCAACTTTTCAATAGGCAATAGACTCACACGCCAACATAAATGTCAAAATATTTTAAATGGGGCGGGAAGAAACTCAGACTATATAAAATCCAGTGTTGCCACATCGTCTTTCAGTCCAGCACTACAGGTGGTACATGGACAGGTAGCCTTTCAGTCCAGCACTACAGGTGGTACATGGACAGGTAGCTGTTGTGACACCCACCAAAGACTACGACATGTGTTTCAATTTGAAATTTCATTCTAATTTTAAAAAATGTTCCTACCATTTTTTGTTCTTTTACCTCCTGCAACCATTGTTTTTACTTTGGTGTTGGGTCTTCTTTCTATCCTAAATGGATAATTCTGATTTTTTGAGCCTTTATGACTTGGATGCTGACAACACTTTTGAGGATTTTTCTGATAATGAAGTACCTTTCACTATGAGAAAAGAAGTAATCAAAACAAGTGGTCAAAAGGAGGCAGTGCCTTCCTGCTCCAGAAATATTTTTTCAGACATTTCACCCATTGAAACATCATTTACTCAGCCAAAGAAAACTGCGCAGAAGGGGTCAACACATGGTGTTGTGCCTAACAAATCCTTATCTGCACAGTCACAACCAGAAGGCACTTCCTGCTATTCTAAAGATAGCAAACTGGAATTTCAAAACATGAGTGATTTGGCAGCAGTTGAGAAACTGCCAAAACATGTAAAGATGATGGAGAAACAGATAAATAAAAGGAGTTGACCACAAGCCAAAAACTGCAGTGCTTCAGGAGGCTATAATGACTTTAGGAACATTAGATTAAAGCAAAATGTAGCTCCAGTGGCATCTACATCTACCACTGTAGTATCTAGTCAATTGTGACCAGGAAATTAATCTTTGGTGAAATGTTTGGTTCTGAATCTGATGAGCACTTCATAGAACTTTCTGAGTTCGATCCAAGCACACTGCAGCTTAAGAAAAACTGCTTGCAAGAGGGGGATGAGGCCCCAAGGTTGAAACTTCCCTCAATTTTTAATGATGAGGAGGTATTTGGCTTCTCAATTGATGATTCAATACAATCTGTTTTATCTACAGTGGTTAAAAGCAAGGCCAATCTGTCCATGTATATTGAGAATAATAAGATCTTAGTCCCAGCAAATTGTAAATTTATCATCTCACCAAGAACTAATCATGTTGTTGAGTCTTCATTAATGGGAAGCAAAACATACTAGTCACTTTTCCAACAGTGGCAGATGCATCAACAGTTTGTTAAGGTTTTAGATAAAGTTGATCATTTGCATATATTTCCTAAACTCCTTGATAGATTCTCATTATACATGGCATTGATTATTATGAAGGTATGATAATTCATTCACCAACATTGTTGCTAACCCCAATGAGGGTCACAGTTGTAAAAATGTGCATTAGGGTTTTGTTAAATGTAAATTTTTTCATTTACTTATATTTCCTAAATCACATGATGGATTTTCTTGATACTTGGGATGAATCGTTATGAAGCTAAGACAATTCATTCAGTGACATGCACATTTGCCCCTTATACCTTGTGGTCAAAATCACGGTCATAGAAAATTTGCATTATAGTTTTGGTTCAAGTGCTTGCATTTACCGGTAGTTGTATTTCCTAAACCACTTAATTGGGATTTTCTTCATACTTTGGATAAATCTTTATAAAGCTAAGACAATTTAACAGTGACATGCACGCTTGTACTTTTGACCTGAGCTCAAGGTCACAGTTATTGAAAATTTGTGTTCAGGTTTTGGTTAAAGTTTTTTCATATGTTCATATTTTCTAAATCCCTTTATGGATTTTCTTCATACTTGAGATGAGTCATTATGAAGCTAAGATCACAGTTCATTCTGCAACATGCATTCTTGCCCTTTGATCTTGGAGTTTGTTATTTGTCAAAAGACTGATTGATCATCAGTCACTGGTTGATTGATCATGTGATGATTGGCTGACAACATGGCCAAGTGACGTAGCAGCTTTTGCTTGTTTATTGATAAAGCAGCACTGGGTAGTTTAAACAACTGTTAGCTGTAGGATTAATGCTGCTGATTTGCAATTACAGTATTAGTTAGGTAAATTAATTTATCTGTTTGGGTGATAAACTTGTTTGGTTTGTGGGTGTATATGCTAGATGATTGTGCAGGCATTTGTGGTCTTTTGTATGCCCTGTTTTTTCAAAAGAATGCTTCAAATTCAGTATCCATCATCATCCATCATCTGTGAAAATGCTGTTATTTGCAAACCAATTTAAAAGGACTATATTGAATAAGGGCTGTTTTCTGCCCCTCTTTTTTTCATGAAAAAAGTAAATATTGTTAGATTTCATGACTCTTTGTTTGATTGTGTTATTTAAGATACAAATCAAACTCATCTACATTCATCATGTTTATAGATTTCCATTTCATGTCCCAAAACGACCTTTAAATATGGAATGGTGTTGGAAATTGCATGATAAAATGTTCTGTTTAAGAACTTCAGACTCCAAATTAGCTATGAGTTGCAGTCTTGCTCTATGATGAAATTTCAATAGATTGTGTATTTCTTATGAACAAACTAATGTTCAATCATTGTGGAGCAAGGTTGCACTTGTACCTAAAACTAAAAAAAACCACAAGTTTTTTATATACTATCTACATAGCATTGGCATTTTATTCCTATTGCACTGTTTCTACCTCAGTCTCCACAGTGCGTAAAGAAATAGAACTGCAGTTTCTACCGCATCTTATTCTATTCCTACCAGTATTGTACTCTTAAAAATTCAAAATAAACAACAAATAAAGAGTTTTTTAACAATCTTCTTTCTTTCTTTTTATCCTTTCTAAATTTTAACTTGTGCACATGGCTAAATTTTGGGGAAGGGTTCCAATTCCATTATGACACAACCCATGAGTGTGGGGGAAATTAAGAACATATGGTAGACTCTACTTGTAGTGCATTTCATCACACACACACACACACATCCTAAAATAAAACTAGCTGTTGTCAAGAGTAAAGTCAAATCCAAGGTATATTTCAGAACATTTTATTTGGTTGCTTTTTCTTCCAGGTGTAACAATATTAAATATTAACTTTACAATAGTGGGATCTGTACCATAAGTACTGTAGTACCATGGAGTACACAACATAATGATCGTCTTCAAATGTACTATAAAATATCCACTGTATCTGCCATTTAGGAAATGTGTATACTTCATTTTTCAAAGAAAACTATAAAAATAAAAAAAGATAGGAAGAAATATTTCATAGGTCAATAAGAAATGGAATTTTTGAACAGCAACTTGTCAACCCCAAGCTAGACACTGTAAATCAATATATATATGATGAACCTATGAGTATCTGTACCAGTATTTGATAGCTAGACAGTGCAAATCAATATATATGTTGAACCTATGAGTATCTGTACCAGTATTTGATAGTTAGACAGTGTAAATCAATATATATGTTGAACCTATGAGTATCTGTACCAGTATTTGATAGCTAGACAGTGTAAATCAATATATATGTTGAACCTGAATATCTGTACCAGTACTGGATAGCTCAAATTGTATAGCATTTACCAGCCATGCTGAAGAATGTGGTTCATGAGGGAACATTTTTAAAAATTCATCTAACCTTTTTTAATGCGAAAAATATGTCTGATCTCCATCATTATCAATTTATAGGTTAGAAACTTAGTTTAAGTAATTGCTGAATTTTCACAAACAAGTTCAATCATATAAAATATTTGGGACAAAAATGTAAAGAATCACCTGCCATACAATGTGAATTAAGTTTTGAGTGTGCACATTTTAAATTGGTTTGCAAATAATTACATTTTCACAGATCATGCATAGTAAATATTTGTGAGTCTTCTTCTAACAGGAATGGATGGGGGTGGGGTGGGTCTAGGTCTTAATCAGTGTTCAAAATTGCTGCCTGCCCAGCAGCTTGACACCTGAGCTACTTTCAGAGTAGACCAGATTTTGTTAAAAATCAATAGTTATTCAGACCTGCCAACCCTTACGATTTTGCCGTAAGTCTTACGAAAATGACGCTAAAATTACGGACTTAAGGAATAATAGCAAAACTTACGAAAATATGATCGTTTTCGTCTATTCCGGATATTTTTTGTCATGATTCGCTCAGTATCCGGATTTTCGTATTAGACTCAGTGTTCTGATCCGGGGTTTCATCTTAGACTGAGTGGATTTTGGTAGGGAACCAGACTAACTATATAGTGGTACCTCAGACGCTTTAAACCTGCCTATGTTGTTCATAAAAAGCGCGTACCTGATCAAGATTTCGCTTTTTTTGTTTTGTCATCCGGTCGTCTGAAAATGTCATACAAACGAGAATGAGTTGAAGGTGGAAAGGACAATCAGCCTCGTAAAAAGTTAAAACACTGGTCACAAAAGTATAAAAAAGATTACTCAGATACTTGGTCATGTTTAGAAAAAAGCAAGAAAGGCCACCATTACATTTATTGCACATTATGTCATGTTGACTTGAATATTGCCCACGGTGGGCGTGATGACTGTCGCCGCCACGTGAATTCCAAAAAGCAAATGAATACGTTGCAGTGAAGTCAACTTGTAAGTCGCTGATAGTTATCAGTGTGGCAGAACAAAAACTACTGCTATTGTATTACAACACTGCAAGTCAATTCAGGAAGACATTGTAAGCAATATTTCATCCCAGCCTTTCAGTATAGCAGCTGATGGTAGCAATGATTCTGAGAAGTTGTATCCAGTTGTTGTTAGATATTTTGATCACACAGAGGGGGTTGTAACTGAAGCACTTTTGTCAGTTCCAACATGTCATGGAGCCTCTACTGGGGAAAATATTTTCACATTATTGAATGATGATTTGAAAAAGAGAAATGTAAGCTGGAATAACTGTATTGCATTTGAATCAGACAATGCTTCAGTGATGACAGGTTGCAATAAAGGTGTGTTTGGACATATAGCTAAAGTGAATCCCTCTGTGTACTTAAGTGGATGTTCATGCCATTTGATACATTTAGCAGCTAAAAGGGGGCTGATAAACTACCTATGAGTTTTGATGACTGGTTAGTGGACATGTATTATTTGGATAAAAGTGTGAATAGACAAATGGAACTGAAAGGTCTTCATACGCTTTGTGGAAAAGAGCAGATACAAATATTGAAGCATTGTGTAACAAGATGGTTGTCTCTTGGTGAAGGCATAAAGAAACTGCTGGAACAGTGGGAACCTTTACAAATGTATTTTGAGAGAGAAACCAAGAAACACGAGGTTAGAGGCAAAAGGGCTAAAGCCAAAAGCAGCAGGTCAGTGAAGGTATCTAGTACAAAGGATAAAGTTACTTGTGTGTCTAGTAACAAAGAAGGAAATAGAGACAGAGCAAGTACATGCAGCAAAACTTTGAATGTGATCAATCTAGATGTCAGGCTAATTCGACCTCCAAGTCTATCTTGGCAGGAAAGACTGAGAAAACAAAACCCTAGAAAAGTTCCTTAGAGAAAGCTAAATCCCAGAAATTTTTTGAAAAGGCTCAGACTGGATTTCAGACACCATCAGTTAGAAATGACAGGAGGGACCCTAAGAAAATCAGTTACAGAGAGGAAAAGGCTAGGAGTGTGTGCATGGCTTTGCGGTCCTGTAGGGTGAAGCTTTATTGCTTATTCCTAGACCACATAATTCCATTATAACAAGCATAACCTAATCCTGCAGCAGGAAGAGCCTATGATCCACAAACTTAGAGAAAACATGCTTGAATTATTCAAACAGTTGCTGGTCAGTAACATAATGCCTACAGAAATTTCACAGGCCAAGGAACTTACTGATATTGATTATCATGACTGTAAGAAACAAAAGTCAGATGATACACTTACAGTAGGTTCAGAAACAAGAAAATACATGGCTGAAAGTAAGCTTTATGAAAGTAGCCTTTGTGAATTCTATAAAGATGTAAGAAACTATTATACAACTGTTTGTGATTACGTTGTTAAGAGGTTTCCCCTGAATAATGAACTTCTGAAGAACAGTGCAGTTGCTGATGTGACAAAAAGAATGATGATTGATTTCAGCAGTGTGATATATTTCCCAAGATTTGTGTGTATGGAACCCAAAGAAACCAACTGGCAAGGCAACTTAGAAGCAGAGTTTTTGAATTACCAAGTAGATGAATTGAATCCTGAGATCTTAAACACAGAAAGAGTTGACAGGCAATGGAATCTCATTAGTAAACTCAAGGATGCAAATGGCCAGCTGAAATACAAATTGTTGTCCAGTATCATGAAGAATGTGCGTATTGTTCTACATTCAAATGCAGGTTGTGAGAGGGTGTTCTCATTTGTGCAAAAAAACACTCAAAATCCAGATCATCTATGTTAGTTGATACCTTTGAAACAATACTAGTCATGAAAGTGAAGGGAGGAGAATGCTTCAATATGGAGTTTGACCAGAAGTTTCTCAGAAAGTGCAAAAGCGCCATGTACCAGTCACAACAGTAGCTGTATAGTGTAAGTTTTTAGTTATAATACGGAAATAAACTGTAAAGGTTGTTAAACCTGTACTTGTTGCCAGTACTTGATATTTTTTTACACCTTACTGAAAATTGGTCCAACTTACTGACAACTATTGACTGACTTACTGAGAATGTCTCTTTAGGGTTGGCAGGTCTGGTTATTCACCCGAAATAAATATATTTTTTTCTTCTATATACCACACCTCCAAGGTCATTTATTTTCTTAACATTTTTTTTTTACCTAGGGTCAAATTTCAGTTCAATATCATTTACTGCCATACATGTCATCTATGACAGAGTTGAGTAAATGTGAAGAGATCACACATGATACAGTATTATGTAAAAAACACACAACAAGCAATTCAACAGGATGACAATGCTCCAAACATGTCACACTTGTGTCATATACCGATATAGAATATAAAATCATCACATAAAGGTGAGACTGAACATGAAATTTTAAAAAATTCAAAACATTAACTTTTCAGATATGGATTAAATGGAGACTTATGAAAACAGTTCTTATGGTAGATTTTGAAACATGCTGTTTGAATGAACAGTGAGTGACAGTTTAGTTTTCTGTGCTGTGTCATAAGACAAACTATCCTAATTATGATACGGATAATTTAAATCTTTACATTTTGTATTTTTCTTTATATTTTTTTACTAATTTAAAGAAACAATACTAATCTATAGTAGCAGCAAATATTACATCAGCTTTGGTATTTTATTAATGTACTGACAAGTATACTGTTGTGAACGATTTTTTTAAAAAAATACTGGAGAGGCCAGTCCCGTTTTTGGGTGGGAAAGAAACTATTGAACATTGGCATTTATTTTCAAGGTAAGGAGACGGAACATCTATGAAGATCTTTTTGTGAAAGACTGTGTGTGTGCATTACCATGAAACTTGTCTACAGAACATCTTTCATTTCCTACAAACAAGGGAACAAACGCCGATATTTTCAGTGACCAAGAGAACTCAGAAATCCCTAGAAAGGCTTCATTAACATTTATATCAGCCAACAGTATTAAACAATATTTCAAACAGACACAGTTTTTGATTTTATGAATGACTGTCTAATTTTTGCTGCAGAACTGCATCAGTTTGAAGTTGAATTGTAAGTTAGATTTATTCATCACTGGCTACTAGGGGCCATTTTAGATCACCTTTTGAACATATTAAAACCTCATTTTATGCAGCTTTATAGCAGAATAATAATGAAATTACATAGTCATTTAAAATTTAGTGAATAGTTTATGGATATGCAGAATCAATTAGAAATTCATGGAAAAGAAGAAAAAATTGCATATCATCTTTGTTATTTTATCATAACATCATTTTCATGGCAACCAGCACGTTAATACAAAACTTAAGCCAGAAATGAAATTAAACCACCTCATTCTTGTTATACACATCATATAAAAAATTGGAGAGGAGGCAGAAAACAGCCCTCATTCATTATGGTATTTTGCATTAAAGTTCTGTTGAAAGTTTTCTCATTTGCTTATATTTCCTCAACCATTGATGGATTTTGTTCATGCATTGATGAATAATTATGAAGCTAATGGGCGGATCCAGGAATATCATTTAGAGGTCACATAAATAAGTAGGCTAGGGGTTTGTTGGATGGAACCCCTGGTGGGGGCTCATGGGGTAAATCCTGCATTTTAAGCATTTCCTGGGCATAATTTTAACCATGCATCTAACTCGCAAGAAAACTTGCTCTAGGAAATGTTCCACCCTTGGCCAAGACAATTCATTCTGTGATATGCTTGCTCTACCTTTTGACCTTGGGGATCAAGGTCACACATTTTACAGCAATGATTTGATCATGGGCTTGACACATGAGCCCTGGCCCTATTGTCTTCTTTAGGTTCCAAAATGAGGTTTGTGTTCAGGGTATATTAAACATGAGCATGGTAATCAAAATACTGTTCATACTGAACTCTATGATGATTGATATTTGCCCTGAACAAAACTAATCCTAATAGGAGATACAAGAAAGCAGTCATCCATATTAACAAATTAATTAGAATACCACTGTACTTTTGTGACTTTTATGTGACTTTGTTTTCATGAACAATTTCAGGATTCATTTTACCTGGACTGTGTTAAAGAGGACGAGGTTGTCATTGCAACCAACCATTTGAATGATGCTGCGCATGACATAAAAACAAGTCCCAGGATGTTAGACAGACTGTATGGAATTGCCAAAGCCAGATTTGGTCTTGCTATAACAGCAAAGCACATTCAGGAAACTGTTTTGAATAAGGGAGAGACAGTTACTCCCAAACAACAACAGCTTATTATCAAAGCTGCCACTTTGTGTGAGGATGATTGCAAATGGCCAAAGTGAGTAAATTTGGATAATCTTATATCTTTCATAGGTTCATTTGAACAACTTTCTTTTACTAAGTGATACTATTCCTTTCCAACAGGGATGTCTTTATTATGAGAAAGAGGCAAACATAAATATTTACACTGATGACTTTTGGCAAGAAAAGGCAACCTTGGCTTCTTCAGTGACCCCAATTCTAATATCATTGTTACAAGTGCTAAATGCAGGCTTTTATGAAAAGCTGTACTTTAAATGTAACCAATTTTAGTAGCAGATACTTACAAATTGATCAAATAATGTTTTTTCTGCCACTGATTAATAAGTCCATCATATGTAAGAGAAAGTTCTATTTTTATCTCAAAATACTTCTCAAAACTTTGTGCCTAAAAATAACCACCTTAGTTAGATTGAAGAGTAAATGTTAACAAGATATAACAAAATTACAAATTCCAAATAAAAACCAACACTATTGTTTTGGACAATTGTTTTCAGCATACTTGTTCTTTTTTTATAATACAAACCTTGCACAATATTTTTTTTACAAAAGAGCATTTTTTGGTATGCCTGCCATAAGGTGGAGCATATTATGTTATGATGTTGTCTGTCCATCCATATGTTACCAATTTAATTTCCACACAATAACTTGAGTTCTCCACACCCCCAGTTACCAAACTTTGTGGATGGCTTGCACTTGGGAAAAGAAAGAAGCCTTTTGATTTTTGGGTCAAAAGTTAAGTCAGTGTCACTGACAGAAGAAAAATGGTTTCTGCACAATAACATTAGTTCTACATCACATACCTGGAGCAAACTTTATGGATGGCTTGTACTTGGGAAAAGGAAAAAGTGTATTGATTTTGGGGGTCAAAAGGTGAATGGTCATGGTCACTTTGAAAGAAGAAAAAATTGTTTTTACATAATACCTTTAGTTTTTGACCACATACTTTGTTCAGAGTTCATGGAGGGCTTGCACTTAAAGTATGGAAGAAGCCTATTTAATAAGTTGGCAAAAAGGTCAAAGGTCGGGGTCATTGTGGCTTGAAGAACAGTGGATTTTGCAGAATAACTTCTGTTTCAGAGTAAGTTCTTTAACCAGACTTTGTGGATGGCTTGCACTTAATGTAATAAAGAAACTTATGGATTCTGGGCTGTAAAGGTCAGAGGTCATGGTCATGGTAAACCTAATAATAAAATAATGGTTTTTGTACAGTATTTTTAGTTCACGACCACACACCTTAACCAAAGGTCCAGGTTATTGAGACCTGTTGATCAATAATATCCAGAGTCAAACATGTCCTGCTAGTACCTACATAGGGAACTATTAAACAGGAGGTGGATGTATAATGTGCCATTAACAGTTCTCTTGTGGCATCTAGGAAGTACAGATATGTGTAAAAGTCTTAAGTATGAGAAATAATTAAATTTGACACTGATATATACTACTTGATCTGGCTCTAGAGAAAGCAGTGCCACTGAAGATTTAGACTTGTCAGAAATGGTGCTTATTTTGTTTGCTGAGCCTCAGTTTCTTTCTTTGTTCGATGAAAATTCTTAAATGCTTATACCTGTATATTATGAAAAGGCTTTGTTTACTTGCCATTGAAGAGTACATTTTACATTGGTAAATATAATGCAAAAGCCTTATTAAAACTTATCAGGCTTGAACGTTGATTACACATGTAAATAATTATTTGGTTTACTATATTTCACAGGATCTTCTTTATCAAGTATCTGTGTCGCTGTTATGGAGTTGACAGCTACCAGGCAGTGTGCAGGAAGACTAAAGTCAGATACCTTAGCTGGATAAAATATCTGCCTGCAGAAGAAAAGGACAGGGTATCACCAGCTTGTGTATTACTAATATTATAATGTATACATAGTTATGTAAAGTAGACAAAAAGTTATTTATTTTGAACTGATTGATAAACCCACAGGCTGATACTTTTCTGTGGCTAATCTTACCATAAGGCTATGTGAGCTTATGCATTGTTTGTCATTCGTCGTCTATTTACAATTACTGTTTACAATTTCTTCTCAAATACTGCTTGACCAATTTGCACTAGATTTTACAGGGAGCATTCTGGCATCAAAGTTATTGAAAGGACTGTGTTTGCTTTACCACCTTAAAAACCCTAAAACCTGGTAAAGAAAATGCATTTTCATGGATAGTTTTATCTCTACCATAAATTGTTACAGTACCAATAGGTGTTCAAATTTGTACCACTATGACATCAAACACTTATGTTGACATCATGTCGTCATATGAAGAAATCGTAGTGGTATGCTGATAAATGCAATTTTAGCCAAAAATGTAACATTTTGGACAATATTTAACATGTAGCACATGCATCACCCATCATATTTAATCAGCTAGTTATTAAGGCTAATCATGACCTAATACTAAAGAACTAAAGTGGTTTATAATTGCTCTCTAAACAAATGGGATAATTGTTCTTCAGTGCGCTTCCAAAAACGATCTTATGATCACAAAATATTCAGATATTTTATAAAATAAATTGAAATAGAATAATGAATTATGAATATCTAATCATAATATGGCTAAGAAATATTAGGAAATTTACATATTTTGTACATTTTTTATTAATACACAACACTGTTGGTGTTTTTTGAAGGTTACTTTTGAGGGTAATTTGCATCAGTTTGTGTAAAACATATATCCTGTTAAATAAATAATAATGGTTTGATTATTTTTGTTCTCTATTGGAAACGTGGTTTTTACCATGAAAAAAAATTTGATACATTTTGTCTTCTGCTCCTGTAATTACAGAGAATAGATTACTTGACATCTGCTTGTGCTGATATATTTATGAGAAAAATATATACCACATCTGACCTAACATACACCCAGGGAACTTGGGAAATTCATTTTTGGGGTAAATGTTTGAGGTAAATTGTTATTGTTAAAAGCACTAATGTTCCCTGACAACTGAATATTTGCAATCAGGTGAAAACTTTCTTAACAGGCTGATTCTGTATTGAATTCTTTTTTGTTTATAAATTTTGTCCCATATTTAATGATTTTAATGTACATGTATGGAGGGATAATAGTTCGAGGATCGATCATACATACTGTTTATATATGTAAATATGCAAATCCTGGATTTATTTGGTGGCATTCAGAACAACTTATATGACTGGAAAATATCTTGTATCATGGGACATAGGACTATGTGAATCTGGAAATATATCAATAACAGACACTATAATAGGATAAACTGTTTTTAGCTCTACTGGTCATAGACCAGAAGAGCTTATGGGATGATCTGTTGTCTGTCATCTGCCATCCATCTGTCTGTTAACACAAGTTTGTTATCACTACTCCTCCTAAATTATTTGGGGCATTGGATTGAAAGTTTACACACTTGAAAATCTTGTTATTGCTACTTCTCCTGAATATATGTTCATTTCAACATGAGGTTTTCACAAAAAGACTTTTTATGATGTCTATTTGGTCTTAAATAAAAATTGTGCTGATCTGATGTCCAACATGGCTGCCACAGTGCCATCTTGAAAATCTTGTTATCTCTACTCCTCCTGAATAGATGGTCATACAGTATCAACATGGCGTTTTCACTAAAAGACATGTAATGTCTAGTTGGTCCTAAATGAAAATGGAACCGATCTGACACCCAATATGGCCACCAAAGTGGCTATGTTCAAAATATTTGTATAGCTACTCCTCCTACATTGATGATTATATCAGCATGTGGTTTTCACTATAAAACTTCTTATCATGTTTAGCTGGTCCATGATAAAAAATGGAGCTGATCTGACATTCAGTATGGCAGCCATGTTAAAAATCTTGTTATCACAACTCTTCTTGAACAGAAAGTCATATTGCCATGGAATTTTTCCCAGAAGACTTCTTATGATGTCCAGTTGGTCTTAAATGAAAATTGTGCCAATCTGATGTCCAATATGGCCACCACAGCAGACATCTTTAAAATCTTGTTATTACTACTCCTCCTGAAAGGAAAGTCATGTCTTGAAAATATTGTTGTCTCTACTCCTCTCCAAATGGATGGTTATATCAACATTGGGGTTTTCTTCTTATGATACCTAGTTGATCCTGAATTAAAATGGTGCCAATCGTACATCCAATATGGCTACCATGACGACTGTCTTAAAAATCTTGTTGTCACATTATGACATGGGGTTTTCACCAAAAGACTTCTAATGATATCTACTTTGTCCTAAATGAAAATGGTGCCAAGCTGACATCCAATATGTACACCACAGCAGCTAATTTCATAATCTTGTTATCACTGAAGAATAGTTTCAACACTACAGTTAAAAGGAAGAAATTGGTCTTATCTTGAATTCGGGAAATTCATTTAGCCCAGTAGAGCATCAGTCCCTGTTGTTTATTTCATTGAAATCAAGCATCAAATAAGGAAATAATGAAAATAAATATAACCACATTTTTATTGTCAGTTTCTGTAGTCAGCCATGATGATGCTCTAGTATTCAGCCTAGCAACCAGCCTCAGTAGTCTCAGTAACTGATATGATAACACTCAGCAGTAGGGAAGATGTGCAAAAATTGTAGTAACTAAAGGGTTAAATTACATTACAGATTATATCCCAATGTTTGTATTTAGAGCACATAACTATTTATAACCCATGTTTTATATTGTTGTGACTTCTGGTTATTTTAACCTGTTTTCCATAAAACAGTTGAAAATATTATTTTTCAAATAGAAATTCAGCACAACAATGTGCTATTTTCAACACTTTTCTTAAATTTTGTTTTGAAAAGGATGGATGACAAAATATTTTAGAAAGAAGATTCATGTATTCATGTTTTCCTAACATTTATGAGATCAAGCTCAGGTAGAAAAAATTCTGTCAGTAAGATCTGTTCCAATATGTAGCACATGACAGTTTTTGTGTATCTCTTATAGGTACAGGATGAGTAGATTTTTATATAAAACATAATATTTTAATAGCAGTAATACAATACCTACTATTATTGCATTGCTATATCTTTTCCCTGTGTTAGTACCCAGTCCAAGGACATTATTCCAGCCTTCAGTTAGTAATAGAGGTTTAGAATAAAAAACATGATCCCAGTCTGATATCTTAGTCCCCTTTCGACAAACTGAACATCTTTCTTTTGCTTGGACTTTTTGTATTATCTACAAATGATGCCAATCCACAGTCTGATGTGGCCACCATTACTAATAATAGAAAAAGCTTCAAGCAAAAACTTTTTAAAAAATCACACAAAAGAATTTGATCAGATTAGACAGAAAGCATCCTTGCATAAAGGCCTTTCAGCTTTGTTCAAATGATAACAATCTTCTATCAGATATGGCCAATGTTACTAGAAATAGAAAAAACTTTAAAGGACTTCTTTTAAGATGTGACAGAAAACTTTTCAGCATCAGAGGCTTTCGGATTTGTACAAACAATGCCGATTTCACCCTTAAATATAGCCATCTATACTAAAACTAACAAATCCTTTAAATGACTTCTGAAGAAAACCACTTGACAGAACTTGACCAAATTTGACAGAAAGCATCTTGGTATGATGGGTTTTTAGTTTGTACAAATGATGCCAAAATGGCAGCTGCTACTAAAAATAGAAAACTTGTAGTAACTTATTTAAAATGGTCAATTAACAGAATTTGACCAGATTTGACAGAGAGCATTTAAGCTTGAAGACCTTTCACATTTGTAGAAATGATGCTGGTCCTTCATCAAATATAGCTGCCTTTACTAAAAGTGGAAAAACATTTATACAGCTTTATTGGAAAAAATCGCTCAAAAGAATTTGACCAACTTTAAAAGAAATGATTTTTGCATGGAGGCCTTTTAATATTGGACAAATGATGCTAATGTACCACTTGAAACAGTTGTTTCCATAACATAGGCAATTAACCCTTTTGCAGCGGGATACGACTCCAGTTGTACTTTACCTTTGCCAACGGGATATGACTCAGGTCGTATGTTCACTATATTCCGTTATCAACTCTGCAGAAATGTATTTTTAGCTGTATAAAACATAATCAATTTACGTGTACTCTTTTGAAAAGAAGGAAATAAAGGTAGAAGGTACACATAACATTAGCAGATTGTGTTTAAAAGATGCCAAAACTGGCAAAAATTTGATTTCAAAATAGAGTTTTAATGTGCCGAGATAAAAAATGGCAGTCATATTCTGAAGAGGGAAGTGAAGACAGTTATGTGCTTGCTGAATTAGTTGAAAATAAAGACCATTTCGCCATCTTTACTTCTTCAAAATGAACGGAGCTGATGATAACTGGTTATTTGAAATTTGATTTCAAACACGACATTTAATGTGTGGAGATCAACATGGCGGACAGCGCTGAAACAGTAAGTTATGGCAGTGATGTGGATGCCGATTTTGATGAAAATATAGATCATTTTGTTGGGAAAATTTATATTTAAGCAGTGCATATCGTGAGCTTGACTTTGACAAAATGAACGGAGATGATGATAACTGGTGGGTAGAAAATTTAATTTCAAAACTGAATTTTAATGCATGTAATTCAAAATGGTGGACAGTACTGAAGCGACCGTGATGTTGATACCGATTTTAATGAAAATATAGACAATTTTGTGGGGGAAATTTATATTTTAGGCAGTGGTGATCGTGGGATCGTGATCTTGGTTGCATCAAATGAACTGAGCAGATGATAAATAGTTAATTGGTATTTTTGACTCGGATATTGACGATGATGAAGACGTGGATGCTTTTCAAGCTAACTGGACATTTTGAGAACTTCGCTTCTCATAAAGTTCGCACATATACCGATGTTGGGTGTGTGCATAATATTATGAACTTTTACTGCATCCCTGGAAATGAACCAAAATACATCCAACATAACTCTGATATTATTACATTAAAATTTATTGTGGAATAAAAACACTGAAGAATCAAAGTGAAAAGCTTTGTCAACTTACCAGTAAGGATTATTCTGTTTGTTCTCCAATTCTCGTGAGAGTAAATTTAATAAAATTGTAATAACTTTCGATATTCTTGATGGATTTTTATTATTTTGTCACCTTCTTAAATGGCATAAAATTCCCCTCATTTCATACATTTACATATAGGAGGTAAAATGAATATTGCAGATTGGAAAATTGCATTGAAAGTAAGTTATTTAAAAAATAACGTAAAGCATGTTTTTTGCTCACATAACTTTACTTTCAACTGAAGTTTTACGTCTGAAAATTTTCAGTCACAAAAATATATGACCTTAAGGAAAATTTTATGCTTTTTAAAATGGTATACAACATTGAAAAATAATTTCAAAAAATTGTCCTGTAAAGCCAGATTGACCAACGTCACTGCATTCTCACTGACTGAAAAAATTTCCAGTTCTACACAACTGCCTGTCTAATTGGGCTTCAGTATGAAAAGGGTTAACAACCTTGGAAGAAATTTCAACAGAAAGCAGCCTACTGACCCAGATTTCTTCGCAAACTGATATTGCATTTGGCCATTAGGCAGATGTCAGCAAGTGAGCAATCTCAGGCCCACTTGGTTTGCTTGGATTGTATGTTCAGATATTGGTATCACTTTTTGGATGGTAATGGTGGCAGCAGCAGCATTCAGATTCTTTATCAAAGTTTTTTAAAAGTCATACATCATCTGTATAAGTTGCTGTAATCCACTGAAATTTATGTATACTATTAGATGTCTAAAGTTTGTACCCTTGTCTACTAAAGTTTCATGTCTCATAAGTAGAAAACTGTGTCATGGTAATGCCATTCGCAGGTGAGATGCAACATTACACAGAATCCTAGTAAAACCCATACATTTTCTGTATCACTTACTGTATTCGACTGAAATTTATGTATACTATTAGATGTCTAAAGTTTGTACCCTTGTATGCTAGGGTTTTCTGTCTTAGGCTTAAGCAGAAAACTGTGTCATGGTAATGCCATTCACAAGTGAGATACACATTCCACAGAATTCTAGGTTTACCTTTCAGACAGCAGTATATAAACAAGATTGTGCTGAGATGCCAATAAGCTCCATCAAATGGGTCAGCCAATGATCAGTCAAAACTAATGAAGCCATTGATTCATAAATTATGTAGTAAACATTAGTTGTCAAGTCCAGCAAAAGGTTATAGCATAGTAGCAATATATTTTTTCAAATTTTAAATATCATTATTTTTGCACAGGTGAGAGAGGTGTCAGACAGGTACATTGTTTGTGGATCCCACTACATTAACATCCGAGAGGCCATTACGAAAGTGGTACTTGGAGAGGGTGCTGAGCAGCTAGATAAGGCAATTAAGGTAATACTTTTACATTAATCTACTGCATATAGTGATGCTTTTGTTAATTGTTACTTCTGTCGTTGTTAAATATAACAATGAGTCAAGCCATAATTGGATTCATCCATCAGAACTTTAGCAAATGTGCCATATAAGAAATTGAAATTATAAATTGCTCCCACCCAACCCAACCCCATCCCACCCCACCCCCCATCTGAGTGTGGGGAGGGTAATTCATATTAATCTAAGCAAAATATTCCTATATAAAGTATATATCTGACAAGTCCATGCTTAATGATAAGCCCATCCTCACCCCTATTTTTACACAGTGTTAGCAGATATTTAGTAAGAATATCTTTGTCTGATCATATGCCCATCCCCAACTTTTTGACAAATTTATCAGGCAGGCCCCCTGGTCTTATCATGCGAGAAATACTGTACAAAATGAAAATAAAGCATGCATATGTTTCCAACATTAGGTAGAGCCACAGTGGCTTATTGGTTGTCATGCTGGACTCCGGACTGAAAGGGTGCAGGTTCGAATCTTACCATTGGACAAGCCAGGGTCAGCTACCATAGTGTGTCCTTAGGCAAGGCACTTTACTCCAATTGCTTTAGCACTAAATAACCTACTGTGTTGCAGTACCATAAAGCACCAAACCAAACCAGAACCAAACCAACAATAAGTTTTAAAACTCATGTTAAGCATTATCCAGCAAAACTTAATAATGACATTCATTGTAATGAGGGACTCCTGAAATGAGTTTCACATACATTGATTTCAAAGACTTAACAAGCAAGATCAAGATTTCAAAATTTCTCTTGTACATGATAAAAACAGAGGTGCATTAGATAAAGATGTTATTCCATGAATTTTTTGAATGTAGAAATTCAGCTAGTTAATTCCTGGTAACTCATTTTTTATTTGGTAACTGTAGACATTGGCAGAAGTGCATTATATGTATAAAGGTATACAGTAATCATGTACGTTCGAAGTATTCTTGAATTCTTTGATCTTTTTATATGCTCACCATAAGGCAAAGCATATTATGTTATGATGTTGTCCAGCCATCTGTCTACCTGTTACCTAGTTGTTTTATGCACAATAACTTTAGTTGTCCAACATCTACAGTTACCAAACTTTTTGGACAGCTTGCACTTGGGCTAAGGAAGAACCCTGTCGATTTCAGGCTAAAAAAAAGGTCAAAGGTCAAGGTCACTGTGACTGAAAAAGGAAGAACTGTTTCTGCACAACAACTAAATTTTCCACCATCTCAGTTACCAAACTTTGTGGATAGTGTTCATTTGGAGTAAGGAAGAAACCTATTGATTTCCAGGTCACAGGGTGAAAGGGCAAATGTCACTGTGACTGAAAAAAGAACAGTGGCTTCTGCCCAATAACTTGAGTTCTCCAACATCTGCAGTTACCAAACTTTGTAGATGGCTTGCACTTGGTGTAAGGAAGATCCTTACTGATTTTGGGGTCAAAGGTCAAGGTCACTGCAACTGAAGGAATGTAAAAGTGGTTTCTACACAATAACATTAGTCATTCATGACATACCTCAACCAAGACTTGTAGATTGCTTGCATTTGGGATGATGAAGAAGGCTATTGATTTTGGGGCCAAAAGTTCAAAGGTCAGGGTAACTGATCGAAAGAAGGATAATGGCTTCTGCACAATAATATTAATACTACATCACAGATCTGGCCCAAACTTTTGTGAATGGCTTGCACTTATGGTAAGGAAGAAGCCTATCACTTTCATGGTAAAAAAAAGGTCAAAGGTCAAGGTCTCTCTGAATGAAAGAAGAAAAGTGGTTTCTGCACAGGAATGTTAGTTATCTACATATAAGACTACTAAACATGGGATGGACATATAATGTGTCATTCACAGTACTCTTGTTGCAATGTACAAAGAGGATGAACATAAACGCAACTCTCCATCTCTCTATAGACATGACTTTTTTGCATTACTGTTTGTAAATATAGTACAGTGAAAGTGCTATGGGCCCAGGTTTTTCTTCAAAATATTTCAAAAGTTCCTTTCATAAGAAGTTTACTTCAGTGAAATTGCAAACTATGATGAAATATCACTGGGTATTCAGCAAGACTTATTTCACATGGTCACTGAACACAGCTGGATTGCTGCTATACACAGGTGGCAGCTGTTTGAAGTGTGACTGCACTTAAGCCCAACTTTGCAGCATGAAGTTATTCCCAACATGCGGTAAGACACAGCAAGACTTCATTCCCCACACACTCAAAAGATTAAATTTTTTTAATTTTCTGCCAATAGGATACTAAACTGCCAGAAAACAGGATGGAGATTCTTCTATGTCTTGCCCTGCACAGAGAAATTACAGTGTCAAGATTACAAAAAGGGGACAGGAGTACAGTTGCAGGAAAGGTACTTCTTAAAAAATGTATTAACTTCAACTGTTTTATTGAACATTTATTTCCTGCTTTAGAAGCAATCTTTTGCATGTGATCACGTATACATGCAATATAATTAGCATATTTCACTGCATTTGTGCTTTCATCAGAGTACAGTTTGGATAATTTAATGAGATATCTAATACGTGTATTTGTTTCATACCTGATCAATAAAGTTTGTTTCTCAAAGACAAATTTGATTATATTTCATTGACAAACTTTGTATCTAATATTATCTTTACATAATGAAAAGAAAGATCTATCGAATGTATTTTTCACAATATATGAGCACTGATTTGTATTAGAAGTAGAATATGTTTTTGGGACAATATAACTCTGTACAATGTCAGTGATAATATATGCCATGACATCATCTATAACCGTGAACCCATATTAGAAATTCTGCACCTTAATGGAATTAAGCAATCCTTTAATTATACATGGTGAAGATCTAATATTTATGACTTATGTATTTGTATCTTTCAGGCCATTGATATGCTATGTAAATACTGTTCAGAAGCCACGTTCATGAAGAACAAGGTAATTCTGTCAGGTTTGGGTTGACACATTGTTAAGAATATATAATTTTCAGTGTTATTTGTTTTGAGAGAATTTTCCATCATTTTTGTTCAGTCTTAATCATTTTTAGCCAACCTGGACAAAGGCCAAGTGAGCTAATGGTATGGCCTTTGGTCCATCATCCATTGTGCATTGTTTGCAGACCTGCCAACTCTTATGATTTGACTGTAAGTCTTACTAAAATGACACTTAAATTATGGACTTAGGAATAGTAGTAAAAAGTATGAAAATATCATCATTGTGGTCAGATTTTGATATTGGCCTGTCCATATTGGGGTTTTCATATTAGATTCAGTGCAGTTGGTCAGGGAACCAGGCAAACTATACAAAAGTGTCTTTAACACTTTAATCTGCCTATGTGTTTTTATGCAAAATGCCTGCATCAAACTTTGGCTTATAGCATTATCTTAAAATGTTTTCCAACAAACAAAAACATGTTGAAGGTGAAAAGGACAATCAGTCTCTTAAATAGATAAAACAATCAACACATTAGTATAAAATGGAATATTCAGATTCTTGGATATCATATGTTAATTTGAGTATTGCGTTTGGCGGGAGATGATTGCCAACCAAGAAGCCAACCAAGAGGTGAGATTCAGTGTAAACCAGATGGATTGTCACATGCTGTGAGGTCACAATTAAGGCATTGCATATTGTACAAAAATTATACTACACCCTTCACCGATAATAATTAGACCCAAGGTCCACTTTTCTTGACCCAGTTTAATGCCTGGCCACCATGGTAAAAGTCCATTGCAAGCAATAATTTTTGTCTGGAAGTTACATGATGACAACTAAGGAGCAAATTACTCAACAATATAGAATTAACAGACTTTGATAAAACTACATTAGCATTAAATTTTAAAATTATATTTTATTTAAGATCAATAAAGATGCCTACATAACCACGTTAATGTACAGTTTGGCAAGAAGCCATTGACCTCCATGGAGTTGGGAACTGCAGTTTCTGAAACTGAACTGGAGATCATTAAGGTCTAATTGTATTTTATGAACATTTTAATTGAACATAATGTTGCCTTCAATGCATCAGATCACACTTCAGAACTTTTTAAATGTATGCTTTCCATGTCAACAATAGCAGTACATGATATTTCATTACACCCTACTGAAAATTGGATTAACTTATGGAAAAATATTGACAGCCTTACTGAGAAGGTCTTGTTAGGGTTGACAGGTCTGCAATTGTTGTCTGTGTTTGTCCATCTATCAATACTTGCTTGTGAACATTCTAGAGGCATCATATCTGATTCGATTTTAATTAGACTTAATATATTTGCTTCTGTCTTCAAGACCTTGTATGCATATTAATGAGGTGATCTTGCATCTGATTGGTTGAACTTGTGGATACTCAAAAGGTCATATATCTGATCAGATTTTTATTTGAATTGGTATGTAAGCTCAAATCATGAAGATTTCAGACGAGTTCGATAATGATCGAGACCCACGCAGTGCTATTTGTCTTGAGAATATTCTCATTTTTGTTCACTCTCCATCATTTCTATCTCACCTGAACAAAGGCCAAGTGAGCTTATGATGTGGCCTTTTGTCTGTCATGCATCATTTGTTGTCCCTCTTTCCATCCATGCATCAACACATGCTTGTGAATACTCGAGAGGCTTCATCTTTTATCAGTTTTCGATCAGATTTGGCATGTTAGCTTATATCATCAAGACCTCAGAGGAGTTCAGTTATTAGCGACATCCACATGTATTAAATAGGTGGTCTTGCATCTGATTGTTGGAGCTTGTGAACACTCTATAGGCCATATTTCTGATCAGATTTGGTATGCAAGCTTATGTGATCAAGATGGAGGGAATCAAACTTGATACCTTCTGGTCATGAGTCCAGTGCCTTAACCACAATGCCACCTTAGCTTCCTTGGGTGGGGATCATAATGTGTGCATCTGCATTTACAACCGGACACATGTTAATTAACAGGTGAGTGATATATGGCACACTTGGCCTCTTGATAAAGCTGGTTGCCAGCAATTAACTTCTGAGCTTACAATGGATCAGTCTATAACAGGGTCTGTTTTATATGTTGGCCCTGTAAATACATTCCTTAAACTCATTAACACAACAATCCATTCAATGTTGTGTGTGTACTGCTGATATTCTGATCATCTATTTAAGAAGTTTTACATGTTTCACTTGTGAGCAGAGCTTTCTAAAGCAAAAGGAGAATCTGTCTAGAAATTCTATTATACACTTGTGCTGTCTAGCATCATATGATGTTGGTGTCCAGTTCCATTGCTAATTGTTTTGTAAGACTTCAAAGTGGCAACATGGGGAAACATTTCTTCTGTTATTTGTTTCAGTGAAATGAAATTTGGCTTGAAGGTCAGGAGCTGAACATTCTTTTGCCTTGAGTTTATGACTCAATTTTAGAACTTGGGACTTGGCTATTTTCTCCACAAAAAAGTCAGCCAGACTCAGCATGTGCCTATCGATTATTACCTAATGTTAACAAATACAATATTCCTTGGGTTTTGTGTACCGATAAAGCATGTAGGTTCTCAGTATAGTCTACAAAGACCAGTCATGATTTATCTTGTACCTCAGCCAAATGATTCTTTCAAAGTTATTCATTGTTTTACTTTTGAGCAGTTATGTGCCTTATATGAACTACTCAGATAAAAGGTAAATACTCCTGATTCAGTTCGTGAGGTAAATGGTAAGTACTCACAATTGATCAGATGATCATATCAACACAGTATAAAAAGTGAGCATTGTTGTGATTCAACTTTTGAAACAGCAGAAACTAGTGATCCTTTAAATGGCAATTTAGGTCAACATGTGATTGGTAAATTCCCGTATGAAGTATCATAGGCCTAAGATGTTTAAAAATGCCTGCAATAAAGATGAGGAGAATGCTAGTTGACTCACAAAGATGGACTGAAGAAAGATCATATATATGAAAAAGAGATTGCACAAAAAAATGTATCATACACTGGAAAGAAAAATGGCCCTGGCTTGCATATGATAAGATCACCATAGCTAGTATGAGGGTGTGCATGTGCTGCCAATATATCCACCACTAGTCAACATGGGCCGCCATACCAAGTTGGTACTGGTCCCAAAGATAAGACCATGAAGACTGGTTCTGATTGCAACAATGAGGCCAATGGCAGATGTGGGACTGTGTTTGCAGTCTGCAATGGCCTGGATTGCTGAATTTTATTTTGAACAGGCAAGCTTTCTGTCTTCGGTGATTCTGTTAAGAGGAAGTTGTCGACTAAGGTGGCATCAGCAGAAATACTTGATGGTAAATATTTTAGCTCTCTTGTTTGCCCAAGTTCTTTGGCAGAGATGGTCACCCATACATTTCTGATCAGCATGAGCACATGTTGGAAGTATGGCATGAATTGCAACCAGTACAATTTATACATGTAAAATGATTGTCTTCAGCAAGCTTGAACCATTTGAACATCACACACTTAGCGCTGCCCATTATGTTGATACCTTTAAGTATAGAGTGCAAAGCAATTGCATGCACAAGTAAAATCAGTCAAGTTCTTAAATAGACCCACAAATAAAGGTGATGAGAGCATAAGTGGACTTTAAAAAAAGTTAAATTATAGTGACAAGTATGATTAACAATTGAGCTTAGATCAGAATATGAAAAAGATAATGCACAAGAAAAATGTCTCATAGCTGGAAAGAAAATTGGCCCTGGAATTAATATGATTTAATCATGATAGGGGTGTACATGTGTTGCTGGTATATCCACCACTAGTCTAAATGGGACACCATACTAAGTTGGCAGGTTTGTTTTTCTTTTTTTCTCCTGGCCAAGCAAATTATAGGCAGTCATATGCCCCTATTTTCACAGGCAGGCAGGGAGGGGTGAGAGAAGAACACAGTTTCTCCTTCCCCAGGCCTTTCGTCAATTGTCAGTGATACACCATCACTCGTGCCCTCTGGCAACCCACCTCAGGTGCCGGACTACTTCCTTTTCGTTAGATTTGGAGAAAAATGATGGGTGATCCAAACCATGTCAGAGGGTCTCCAGATATTGTTATCAGAACCCCTCCACTTTCATCATCCTACCTTCATGAAGGAACTCCCAAGTGATTCAATGAAGGGGATGTTTTTACACACAAAAATCTAGTTTTCTGCTTGTGAAGGGTTGTTTAGATAGTACAAAAACTGCACACACAGGGCTTCTACTCTAGAACATATATACAAATAATCCCTCCCACCCTTCCCCACAATGTAAGTGTCCTTGAAGGTTTCACACAATTAAAAACTGGTTACATCTGGGTATAATTGCAACCACATAGTGAGTAGCAAGGGGAGTTAGCCTGTAAGAGTTGCTTCCCTATATATATATATATATATATATATATATATATATATATATATATATATATATATATATATATATATATAGACAGAAAGTCCTAATGTAATGTGATCAGGTAAATATTATTGGTTGGTACAAGCCCTAAATGTTAGGCTTTGAAGGCCATTTATGGTTGTGGTGATGAGGGCAATAGTAAGGCTGGCACTTTATGAGAAGCCCATTATGGCTTAGACTGCCAAATCTTATTTTGAATTGGTGAGCTTTTGGCTTTCAAGGATTCATCTAAGAGGAAGTTGTCAATTGAGGCAGCATCAGTGGCAGTACTTATGCCATCTGCCTCCTTGATGGTACATTTCTTAGATCACTTGTTTGCCCAAATTAGTTCTTTGGCAGAGACGGTCTCCCATACATCCTCCAACCAACAGGAGCACTCCTCACATGTATGGCCTGAATTGCATCCCATACAATCTATACAGGTAGAATGATTGTCTCCAGCCAGTTTGAACCATTTGCACACCATTCACTTAGTCCTGCCCATTATGTTGACACCTGTAAATAGAGAGCGAAACAATGGCATGCACAGGTAAAATGAATCAAGCATCACATTGAACTTACTATTAAAAGAATACTAATGATGACAAAATGACTAAGAAAATTACATGCATGACCTTACAACATATAATCACAGACACTTGCTTGACAGAATTCATAGACAAGGTCATGTAACCAGTTGAATTGTTGTACTGTAGATCCAAGGGCAGGCAATTAAGATGTCACCGACATGCTTATCATATGACAAATGAACTGAAAAATATTAGTCAACGATGAAGATAGAGTGAGAAATAGAAATATAGCTGGAGTATGCTTCCCTGGTGTGGGAAAACACCACAAAATCACCGAATTGATGAAAAGGCATAAGTGGGTGTTATGGTTGGCATCAAGAAATAGCATGCTTGCTAGCACAAGCAGAAAAAATAAATTATGAATATATGTGATTGGGCACCAAGCACTCTATCCAAGGGGAGGCCACTCTTGTCTGACTTCCAACATGGCAAGCAGATGACTTGTTAGTACTTCTGCTGCTAATACCTCCTAGGAGGCTTGATTTGCAATGTAGTGGATGTACTCCTAATGTATTATGATTGGGTATGTATTTTTTAATTTTATTAAATAAATATTTTTCCTCTGCATAAAAGAAAAATGACACTTGATTGGATATAATTTGGGAAACAAAATTAGATGTTCTGTAAATACTGCAGACAATTTTCACACATATCTGATAAAACTGATGCTTTGACGAGGGGCACTTCAGAGTTAAAAACTGACTCAATAAAAATGTGGCGGAGCCAGTCAGAGCACAAAACATTTGAAAGGTCATAAACTGTCTAGTCCTTGAACAAATCTTTGTAACCTTTGCAAATTTCAGATGTTAATAAAGTGTGAATGTGATTTTCTTGTCAAAAGTTTATTCTGTTTGATGGAATGTCATACACTATTGTCTTATATGTGACATTTAAATGAAAATGCTATGATTGAAAGGTGTATACAGTTGATTGGGGTGAAGAATATAAATAAAAATAAAAATGATTTTATTTTCTGGTCTTATTCAAGTACATTATTTCTACTCACACACTTAAATTAAAATAAATCTAAGAACACATAAACAATGACAGTGACATGCTAGTTGTGTAACTTCTGTTCCAATCTTATCTGGACCCAGACACTTTGAGCCACTGAACAAAAATTTCTCCCAAGAAGTCCAGGACCCAGGCATTTAAAAAAAATGTTCAACCCCTGAAGGTAAGAGGATTATTTATAAGTACTATCTCCCTTTCCAGGACATAGCACAGAAGATTCTTCAGAATACATATGGAGTCCAGTCTCTCTTCCTGAATGTGATTCCAGGCCTTGACCTTAAACAGCAGGGAGTATTGTGTCTGCTAATGCACTGTGACCTTGTCCTCAGAAATCTCCATGGAGACAGTACTCTTGTGCAGCCATTGGTCCGATTGGCAACACAGCCTCAAACCATGAAGGTAAGAGTCTTGTTAGTTTGTTAATTGTTTCACAACATGACCTTCAGCCTCTTGAATCATACATAATGCATTGTGTCATTATTAAGGAATATTAAAGTAATGCATTGCTTGACCATTTATTAGAGCACTTTTACATACAGTGCTCACTCTAATTTCTAATATCTTTTGTCTTCTCTATTTTTATGCCCTTCCACAAATGTGGAAATGGCATATAGTGTTACCCTTGTCCATTCATCTGTTTGTCATACCTTGGTTACATTTTAGTCAGTTTCTCGGGCATAATAATAATAATAATAAAATGTTTATTTTTTTCAGAGGGTAACCCAATTGGTTTACAAAATTAATCTTCCTTGAGACCCTTTTTTATATACAAATATTTTGAAGTAAATGTACAAAGATGCATTGTTGCAGTTATTTATAATTTCATAAAAAGAAAATTTGAAAGAGAGGGAAAAGTAAAGATGACAGTATGATATTCTGAGGAGAACAGAAAAGGGAAGAAACTGGAGAAATGAAAGAATGTATTAATCATACAGATGTATCATGTAGCCACTGTCTTATTCTTTGATAAAAGGCATTTAAATGAAGGTACTTCTTTCACATCTTTAGGTAAAATATTTGAAATCAATGAGCCTGAATATGTGAAGCTTTTCTTAAATAATTCTCTTTGTGGTTTTAGAATTTTGTAACTATGACTTGACAAAGAGGTTGAATTTGGATTTGCTTGCTTTGGTTTGACCATTATAGCTAGGACATACTGAGGACCCTCTTGATTTGAAGTTTTGTACATAAAGTTTAGATTTTCTCATAAATATCCTTTCTTTGATTGAAAGAATTCCTAGGCTGCTTGAATGGAATCTATAATTTTCACCTAGTACAATCTTAATGCTCGTTTCTGTAGTCTGAACAGTTTAGTCAGACAAGTTTTGCTACCATATTAGAATAATCAATGCAGGGCTGAACATAGCTTTTATAAAATCTAACTGTGTGAAAAAACAGGGAGGAAGTGTTTAATCTTGGATAGCAACCAGAGTGTAGATGAGACCTTTTTTATATCATGTCTAATGTGTTCATTCCATATTAGGTTTTTATCAGCATGCAAACTGAGAACCCTATCATGTGTGACAACCTGCAGTGAGGTATTCTTGTGAGAAAGATCCAATGTTGCTTCAGATAATCTGGATCTTCTCTGGGCTGTTGTAATTAGAATAATTTTAGTCTTTGATGTATTTAGAGTACAGTGGTCCCCCTCTTATAAGGCCACTCCTTTCTACACCGGGAAAGTGGCCTTATAAGAGGGGTGGCCTTTCCAGAGGGAGACTATATTTGTGAGAAGCATATGTATGTGTATTAAGTAAGAAAGCTACATGTAACTTCAGAACATTTAATACCTTCATTTAAAAGTAACATTAATTATCAAAATGATTTAAGAATAGACTTATTTCAAGTGAACATACATTAATAGTTCTTAATTCTTAAGCATAACATATTTATTCAATTTTGTTTGTGTTATGTTGTCTGCAGCTTTCCATTTGTCTTTTTTCAAGAATGTCCTGTGTTTTCACAATTAAATCCACAAGTTTAACATTATTTGTCATAAGGCCATGCTTCATAAGTTCTGTTGGGTGTGCCCATGCAGTTTTTAAAGTTATACACTGTTTGACCAATTTATGGTCATTGCAGATACCATCACTGTCAGAGTCACTTCCTGATCCAAATCAGTTTGGTTTGAATGCATAACATCATCCAGCAATGATGACCTCCCATCATTTGTGTTTTCTGTCCTTAAGTCATTGTCAAATTCCATATTATCTTTAATGGTCATTCCAGATGGTAAAAGAAGCATAAGTTCCTCTTCAAACAAGTCTTCTGTCTCTTGTTGTGTTACATTGGGGTCTTCCTGGAAAAATTCACATTTTTGAAAGCATTTTTGGATATTGTCAGGTGTTACCACATCCAATGCTGAAGTTAACCATTGAACTGCATCTAGCAGAGTCACCTGTCTTGCTATGTCTGATGCTGTTGATACATCTTCCATCAAAAAAAGTTCATGTCTAAGTAGCTTTTTCCTGTATAAAACTATAACTGTTTGGATGATCCCTGCATCCATAGACTGAAGTTTTGAGGTTGTATTCAGTGGAAAATATGCCAGCTTCTGTTAGATAATTCCATTTTAGGGTGTGCAGAACAGTTATCCAGAAAAGCAGGATCTTTTTGTTTTGCACTTTCATTTGATGATTCAATATCTTTAACCAAGACTCAAATATATGTGCTGTCATCCATGCCTTCCTGTTGGCCTTATAAGTCACTCTTACATTTGATTTATTGTATCCCTTAAAAGGTCTTGAATTTTGTGATTTGCCAATTACCAATGGTCTTAGTTTTTCACCAGAATAGCTTGCACATAGCAAAACTGTGAATCTTTCTTTTGCTTTTTTCCCACCTTTACATGTGTCCCCTTTTTTCACCAGCGACCTAGAGGGTAGCATTCTGAAAAACAATGCAGTCTCATCACAGTTAAATATATCACATGTCATATTCCTTGCATATGTCATTCAACCTTTTGCTGCAGTCCCCTACAGCTTCATTATTGACTTCAGCAGACTCTCCACAAAGGATGGGACTCTTGATATTGTGTCTGACCTGAAATCTATGCAACCATCCATTACTTGCAGTAAAGATATCATGGGCCATTTCAACAGAGAATATTGTGGCCTTTTCTTGAATCAATTGACCTGTGAGTGGGATGTTCTTGGCATGTGCAGTGTAAAACCATTCAAAAACCTTGTCATTTAAATCTTGTTACAAACATTGCTTGGCATTTAGACTCATTCTGTTTCCAATTACTCCATTTTTCCACTGCTGCAGAATATTCTCCTTATCTGTTACGACGTTGTTTATTTGAGTCTTTCCTACATCAAATTTTTTGGCAAGAACTCTTGAACCCTCCCCACTGTTGTTGAATCAAATAACTTTTACTTTTTCTTATAAAGTCAAAATTTTCTGTTTACGTGATGACATGATAACCTTTTGTAATGACTTATTCCTGTGTTGCTAATTGTACTATTTAATCATGCAGACAAAACTTTTATAGAGTAGACGAAATGCCTTGTCTGTTAAGGAAGTGATATATGTTCTGTCAAATGATTGTTTGGTCTTTGCCTGGTACCCTGTTTTGTTCAAGGTTCTTTTCTCTTTGTGTATGAATCCACAAAAGCTATATTTAGCCTACGTTGACCAAGTTATGAATTACCTCCGGTCATAATCATCAAAGAGAAAAACTCAACAGCTGTGCGAAGCCCAAAACCTTATCACAATATTGTTGAGCCCATTGCCTATAAATGTCAATGTTTGTAGATAATGGTATAATTTTAACTGTAGTGGTACATGTTATAATGAACTTTAGCCAGCAATTATCTCAGTAACGAAAACCTGACATCTGGAAACAGATACCGGAAAAGATAATCGGATTACTTACCTTACTGTATGAATGAAATATTGGTTTTGAACATGTATTAGATAAAATGTGGCTGCTTGTGAGGGCTAAATTTGACATCAGAGCGGTGGCTGCCCACAAAGGGTACTTTTGTACACAAACTCCTTCATTCCGAGAAAACTGGCTGTGTAGAGGAGGTGGCCACTGGTGAGAGGGGCTGTATAATAGGGGGACAACTGTAATTCCATTCTGTTTACATCAAGTTTCCAGATCATGTAGGGCACCTTGCAAATTAGTCTGTAGTACAGCTAAAGAAAACTGCATCAGAGAATGTGATATCATCAGCATAGAGATCTATACTTGAAACATTGTTTTGTAAGTAAAGAGGCAAATCAATAATGAAGATTAAAAATATAGAAGGTAATCTAGTATTGAGTTCTACAGAACACCATACTGTATAAATTGATCACTTGAGAGTACCTCATTTACTGTGAATTTTGTCCTCACTGTGAGGTATTAAGATGAAGGCCATTTTATAGCTCTGTCCAAATTGATAAAACTATGTGTAGTTTCTCCATTGATAAAAGCCATTTTCACATGAGACTGATTGTGATTACATTCTGACAGATTTTTGTGAACTGGATTGTTACTTAACAAAGAAATCCATTAAACAGTCATGTACATGTTTTTTTGTTAATTTGGAAAGGGTTGGTAGAATTGAAATCATTCCACAGTGTTCTGGCTCATTGTTGTGTATAGGTGGCCTGCTGGTAACTTCCTCCACTACCACAAACTTTTTGCTATCCCATTCCACTGGATATCAATAAATTTGTGTAGGCAGCTTGATACTGATGTGACTTAGTCTGAGCTGGATTGTCAGTATTTTGGTTATAGTGCCTGATTGTCAGACCCATCCACTTTTGTTTAATTACAATAACTCTTATACCCCACCACCACCAATATGTAGAGCCTAGGGAATACACAAGCATTATTTTCTTCAGTTAACTGACTTATTGTGCCATTGTATGATACATTACATTGAATGAAGTCACTCCAACCATCCTGTAATAGTGGGGTTTCTTTGCATCATGAATATTTGTATTTGAAATATAGAGCTATGAAACTGAAGTAATATGGTATGTATTTTTATTATTTTCTGATTTACTTATTTTATTACTATTTGATAAAAGCTTTAGTCTACCTAAATGATAATTTTAAAGTAAAGTATATGGAGCAAAACTGCATGAAACAGTACTGGAATCCCCCCTTCTTTCTCTCTCTCTCTCTCTCTCTCTCTCTCTCTCTCTCTCTCTCTCTCTCTTTTACAATGTATTCACTGATTTATATTACAGTAATATAGTCATTATTAATATGAATCAGGAGGTGTCAAAATATAGATGTGATGATTGGATACCATACTCCATGTCATAGCTGTTCATTACTCAACTTAGTATTCTTCTTAAGTCACTGAATTACAAAAAACACAGGGTATCTATTATTTATTATTACAATAATGATAATATCAATAATGATGATAATAATAATAATAATAATAATAATAATAATAAACACTTTATTTTATGAGGGTATCTCAGTTAGTATAATATACTATTCTCCTCTGAGTTCCTTGGGATACATCAGGTATAAAAGCACAGATTACCTAATGCAATAGACACATGTATAAGCAAATCACATAAATATTATACTAGCACAATTAGGTCAGATGTACATGAATTTAATATTCTGATGGTCATGTAGATCTTCAGGTCAGTTAACTGAAGAAAATGATGCATGTGTATTTCCTAGCCTCTACATATTGTGTGTGGGGGGGGGGGCAAGAGGGGGTATAGAAGTGGGCACAAATCTATATGATTAATGGGACAGTTAGCATTATAAGTAAATGCATATTAAACCTAGGAATAGTGAAAATACAGTGATTGCATATGTAATATTTTGTTTATACTACTGTAGTATCACTAATTATCTTGGGGTACCAATTTTCGTGGATTTAGTTGTTTCTCTGAACCACAAATTTAAAGACCCAACGAAAAATTAGCCACATATGATAAAGAAGCATCCCCCACCTCCCACCCCCCATTTTCTTACTGTGTTTCATTCCTAGAGATCAACAAAGCTGGTTGATAAATCAACGTCATTTCTGTAATCTGGTAATAAAAATTAGCTTTTGCATGTGTTTTATTTTAACCCTTTTTTAAAAAAAAGAATTATACAGCATTTTATATTGTTTCAGTGCACGTGTATCTATATGGCATCAGGTAGCTGTAATTTCCACTAACTGCCTTTAATCGATATGTTGTGACATAACGTAAGGATAGAGAGAATGAGAAAAAGCATAAGGTATTAAAACACTAGTATTACTGAAAATGAAAGAAAGAATAATAAATGATACTAACATATGAAAATTATATTTAATACTTGTTCAGATTGATTCTTAATTCAAGTGAAATTGTTGTAAAAAAAATTTAAATCCTCATGAAAACATGTTTCATTTTTTCCACGCATGCTTAATCCCAATGAACAAATGAGACTGTAAAATACTAGAAGCATAATTACTAATGAAACACTAGGTATATATACTAATTACTGAAGAGGATTGAAGTTCACACATCACTATCTTTGTGCAAAACCACTCATTCAACAATGTGTTGATCAAGTATGTTGGTACACACAAATGTTTGTCAGGTAAATAATTCTGAAATTGTTGAATTAAAAAAGTCCAGCATTCTCAAGCCACGGATAATTAGGTCCGATCTTTCACACATTTTCACGTGAGCCACAATTATCCATTCAGCATGAATCGGCTTCTTTTGTAAAATTTTAAGTAAAGTCTAGTGGTTGAAGTTGGTTTGTACATGTGGCAGGCTCAAACAAAGGAGTGATTCAATTGTTTTTCACTTTAGTTAGCATCTTTGCATTTTGATGGGCTCAGAATGCATCAGATGTTGACACTGCTTGCTAATTGCATTGAATAAGAGGCAGCTGGTCACATGTTTGGTTCACATGTGGAATGATTACATTATTCGAACCGATGGGGATCTAAGTTGAATATTACCATTCTTAAACCACTGTGTTAATGCCATGGTCATCAGAAAGTAATTGATGGTGCAACTTTATGAAAAGTGTTTTAAGGGAGAGATCAAACACATGTACTTTAATAATTGATTAGCTTTGTGTTGTTGCCTGTGTTGGCTCCCTTTGATGTTGAATGTAAGCGATTGATCTAGACAGGTGTTTGATTTGTGCAAATACAGTTGGTAGTATTGGTTTACCCACTGAAGGGACCACTGTTTGTTGTCAGCATGGTTTTGTTCTTTTGTATTCTTTATTTAGGGTATTTGTATAGGTTTATCCACAGAATTAAATACCTACAAATATGCAAACTTTGACAGGCAAAAATATGAATTTAAGTACCCACGAAAATGTTGTTTTTAACAAAACCAGAAAAAATTCAGACCCACAAAAATAAGTGATACCACAGGATATTTATTCAAGAAAACATCTTCACATATCATTAAAAACAATGCAGTATATGCGGATTCACTAGAAAGCTGAACATTTTTAAAAACTATCCCCTATTACAAAGAAATTGTAACAATCAATGTTAAATTGAAAGTCTGCTGAAAGGGGCACAAATGGTATTTGACGATTGAGTGGATTAGGAAATTCAGTACACTTATTAGACTAGTTGTGTAGATGTGCCTTTTGCTATTCAGAATTCTTCAGTTTCAGTATTTCTGACAGTTTTGTCTGTTGGTCTGTTATGACAGTTTTGTCTGCTGGTCTCTTATGTACCCATCCATCATTCATACTTTTGTTTCCATAGCAAAACTCCAACATCATTGAAGGTATTTGTGTGGAACTTTATATACATATTAGACTACTGGTAGTGACATAAATGTACCTTTTCCTATTAGGAATTTTTTAGTTTCAATGTCCTTCTCAAATTTTCTGTTGGACTGTCAATCAGACTATCCATCTATCATTATCACTTTTATTTCTGGAGAAAAACTGTTTCATATATCCCAATGAAACTTGGTATATTTATCAGACTAGTGTCCCAATGAAACTTGGTATATTTATCAGACTAGTATCCCAATGAAACTTAGTATATTTATCAGACTTGCAATCTTGATGTGCCTTTTGCTTTTGAGAAATAGTCAGCTTCAGTATCTTTAAGATTTGTCACATATCTGTCCATTCATCCATCCATCCAATCATCATCCTATGAAACTTGTTATACATATCAGATTCACGGTCAAGATGTGCCATTTGTTTTTTTGGAATTGTTCAGATTCAATATTTTTTCATGTTTTTGTCAATCTTTAAATTGTATATTTTATCTTGTTGTCTTCAGTGAGTACATTTATTTGGAAGGGTTTATGTTCCAAAAATTTTTGCCAGTTCATTTTTACATTTTTCGGACTTTACCTTTAGTTGGCACATTTAGCCACTATTGTGCTGAGGTGCTGTTAAAGACACCCATATATACATACCATCTGTAGTAAATACTAACTTTCTGAATATAAAATGTGTGTGTGTGTGTGAGGTTACTGTTAAAACTTTAGAGGTTAAAGAAATCTCTCAGATGCTGTTATGAACTTTTGAACCACCTTAAAAGTCTTCTTGCTGACCTCAAGCGATTGCAAGATTGCAAGAGGTTATCTATTAATAACAAAGTGTTATGTCTATATTATGGAACAAAATTCCTATTCTTTGATTTCTAATAGCAACAAATTTTGTTCAGTTTAAGAGAAAATGCTTTGCAGTTTCTCATTCAATGTATGAACAATTATTAGAAGTGGTTTTTAGCTCTACTGGTCATAGACCAGAAGAGCTTATGGGATGGTCTGCTGTCCGTTGTCCATCTTTTCATCCATCGTCTGTCATCCATCCATCCATTAGCACAAGTTTGTTATCACTACTCCTCCTAAACTACTTGGAAGATTGCCAAGAAACTTTACACACACATTCATCCCAAGGTGTAGTTGGTGCTAAATGATAATGGTGCTGCTCGGACATATAATATGGCCACCATGGCAGCCATCTTGAAAATCTTGTTATTGCTACTCTTCTGGAATAGATGGTCATACATAATAATAATAATAATAATAATAATAATAATAATAATAATAATAATAATAATAATTCTTTATTTAATGAGGGTAGCTCAGTTAGAATACAGATGTATCTAGTCTCCCTTGAGGCCCTCAGCTACTTTTTAACAGTCTACATGCATGTAGCATCATCTGCAGACAAGTCTGTGTTTGTGTGCTCTGTCTATAGAGGAAGGTCATTTATGAAAATAAGAAATAGCAATGAGCCTTAAAAAAAACACTGGGGAACACCATGATTAATTTCCATTGAGCTAGATTGAACATTTCCAATAGTAATTTTTGCATCCTGTTACATAGATAGGATAAGAACCAGTTTAAGGCATTAGTATCAAATTTATAGCATTTTAGCTTAGATAAGAGAACATCATGATCGACTAAATCAAAAGCCTTCCTGAATTCTCGAAATAATATGCATGTTAGGTTCCCCTTGTTGATTTTCTGCAGCCAACAGTCAGTGAGTTTTGCTACAGCTGTTTGACATGAATGACCCTTGTGAAAACCTGATTGTTCTTTGTGAAAGAGTGAGAATGTTTTGAAATCATCATACACTTGCTTAGCAATCAGTTTCTTAAATTTTTTTGATAATGTAGGGAGAATAGAAATAGGTCTAGTTTCCTGGGTCCAACTTAGAGCTGTTTTTTTAGGTAAATTGGGGTTACTTTTGCTTGTTTAAATTTATCGGGGGAAAACACCAGACTGGATACTCTTATTAATGAGGTTAGTTACAGACTGAGATATCACATGTACAGCAAGTTTTAGGGCTATTGGGAATATTTCATCAAGCCCAGTGGATTTTTTTAACATTTTGCATCAGAAGGGTACAGTTTACATCATATTCACTTACATTAACTATAGAAAATTCAAAAGAAGGATCAATTGGAACTTTTGCATTTACATAATTTACAAGCTTTTTGTGATGTGCTTGTATTGGTAGTGCTCCCAACAGTTTGATTCTAATAGTTTTTGTAACTTTATGTATTAGGCTGCTTGCTATGTGTCACTATTTTTTAATAGTTTTCCCAGTCCTTGATTCTATGAAACTTATCTCTTTTGTTTCTTGCTGATTTTATCTCTTTGGTCATCCATATATTTTGAAGCTCATATTTACACGTATGAGTTTACAAGGACCATCATTTTCTGATACATGGACAAAAAGTTTGTACCATGCATCTAAAGCAGTATTGACATCCGAAATATTTACAGTATCATTAAAAGACATTGAATACAGATCATTACAGAAGTTTTCTTCATGAAAATTGAGAAAATATCTGTATTTTATTTCATGATGTTGCTTAATAATAAGTTTAGGCACATGTTGATTGATACATACAGGATAGTGGTCACTTATTGCAAACACATGTACACAAAATTTCACTTACATTTTCTACTTTATTTGTGTATATATGGACAATTAATGTTGAACTCTCTTTCATGATTCTAGTTGGGCTGTCTATCAACATTGGGTTTCCACTAAAGACTTTTTATAATGTCTAGCTGGTGTTAAATGAAAATGGTGCACATCTGACCCCCAATATGGCCATCAAGTGGCTGTCTTGAAAATCTTGTTATCGCTACACCTCCTACATGCATGGTCATATCAGCATGGGGTTTTCACTAAAAGACTTCTTATGATGTCTAGTTGATTCTAAATAAAAATTATGCCATGTTGAAAATCTTGTTATTGCTACTCTTGAATGGATGATCATTTCAACATGAAGTTTTCACTAAAAGACTTCTTACGATGTCTAGTTGGTCCTAAATGAAAATCGTGCCGATGTGAGATCCAATATGGCCACCATGGCAGCCATCTTGAAAATCTTGTTATCACTCGCCCTGTATGAATGGTCATGTCAACATAGCATTTTCACTAAAATACTTTTTATGATATCTACTTGGTTCTAAATGAAAATGGTGCTGATCTGACATCCAGTATGGCCGCAATGGCAGCTATCTTGCAAAACATATTATCGCTACTACTCCTACATGGATGGTCATATCAACATGGAATTTTCACTAAAAGACATCTGATGATGTATAGTTGGTCCTAAATGAAAATGGTACCAATCTGATGTCCAATATGGCTGCCATGGCAGCCATCTTAAAAATCTTGTTATCACAACCTACATAAACGGAAAGTCATATTGATGTAGGGTTTTAACCAGAAGACTTGTTATGATGTCCATTTGGTCTTAGATGAAAATGGTGCCGATGTGACATCCAATATGGTTGCCACACAGTGGCCATCTTGAAAATCTTTTTACCGCTGCTCCTCCTGAATGGATGGTTGTATCAACATGAGGCTTCCACTAAAAGATGTTTTGTTATTGCTACTCCTGAATGGAAAGTCAAATATTGTTATCTCTACTCCTCCCAAATGAATGGTTATATCAACATGGAGTTTTCACCAGTAGACTTCTTATGAGGCCTAGTTGGTCCTAAGCGAAAATGGTGCCAGTCGTACATGAACTACAACCTAGTCGAAGTCTATTATGTAAAATTTGTGCTTCTCTTTCACTGTGGTAGTAATAGAGTGTGATTTTAAAGAGTGTAACAAATAGTTGTTCCAAATTTCCAAAGGGAAAACATTCCATTCCACAACAGACTTTGATAAAAATGAAGTTTTATATAAATTTGTCCTGGCAAAAGGATTGGGAGGTTAGTTCTATCATGAAACTGTTTATTAATTACCTACTGGACACTCTGGGGAACCAAAGCCTGCAGGTATCTAGGAGTCATGCCATGCATTTTAAAGACTGTTATCATTCTGTGTTTGTAGCACCTTGTTGAGAGTCTTTCCCACTTTATCTGCTTCGAAATTCTAACATATAATGTAGATTGCGTGACCACACAAATGATTCTACCTGCTTCAGTTTGTATTTGTTCTATGTCATTTTTTCATACTGGGTGCAGTTTCCCAAAAATATTCCCATACTCCTAACAAGGTTGTATAAAGGTGAAATAAAGAAGCTGTAATGATTTTCTATAAAGTTTAAATTTAAAACTTCTAACATTTGCCAACTTTTTTAGTTATTTCCTGCATATATATATGCCAAGATATGATTTCATCAAAGGTTCTTAATTCCTAATAACTGTATCATTCATTAAACATTGTGGGGGATGTTCCTTTTGTGATTTTCTGGATATTGTCATTGGTTTGGTCTTGTTTGAATTAATATCTACTAGCCATTGATCAGCTCACACATTCAGCCATGCTTCAAAACATTAACAATATACATGTATTTTATGTACCTGCAATCAAAATTGAAACAATGCAGGTTCTACATGAATTCAGATTCAAACTGTAATGTTTGCATAACCACAACAACCTCTGGATATCATCTCAAATGTTGATGCACATTTCATTTACACAAATACACTAGAATTTTTCTGTGAAAAAAGCCTGCGATTTGGTACCATCAGGCTTAAAATATCTATCTGCCATCAACCTTACACTTTTTCAAAATATTTTTCATGTAGTGCAATGTTTAATAATTTGTGGTGGGTCTGTAAACTTTGTTGCCAGATAAAGCTTAATTGCAGGAATTAAGTTTAGGCTTATGATAAAAGTGGCAAGTACAATTGGAATAAATTTTGGTGTTCAAAAATTTTTAAACAAATCCATAATCTTTAGCAAAACACTTCACTTTTCTGCATTTATCAAATGAATAATTTGCCAGCGATCCAATTGTCGAGAAAAATTTATAAACCAGGAAATAAGGCGTAAGATAGCATAAAATTGTTGCATTATTAAATCTTGTGAAAGTTTTTGCTGTATAAAAAGCTCATAACTTCCATAGCAGGTTAGTACTGTTCTTAAACCAGTCGCAGAATCGGCAAAGATGCCATAGATATAAGAGTTTTCAGTCATGTTTTCATTGTCAGCTTCGTTTGATGCATTTACCAAACAATTGTTTTGCCCAAAGCTGCTTGGATATATTTTAAAATGGAAGAAGTTGTTTTGTTGAAATTTAGTTTTCCTGATACTGTATCATGATGTTTCATTTCATGCCAGCCTAAAATAAATTTAGATGTATATCAGATGTTACTTTCAATAATCCTGAAGAATAAACATTTATTTTTGTGAAGATATAACAATTGTTCTCAACTACTTAACGTTTTTCTTGTAATAGTGATATTGTTTTTTGTTTCTATAATGGCCATATTTGGGTCACAAGTTTTATTCTGCCATATCTCTGCAATTTCAAAAGATTTGTGAGTCAAATTTGTCTATGATCACAAACAGAACAGACTTTATGCTTATGAAATTAAGTTGCTCCATATATTTTGAATCTACTGATTTTTTTAAAACTTTTTCTCTGCAGAAATTGTTAATTTGTTTTGAAGAATGACTGAAATTGATTTTATATTGGTCTTCATTCAGAACACCAGCAGCCAGGTTTGAGTCCTAAACAGGTATTGATAACAAAGAATCATCAGCAAACAGTTTTATTCTGGACTGAATATGAATGAGAATATCATAATTATAATGTAAAAATAACAGTGATTCAAATCTTGTTATTATTAGATTTCAAGAAAATTCTACATGCAACTATATTTTGACATAATCAAAACAGAAATTGATTATTAGCTTTCTATGTTATTATTTATTGGAGTTATGACCCCTGAATTGTTATAATCGGGTTGCACTGAATTTTAAGATAGAAATAAATATCAGATATAATTGACTGTAACAGTATCATAAATGTATTCCAGGCTGCCTTCATGCCCACAATGCCTCAGGATGATGTAGAAGAAATTAGACATGTGCTACTGGCTCACACACAGGGAGACAACCCAAAGATCTATCGTAAGTTGTCCAATATTAATATGTTATTTATAAAATAATCATTATTTAAGAGGTTTTTTTTTCTCTCAAATTCTAATTGCCAGGCTTTTGTATCATCCACTGCAGCCCCAGCTGACTGGGTTTAGGGATTAAAAATAAAATAAGCAAAAACTAACTCACTCACCTCACATCAAAATCTGCCTGAAGGTCAAAAGAATTATAAAAACATAATTAATTTAAAGGAAAGTTAGATATTTATCATAATTTAGAATAATCATCACTTATACAAGTTGGTTGACCAAAGAGTCAGTCCTCAGTTTTAGTCATATGTAAGCTGTGAATCAATTGTGAACTTCTTGTTTTGTCATGGTGCACAAAACAAAGATTGGTGATTATTTTACATCTGTGATACTGTAATCTTGTGTGGAACATAAATTTGGGAGAGAACAACATATCGCACATTTTATGATTTTGATGAATAGTGCACATAATACAATCTTGATAACATAATAATAATATTAATAATAATAATAAAAATAATAATAATAATAATAATAATAATAATAATAATAATGATAATAATAACAATGATATTCGGTACATGGTATTTGTTCAATAAACAATTTTTAAAAGGTGAACCTGTGTACAGAGGCCATTTTTTGCCTTTTTCCATGAGTGGTTGGTATTGACAGGTTTGACTGTATATAGAATTTATGATTTCTCAATAAAACATAATATCACTTATTTAAGTATTAATAAACTGATATAGGAAAAAAACTTTGCAATCAGCTGAAGAGAAAGAGAGTTGGAGATAGAGAGAAACAGACAGACAGACAGAGAAAGATAAAATGAAAGAGAGCCTCTCCTATAATACAACTTTTAAAAAAACTGAAATAAAAAAGGAAATCTGGATTATTCTTTTACAAAGTGTTAAATTTGTTTCCATTTACCAGCAAAAATAGCCAATTTTCCTATATTTTCACATTGTATGTTGACAACTTGTTGATCCGCTATAGATCAAAGAGTATGCGTACTATTGAACATCAACTACAGATAAGCATCAACGCAGTTCAAAAATGGGCAGAAGAGAACGGTTTCAGATTTTCTAAATAAAAAACTAACTATGCTCTTCTGTCACATCATATTCATGACAAATGTAAAAAAGCCCTGGATTAAATACAAGTCATGGCAAAAACAGATTGTGGAGCTGATCGGAAGGTCTTACTCCAGTTATACCGGTCATTAGTAAGATTGAAACTTGACTATAGATGGCTTGATTGTGTACGGATCAGTTTATAAATCTTACCTGCAAATGCTTGATATGATGCAACCAGGAACTTAGACCCTGTCTGGCTGTATTTTAGAACTTTTCCTTCAGAAAGCTCCTTTTGAAGCAAATAAACCATCACCACTTTATCTCAGATGAATGAAATTGACTCTTCAGAATGCTGCAAACTATCTTCTAATCCATCTAACTCCACATATGATGTAGTCTTTAGGCTCAAATACCAAACCTTGTACGTTCAGAAACCAAACTTTATTCCACCTTTTGGTATACAAATTTGTTCTTATTTAGAAACAGCAAAAATGAGTGTTGGAAATATTGCAGAATTCTGTATTCCCCAATCACCACTGTGGTTATTAAAACCTCCCAAAATAATATTTGACCTTTGCGAATTCAGAAAGTCTTCAACAAATCCTCTCCTTTTTCAGAGTAAATTCAATGAAATCAGAGCCTCCTATCATACCTACACCACCCTGTAACACATGGTTCGAAAGATGGAGACAAAGTTGGAGCTGTCATTGCCATAGTACCATCTTGAGACAGTTGCCAGATAAAGCCTCAATTTTTACTGCAGAAATTACAGCCATACTTAAATCTTTGAACTATGTCGAAACTTATGAAAAAAACAAATTTCATCATCTTTTCGGATTATTTTTTCACATTGAAAGTCTTGCAGAATCTTAAATCTGACAACCCATTAGTATCCCATATATTACAGAAACATGATGTTCTCATGCAATCTGGGAAAAGTATTTATACTGTTGGCTGCTGAGTTACATTTGCATAAAGGGTTACGAAAGTACAGATGAAGCAGCCAAAGCTGCACTGCAGTCACCATCCAAATATATCCAAATATATTCAATATATTGGTTTCCAAATATATTGATTTAAAATATAGTTTCCAAATATATTGATTAAAAATATAGTATAAATCAGCATGTTCATCATACTTGGCAAAATATGTGGAATGAAAACTCCACAAACTACCGAAGAACATCAAACCCACTACTGGAGAGTGGCATCCCTCGTATAGAACAAATTGGAGAGATGAGGTGACATTGTGCCGATTGCACATTGGACACATGACTAATGCATACCTCCTGAAAGGTGAACCTCGACTAGTGTGTCCCCTGCTAGTGTCCACTGACAGTGGAACACATTCTTGATAAGTGTGTCAATTTCCACCTTGTGAGACAGTAGTATTTTAACATGAACTGTTTGAAGAAACTGTTTGAGGACATACCTCCCATGAAAATCTTGGACTTTTGAAAGAATGCGGTTTATACAACAAATTTTAATCATGTTTTAAGGATTGTAATCATGTTGCCTTCATTTGTTATTTTATATACATTTTACAGAATTTTACTTTTTTACGTTTTATATTTTATCTTCTTGTTTTTCTTGTTTACATATATTTGGAAGGGTTTATCTTCCTTGGGTTTTTGTGCAATTCATTTTTACATTTTTCGAAGTTAACTTTTTGTTACTACTACAAAGCCACTTTAGTGCTGAGGTGCCATAAAACACTATTACATATATAGATATTCAATCTTGTAAAGTGAAAAAAAATATCTCTTAAAACTGAAAATCTGAAAAAGATGCATTGAACATACACCTATAAATGAAATATCACAGGCACAATATTGACATTTTAATGAAAACCTCATTTGGAAATTTTGTATGTACTCCAGATATAATTTTTTTCTGAAATAGCAAAACCTTGTAAACCTGTTTCCTCTATCCATAATCTAAAATCTCAAATCAATGTTCCAATACAATATACATTGAAAAAATGAATTATTTTAGTTTTGTGTAACAGCAATGTCGGAGCTAGTGGAATCAACCCAGAAACAAGAATAACATTCTGTGAGAGTCTTCATTCAGTTTCAAAGTTTATATTCTTATATTGTGCATATAGCTGCATTAGCAGGTCACAAATGAAGAAATACAATTGTAAGATTTGGTTTCATTTGCTGTTTTACAGCACAGCAGCACAAGTAGGTTTTTTAGTGCTGTGGCAGTTGAAGTAAAGTACCTTAAGCTTGCCCAAGGACACACCATGGTCCAGGCTGATCCAGTGGTAGGACTTGAACTTGCACCCTTTTGGTTGCAAGTCCAGCATGCTATCCACTGAGTCATCTTGGCTCCTGCTTCAATTAGATGTCTCTTATGACACGCAGGAGGTTGCATCGGGCCTATTCTGTATTCCAGAGCCTGCAGGGGGGTTAGACCACAAGGTGTAGGATACAAGTCTGATTTTGTGCAAGCAAATGAATAGTGTTTAAATTAATACAGCCTACTTTTAGTGATGGATAATGGATTTGCAGCATTGAAAAATGTGTTTGGCAACTCATCATATTTAAGGCACCAAATTTTACTCAGTGTGTCCTTTTACTCTGAAATAAAGAGCAAAAACATATGAATATCACACTGCATGGTTATGCACAACCATGACAGTGGTAGGGGCATATAATATTACATGTACATTTGTCTGTCTATCAATCCAGCCATCTGTCAACCACATCTTGGTTAAGTTTTGTGTTTAAGTCACTTTTCATGTTCCATGTTCCTTAAACACATTTCTGGTTTTCTTATTTTCATAATTTTGCCACATTTGTTAATCTTAGAGAACTATTTCAAGAATAAATTGTAGCATATTATGTTAGATTGTCAGCAATTAAAGGACTACACCAATATATTAATAAATACTATTATTTGATTTTACTATTTTAAAAAATTTGTTTGTTCACATTTTAGGTTGTCCCAACGGCCACCCATATGTAATTGGAAATGTAAGTAGTGTAGTTAAATTTAGAGAAACATTTTTTTTATTTTTTTACACTCTAAAATAAGGTCTGTCAATTTTAAGTCAGAATAGTGCTGTGGTAATATGCTGGCTGTGTGCCTCAGAGTGGTTATCAGTCCAACATTAGTGGTATTTTTCACAGGTTTCCAGTTTTCTTCTCCTCTCAGACCACCTCATAAACAACATCAGATCCTTTAAAAAAAAAACAACAAAAAAACATTTTTAATTTAATAGAACATGTGTAACAATTGATGTGAAATAAATTTTACAGTGACTTCCATCTCTTTCAAAACCATAATTGATAGCATTTAGTGGTCTTGATTTAGGAAAATGGGAACTAATGAAAACAAATGACTTTAAATGGATATGTTCTGGCACTCAGAAATGACTACAGTCGGAATCAAACACAGGGCCTGAGAGTTGAAGAAACAAATATTACACCACTTCTCTAGCTGATAGAGTTTCAGTTTGCTCGAGAAAGCTGGAGCATCTGGCATGAATCCAGTTCTCGCTATATACCCTAAAAATCATGAAAATGAGCTGTCTTATTTTCTTTTGGTAAGATTTCAGAGGGTTATTTTCAGTACTGTCTTATTTTCAAGAGCGTCATATTTTTTAGTGTCATCTGGCATTAAGAATCTCCCTTCTCAGTTTCAATGAAAGGTGGTTATTTGCATATTGTATAGGGCATGAAACATGAAGTGACCTGTTTTGCAATTAACCTTTCTTACTTTTTTTTAACTGATGAATTTGCAGTGAAATTAGTCATTCTAAGGAGTGGTTTCAAAAATTAACTCAGATTTACTGTCTGCTGTCTACAATGCCCATTCCAGAAATATTATTGGTACAGAGAACTTAAAAAAATAAAAATAAAAGGAATGAAATGGGGTGATGATCTAACTCTTGTAACAATGAACTGGTTACTTTGATATATGAAATGCCACAGGGTGGCATAGATGACCATGTCACTTCAGTGCATGATCATAGATCGGAGGTTTGGGTATGTTGATTTTGTCTGTCTTTTTACCCATCAATCTGTTTTATGTGTATCAGGATACCTTGTCAGCTTCCTTTTTAGCTCTACTGGTCATAGATCACAAGAGCTTATGGGATGGTCTGTTGTCCGTCGTCCGTCCGTTGTCTGTTGTCCAGCTGTACGTTCTTTAGCACAATTTGTTATTGCTACTCCTCCTAAACAACTTAAAGTATTGCCATGAAACTTTATACACACATTCATCCCATGGTCTAGTTGGTCCAAGATGAAAATGGTGCTGCTTGGACATCCAATATGGCCACCACTGTGGCCATCTTGAAAATATTGTTATTGCTGCTCTTGAATGGATGGTCATATCAACATGTGATTTTTGCTAAAAGACTTCTTGGGATGTCTAGTTGGTCCTAAATGAAAATGGTGCTGATCTCAGGTCCAATATGGCTACCATAGCAGCCATCTTGAAAATCTTGTTATAGCTACTCCTCCTGAATGGATGGTTGTATCAACATGGGGTTTTTACTAAAAGGCTTCTTATGATGTCTAGTTGGTCCTAAATGAAAATGGTGCAGATGTGATATCCAATATGGCCACTGTAGCAGTCACTTTGAAAATCTTATTATTGCTACTCCTCCTGAATGGATGGTCATATCAGCATGGAGTTTTCACTAAAAGACTTCTTATGATGTTTAGTTAGTCCTAATTGAAAAAGGTGCTGATCTGGTGTCTGATATGACCACCATGGCAGCCATCTTGAAAATCTTATCACAACTCCCCCTGAACAGAAAAGTTATATTGATGTGGAGTTTTCACCAAAAGACTTCTTATCATGTCCAGTTGGTCTTAATGAACATGGTGCCAGTGCGACATCTAATATGGCCACCACACAGTGGTCATCTTGAAAATCTTGTTATCACTAATCCTCTTGAATGGGTGTTCATATCAACATGAGGTGCCATGAAACTTTACACACATTCATCCCATAGTCTAGTTGGTCCTAAATGAAAATGTTGCTGCTCAGACAGCCAATATGGTCACCTTGGCAGCCATCTTGAAAATCTTTATATCACTACTGCTCCTGAATGGATTGTCATATCAACATAGAGTTTTCACTAAGAGACTTCTGATGATGTCTTGTTGGTCCTAAATGAAAATGGTGCCAATCTGATGTCCAATATGGCTGCCACAACAGCCACCTTGAAAATTTCTGTTATCTCTACTCATCCTACATGGATGGTCATATCAACATGGAGGGGGAGGGGGAACACTTAAAGCCTTCTTATAATGTGTAGTTGGTACTAAATGAAAATGGTGCTGATCTGACATCCAATATGGCCACCATGGCATCCATCTTGAAAATCTTATCACACATCATAAAAATCTTATTGCTACTCCTCCTACATGGATGGTCATATCAGTATGGGGTTTCCACTGAAAGACTTATTATGATGTCTAGTTAGTCATAAATGAAAATGGTACTGATCTGATCCAATATAGCCACCACAGTGGTCATTTTGAAAATCTTTTTATTGCAACTCTTCCTACATGGATGGTCATATTAACATGGGATTTTCACTGAAAGACTTCTTATGATGTCTAGTTTGTCGTAAACAAAAATGGTGCTGATCTGATGTCCAATATGGCCACTACAGCAGGCATCTTAAAAATCTTAACACAACTCTACCTTCACGAGGATCCATGTCACAACCATGCACTTTACAAGGTGTATTAGACTGTCCTTGTACTATAAATAGCATTTCTTTAACATTGCACTCACCGTTAACAACATTATTTTTCCAAATTAAAAATGTTTGCGCAGATGGTATAAGGTTTGGTTTGAAATTTGTAAGGTTTAAATGGATTAAATAATCCTCAGCTAGATAGTATCTGTGCCAGGTAAATATTTTAGAAGACCAGAGGTGGTGTACGATTCGTAATGGAACAGGTCCATACTATAGTAGTCTGTAATCTGAACCGAAACTTTCTCTCAACAAAATCTATATAAAGCAGACATTTGGATTACCTATATAACTTTGAATTGAATTTCATTGAATTATTCCTACTCTGTGTGTTACTAAGATGATGTTTACATTTTCATATTTGTATGGGATTATGGCACTTTCCTAACCAAAACTGAATTGAAAAAGAAAAGATTGTAAAACAACCAAGAAAATATCATGTAACCCTTAACTTTAAAATGGTAACAAAATGTTAAAGTTTATTTGTGAGGAAACTCCTTGAAGTGAAGTGTCCTGCATAATGACCTTGTTCAGTATTCTCAAAACTTTTTTAGCAGGAAAATCAAGTTTAATCTCGAAAGTCTGAAAATTTTGACATTTTGTAACTTCAGTTAGGATGTAGGTAAAATCATTGAACTCTGGATCTTATAAACTTTGGTTCATCTATTTGCATACTAAATTGAAATGAGATACATTTACTCTCTGTCATATCTTATTTGGGGTTATTTGAGCTTGAGCTTGAGTTTCTTGCTCAAAAGGTTCGAGTATACTGGTGCAGGTCTTGATATGTGAGACATGATAGGGACATTTTTGAGACATGTGAGACATGATGTTTGATGACTGTGAAGACAAAGTGTCTAAACAACTGACCTCAAGTAAACATTTTAAAATGTTGCTAAAATGAACACACATACAATGAAAAGACCTTTTGTGTTTGAAGGTGAAACAATGAACTATAAACAGAAATGTATACATGTATGTACATTTAACATGGTCATCAGAGGAGGATATGTAGGTGGTTGTGACTTACATGAAGGAGAAAGAAATAGTATTCTTAAGGAAAGTGCATGGTATCTCACCTTATGATTGTTGTCATAGTGTCTGAGGAACTAAAGAGTAATTTTGAATGTAGAGGATGAAGAGTTCATGGCAGTCACCTTTAATTACTGGAAGAAGTACATGCATAGATTGTGTATATCTGGTTGAGTTGGAATCCACTAAAAGAAAATTTGTTTTCAGGAGTGTAGTGTCTGGCCTTAATTGATTATGAACAATAAAGAATGATCATAATGAAAATATAAAAGGCATTTTGCTTAATTGTGTTAGAATGCACTGATAGCACATGGAGACAGCATCTGGAAATAAAATATTTTTTGTATGCTTAAAGAACATTCTAAAACTTGAGGATCCTTTTTTTAGAGTATCAACAATCCATTCATTATGGATCTAAGAGATAACACTATACATTATATCTGGTTAAAATCAAGAGGCTCAAAAATGAGTTAAATTGCATAAATTAAATATAGTGGGATGAATAAATTTGAATTCTAGCAAGACCTATAACTCTGTAACACAGTGATTAAGAGCTTTCTATATTGAAGAATTTCATACCATGTAGCTATAGGATCTACTCAGTTTTTGATGGCAACCCATTGAATGTAATAAAATGTTCTAGAGAGGGAAAAAATGTGCACAGACAGGCAGAAAAGCATAGTTCAATGACCTCAATATCTGCAAGAAGCAAGAACACATATGTCAACATGTGATAACAGAAATTCCCAACTTGTGTTACTATTCTTCATGAATTGTTACATAATGCAAAACTGGTAATGATTAGCAATGAACACACATTTTAGTATAGTACTGTAACTTTATCTCCATCATAATATCATAACAGACATGCAGATAAAAGAACAGACAAATTGTTTCTCAAAGATGTTATAGAACTGATTTACACTGGCTGGAGAAATGATGTAGACTTCAGTGCTTCAAAAATAGGATAGCCTTCAGCCCAGGGCCTGTTCATATCTTAAAATAGGCCCTTCTTTCTCAGAAAACCGTCTGCCCAAGAACCCTGTTGATTTTTTTCTTAGATAGTTTGTGAAAACTTTGCAGTGCAAGTAGATTTTAACAGGTGCTTTTTCAAAAGTCACTTGCCATTGACCAATATATGAATGATGTTATTCTGGAGAAGTGGTTTTGTATCATGTTTTAGGTTTGCATCATGTTTTAGGTTCACTTTGTGTTTGCTGAAGCTGAACATTCATTGGAATGTACTAGCAGTGGCTCATTCTGAGCTCTGTCTTAACATCTACCTCCATGAATGAATAGTCCAGTGGAAAAATGGCCTCTTACAAATTCAAGAATAAAACACAAATATAAGGAAATCATGAAAGAGTACAAATATTAACCAGTTAATGGGTCAATCTATAGCTGACAATAACCATTCGTTCCTCACATTCTAGTTTAATTTGCAGAGAAATAGACACCAAAATAGACTGATGTTCTGCTCTTGCATCTTACCTTTATTATTTCACTTTTCAATGAAACCCAGCTGTGATATGGGTTGTTATAATACAACTGTGTGCAACAAACTATACAAAAAAGATATTACAAAATGTCAGTGTTCACTGAACATTCATTGGACATATGCACGGAACATAGTGCATGGGAAAAGTACTAAAATAATTTGGATAAAAATGACAGCTAATATAAACAGGAAATTGACTTAAGAGTTTTAAGTTGTAGACATTTTTACAAAGAAGAAAGCTGTTAAGTAAAGAAAATAGCAGGATGATAATTCTTTATGAAAGCAATTGTGTTTCAGTAACATAAAATTTCATGTAAAGAAGTTACACTGTTTCCATATAGCATGTTCTTGTACATGTATCTGACAGAGTACTGATACTTAATAACAACAACTTTACATACTGTATTTCTTGTCATTCTTCATACATGAAATAATAACTATTTTTTTCAAAGTACAAAAACTAATGTATATACAAATTAATTATCATCTTGGGGTAAAAGATCGTGTTTGAAAAATAAAAGGACCTGACATTGAGGACTCCAAAATGTCTACATGATCATCAATATTAAATTCACATGCATCGGACATAATTGTACTAAAGCACAGTGGTTTACTAAGGGTAAATGGCACACAGGGCGACGATGGTGGCCCAAAGGGCCAGAATATGAGGCCCAAATTTGTATCAGCTGTTTTGGTGCCCCAGGACCTCTGGTGCCCAGGTCAACTGCCACGTCTGCCCCCCGTTAGTACGCTACAGCTAAAGCAGGGACTAGCACAATATGTTGCTTACATACATGTGTATTGGGATAGATAAGTTCAAAAATGGATAAGAATAACACGGATGTAAGCGTTCCATTGTCATATTTTTATTCTTACACCTTGTGATTCAAATAAAATGTCCCAATATGAGAGAGAGAGAGAGATTTCAGCTTTTCTTCTTGCCAATTTGCCCAGTGAACCTTACTGTGCCCATTTTACTGAAGCTTAAATTATCCAAGAGAATACAGTAATAATATAATAAATGGAAATTATACAAATACATAACATACTCCTTCAGTTTCAAAGATATATAATTTATATTCAAATATTCACAATATTTATATCCATATAAACTCCATTTAGTTTAAATCCCAAGAATGATCATTTAGAATGCTGTGTTGTTTTCTCTGCAAGTACAATGATGTCCACATTCCCACCAAAGAAGATCACCCTGTATCAGTACGTGCATGTACACTTCCTGTAGTCCGGTAGCATTTGGCCTGCTCTTTGCTCATGTTAAGCATATGTAGTTGTAACATATTGATTCAAGATTTGACACTTCTGTTGGCAAGTACAAAGGTGTCACTGGTTAAGAAATTCGCATGGGTAGCACCTGGTATTACATTGTACCATATACATTAAGACAGATAAACATCATTAAATGAAACAAATAAAGATTGAAAATATATACCAAGCAGCACATGTCCAAAAAACTCATTCCAAGAAATAAATACATTGATTGGTGAACAGTGTTAATTTCCTTAAGAGTTAGACCTAGGAAAAAAGGTGAGATATAATGTGGGCTCTATAGAGAAGATGATTAATGTTAGAACATGTATATTTTAAGCTGGAATCTTGAGACTGCAGATCTGAACTGTCAAGATGAATCCACACAAGCTTTATGTATTTATACTCAAAAATCACTTCTCAGGCGGAAAGTTCATTAGGTCCCGATTGTTTTCCTTATTGTTTTCACTTACAAGGGGGTTTGATTTCTATAACACAAAGCTCATGTGTACAGAATCATCTTGTCTTGTGAAAAAAGACACTAACTGACTTGTAATAATAGAGACTATAACAGACTTTCAGCAAAGATCTGCTTTATTTTTCCCATTTTTTTGGTACAATATTTTTATGTATACATATAAGAACTTTGACAGTTCTGATTTATTCAGTTGAATAACGTTGCTAAATATGGAGAGTATTTTCATGAAAATAAAACAAGTATGATGGAATCCAAAGAATCAAAATCTGAGTTCGAGTGTGCACTTAGGTTGATGGCTTTGATGAATAAGGAGCCCAGTCAGTTTATATTCAGAAAAATATCAACATGGGTTTAAAGTAAGGATTCACTTTTTATTTAGAAATTCACATCTCTGCAAAATATAAAAATTTGAGGTTGAACCTTAGGGGCCCTTAAGGGTTCCTTTAGCTTTGAAATTGTGACACCTTTTCTGTTTTTTAGTTAATTCTTTTTTTTTTTATAAAATAAAAGGTAGAAAATTTACTATGTTTTTAAGATAATTATTCTTTCTGCAATAATATTCACCATTCAGTTTACTGATTTTGTGTAATTTAGGTAGTTTTGCACTGAAATCCCACTCATGTCCAATACCTCCCTAGGGTTAAGTAAATTCTAAGATTGTACATGACATGATGTGCTTTCACTGGAAAATTTTATGTCCACATAATGAAGTATTCCAATGTAAGCATTTGTGACAGGGTACCATGATTTTTTTCTATACATTTGGGCACAAAATAGGTTCTGCGTTTATCGCCCTGTGTCTAATGACCTTGACATTTTTCTCCATTAAAATATGCAAAGCAGAAAGTGCACTCCACAGTTTTCGCAGCATTTCACTTCATACATGTCATCTACATGATGTACAATCTTTGTGATGAAAACTGCTCAATACTGAGACCTTTTCATCTCTTGTGCTCCAAAATAAATTTTATATCTATCTAGCTTATGGTTTTATTGTATTTTTAATTCAGAATTATTCTACATCCATTTAAATTCACGAGTGAACTAGTAAAATTGCATTGAAAATAACCAAAATTCTATATTTTTGCCCTGCCCCAGTTCTGACAAATGAATATTCCTACAATTACACTTGTATGGAAATTTGAGTAACTGAATTTGTCTTAAGCAAAACTGATTCACACCAATATAAGCACTCCTGGGTTCCACTTTAAATAAACATGATCATATTGTTCAAATGTTGGGGTTCGCTTTTTATTTAGAAATTCACACCACTGCAAAATATGATAAAGTGGAGTGGAACCAAAAGACTGATGATGATGTCTGGTTGGTCCTAAATTAAAATTGTGCCAATATGACATCCAATATGGCCACCATCTTGAAAATCTTGTTATTGCTCCATGGCTGGTTATATCGACATAGGGTTTTCATTAAAAGACTTCTTATGAAGTATTTTGGGTCTTAATGAAAATGGTGCCCATCTCACATCTGATTCAGTCATCCTCGTGGCCATCTTGAACACCTTGTTATTGATACCTGAGAAACAGATGGTCACATCAACATGGGGTTTTCACCAAATAACTTCTTATTGTATCTAGTTGGTCCTAAATAAAAATGGTACTTAGATCAGACCTCCAACAAGGTGGCCATTCTAAAATTCTTGCTATCACTGCACTTTTGACATGGGGTTTTCATTAAAACACTTCTCACTTTACATGTATTTAGTTGGTTCTAAATGAAAAAGATGCAAGTGTGACCTCCCAAAATTGTATAACTCTCATAACAGCTACTTCTTCTGAATGGATGGCCATTCCAACATTTTTTTTGTGTGTAATACAAATTTTAAAAAAGCACTCCTTTCTTCCGATATATAGTTGCTCCTGTATAAAAATGATGCTGATCCATCCTCCAAAATGGCTGCATTGATGGCCATCCTGAAAATCTGTATATGGCTACTTTTGAACAGATGGTCATAGTGACATGTTTTTTTTTTGCTAAAACATTATGGCAATATGTAGGTGGTTTTCAATTAAATGGGTGCTCATCTGAACTCCAACATGGTGCCATTGTGTGTCATCTCAAAAATCATTATCATTACTCATCTTGCATGATGGCATTGTCATGGGATTTTCACTGAAACACTTCTTGGAATATTTCATTTGTTCTGAATGAAAAAGGTGCAGATATGACCACCAATATGACCTATCTTTTATGAAGGAGTTTTGAAAACCAGACCTAATTGACCTTGGGGTCTTGTCAAAGGTCATTGTTTGCATTTTTGTACTTTATTGAGCTCATGAACACAGAGACTTGTACATATACAAGTGAATTTAGACCAGACTTTGTATTTAGTTGCATTCCATTGAACAAGTTGTCAGTCAGTACTGTGACATTGATTTTAAGGTTAGTTTAGGTCTTGGCACTGGTTATTAACTGTACTTGCTTGTGAGCATGATAATATATATAAGTATGGGTGGATTTTTATCAAACCCAGTTTGTGGATATATCTGAAGAATACCTTGAAAGAATTATTTAAGTGTATATAATGCATACATCTGTGTTATGTTTACAGAGTATTGTACTTTTTCATCAAAATTCCTTCAAAAGATTGGAAATTGATTTTTTGGTAGAATTTAATTTGAATAGGTTTAGAATTTACCATTTTTATACAGTTATAATTGAATCAATTGAGGATTTTTTCACCTCTTTAAAAATAAATATTTTTCCATCCCTTAAAAATTAATGATTGCATTGATATGCAAGTAGCTAGCTGTCTCTGAAAAGTTTTATTGTCGAGCCATACCGTGACTTGGGCATCCATGATCATGTCCATTTTAATGTGTGTTAATGGCAGCAAATATAAAATTTGATCATGCCTTGACAAACCTATTATATTAAATGTATAAATGGTTTACTTATTTTAAAAAATAATTAAAAAATCATACAGTTCTTCAAAAAATCTTACCACATTTTATATATTGGAAGATTGGTTTGGGAAGATTATTGTATTATCTCAGAATGGTTCATTCTAGGATAGCTTGATTGAAGGTCAAACCACTAAGACACACTTTTAATGCATTTAACTTTCTCTTTTGGTTTGAATTATGTGTTCAGTTTTAGGTTGTGCAGAACTTGCACATTCAGTAACAAATTGCACCAAGCTTGTTTCCTCAATACTTGAAACATTTTACTCAAAAACAAGCCCATGCCTCTTGCAGTAGAGTTGAGTGCTGGTGTTTTAGTATCTGGTTCTGTACAAGTCATTTGGATAACGAACATACAAATTTGCAATAAATTTATGTTTTATATTGATGTATGATCTGTCACTATGGTAAACATTTAAAGATGGTTTTCTAATGAGTAACATATTTAAAGAAGAATACTTCATTCTTGGTAGAACCGTTTGATTTTACCTACCTTTAGTGCCAGTAGAAGATGTGACAATGCGTTTTGCTGCTTACTTGTGGCTCGTATTGAACCTCAGAATTTCCAAATGATTGCTCTCTATGGAATCAATCAATAATGTTGATTTAGAAAATTCCTGTACAATTCAGTTTTAAAATATTATGCTTTAGAATGTATACTAATTTTTATATTAATATGAAGAAAAAAAAAACAAATGCACAAAGGGTTTTGGAAGGCAACAAAGAGATTAATGATAATTAATTCAGAGTGGTGTGAGTTACATGTTATTATATCAAACATAGTACTGTTACATGAACCAATAGTTGTATTGAAAATTACTGGGTTTTGTGCATTTCTATACCGATAACTAATAGAAAAATACATGAAAATAATGCAATAATTCCAAAATACGTTTTTTCCCTGTATTGTTTTGGCATCAACATTGGTTTCACACCTTGCCACTGTTACTATAGAAAACCTTTTAATGACTGCTTAAAAACTGTTCATCAGCCAAATTTGGCATAAATCATCCTGACATGAAGACCTTTAAAATTTGCATAAATGATGCAGCTCTGCCATTCAATATAGCTGCTGTTACTAAAAATAGAAAAACTTCCCAAATACTCCTTAACAGAATTTTCATAAATTTTACAGAAAGCATCCTTGCATGAAAGGCTTTTAAGCTGGTATGAATAATGATGCAGATCTGTCATCAAATATGGCCATTGTTACTTAAAAAAGATAAACATTGAAATGACTTCTTAAAAACTGTGCAACAGAATGTATTTGACAGAAATTATCCTGATTTAAAGGCCTTTAAACTTTATACAAATGATACCAATCAGCTATCAAATACAGCTGAATATACTAAAAATGAAGAAACCTTGAAACTTTTGTTTTTTACCGATCAAAATAATTTTAAGAAATTTTGACAGAAAGCATTCTACTAAGCCAGATTCATTGGTCAGTTGCTCATGCATTTGGCTATTGGGCAGATGTGTCAGTCATGTGGGAATCTCAGACCCATTTGGGCCTCTTGTTAAAGACTGCTTTTCCACTTTCAAAGAATCTGATCCTAATTTATGGTTAGAAAGTTCAAAACAAGGCAGAATTTGGTATGGTGCAGGAAAAATATGAAATTAGAACTATATAAAAGCCTTTTGTGCATGGAACGAGTGCTACAGTAATGACAGTAGACTAATGCAACATTAGTATACCTGCTATATAATTACAGTGTGTTCAACCTGCCACAGGGTCTGCAAGGCATGTGGTGCAGCAAATAGTAGTCGCAACTACCACCTGTATCTGGGTAAATTTTCATTAATCTTTTCTCTATTTGTTTTTACAGTGTGGCCGCCCATTTACCGTAAGTAAGTGTCCAAAATGTGGTTTGGAGATCGGAGGCCAAGCGCATGTGCTACACCGAGGGAATGTTCCCGACTCAGGGTAAAACAAAATGAAATAATGCTTTGCTTCAGAGGCTCATATCTCAAGCCATATTGCCATTACTTCTGTGTCATGCACCATATTTGTTACCAACAGTCACCTTCCTGCTTAATCAGGAATTCCAGATTCAGGACTTATTCATGTGTTGCAAAAACTGAAGGAAATATTTATAAGAGTTACTGCCTTTTATAATCAACCATTGTAGAGCTTGAGAGTCATAAAAGATTCAAAGTTATATTCTTTGCCTCAGTTTAAGACTCAGTGTGAGTTTAATTTCAGAAAAAAGTTATTGATTTGAAGTTCTTGTCATTCCAGCTAATATTTTCACATTTCAGTATCAATGGTATTTACTGATTCACTACCAAGATCAAATCTCGATATAGGAAAACATTTTTAGTATGAACAACATTTAATAAATTTATGGTTATTATGAAGTGATTTTACCTGAAGAAGTGAAATACAGTAAAACTTCTGTAACTCAAACATCAATAACTTGAACTCTCAGCATTACTCAGATGACATGCACAATATGTGTAAAGCATTCAGCAACCTCAGATAATGTTAACCTATTGAAAACTTTTTAAAAATTGGTCCTGCAGTAGTTCCAATTTTTGAAGGTTTACTGTATATGCAATTTACTTGGGATAGAATGAAATATGGATACAATAAAGTAATTTTGAGGAGTTTGTTATGAACATGGTGTATTAAGTTCATCGTGCAGTCTCTATTTTTAGCTCTACTAGTCATAGACCAGGAGAGCATATGGGATGGTCAGTTGTCTGTTGTCCATCACCTGTTGTCCATCATCCATTAGCACAAGTTTGTTATCACTACTCCTCCTAACCTACTTGGAGGATTGATATAAAACTTTACACACACATTCATCTTATGGTCTTGTTGGTCCTAAATGAAAATGGTTTCGATCTGATGTCCAACATGAAAATTTTTTATCGTTTTTTTTTTCCACTCAACCTGCATGTGATCATAAAATCCTCAGTTGTCAATAGAGAAGCAAAGTTTAAACAGATAATGTCTCTCTGTGCATAAACCAAATTTCTGACTTGTATTTCTTTGCATGCCTCCTCAAAGAAAGATGGCATTGCAAACTCATTTAATGGTCCATTTATGACTTTGAAATATGAAATACTGGTACTACCCAAAATGTCCACACGACATGTTGAAAGTACCTCTTGTATTTCATCTGCCTGTGACCCAACAAGGGCATGTCTGAATGTCTGTGCATTATTTTGAAAACTGTAGTTTCATTTATTTTCATGAGTATCTATTTTGGTGGTTTTGTTAAAAGAAGGACATTTTCATGGGTACTTATATTTGTGGATTTGCCTCTGTCAAAGTTTGCATATTGATAGGTAACCACTACAGATACCCAAAATAAAGAATAAAAAGGAACAAAACTGGCAACAACAAATTTAGGGTGGTCACTTGAATGGTTAAAACAAGACTACTGCCAGTATAAGCACAAATCAGACACTTGCCAAATCAATCCATTACACTTAGTTTCATCAGTGCTCAACATCAAATGGAACCGTGGCAGTAAACAACGCAAAGCCATGAGATTATTGAAGCACATCTGTCTTCACAAGTCTTCACCATATCTTCATGAGTCTGCACCACATCTTCATAGCAGGATTTCACTGTATGTGCATGCAACCTAATAAGTATTACACCACCATACCAAAGTAGGTCACTGTGACCTACAACTGCCATCCAGCTTCTCTTTCATCTTTATGTCTTGTATGAATAAATCACTGTATAGCACATTTGTTTTGCAGTGATTAAATTTTAGCTATTTTTGCAAAACAGAAAAAAACTAAAGACCACCCAAACAATATATCAATAATAATTCACAAGGATATAAAACATGGCCAAATTTTTGTACCACAGATATTTAGCACTACAAGTTATTGTTTGTTTGTTTGTTTGTTTTTTATCTGCAGTGTGGATCGTACAGAAACTGGACACGTTTTAGGCTGTGCTGGGAACAGGACAGAGATTGGTCCAGAGAGAAGCCTTACTCCTGCTTACTGTGGCATCATTCGTCTTCTGACCCATCTCACCATGATGCTAGGAGCCAACATCAATTCACTGGTCAGTTTTTAGCTCACCTGGCTGTAAGGCCAAGTGAGTTTATGGTATGGTCCATCATCCATCATGTGTTGTCCGTCATCTACCGTATTTACCGTATATCTTGGGACACCGTATATCTTGGGACACCATAAATTTATTTTTGAAGTAATTTTTTTGTGCACTGTAAGTTCTGGGACAGATCGTTTTTTTCGAGTCGTAAGTTGTGGGACACCTTTTGAATCATAATATCGATAGCTTAGCTGGTAAAAAAAATGCACTCAAACTTATATTTTATTACATAAATAAAATAAAAACCGCTGTCAGTGTTGTTTGTTTACACTTTTCTTCTTAACTGCAAACTTTTGAAGAACAAATTTTGATAAATCTATGGGCAATATAGGAGACTATATGTTTGCACTACGTACAAAATACGTGCAAGTCGGAGCAACCTGTACTTGTATTATAATTTGTTTTACTGTATAAACACTGTTTGATGCAGTAAAAGTTTTGAGTTGATTTATATTTGCCTTTTTCATAAGCCAGATCTAATTCCCAAGTAATATTTCCTCAGTTATCTGCCAGTGCAAACCCTTTAGCTTGTAAAGGCAGCCTCACTTAGTTTTCCCAACCCTTTGATTGTGCTCACTTTGTTTTCGTAACCCTTTGATCGAGCCGCAAAGTTGATACTTGTTCATTGTTCAGTGCCAAGTAGAGTCCTATATTAAGCTGACAGAATTTATTTGAACTTCCTGTGATCATGCCGCACAATTGACGCCGGTTCAGTGAATACTGCTAAAAAGAAATCAAAGCCGGCTTCCCTTGCTCGGCCGACTTTGTATATAAAAAATCTGCACACTTAAAAGAATCCAAAGTCGGCTTCCAGGGTCTGCTTGCTTTGTAATAAAATAGGCCATATGAACACAGGAGAAAGTATAACTTAAGTAAAATATGTGGAGAGAGAGAGAGAGAGATTTACGGATGAAAGCTACTGAGCTAGATAGTGAAGGTACAAAATGAAAGATAAACATGCTAATTCCGAAACCCAAAACCTTTTTATTTATACAACAATGATCACTGAACATAATCCAAAAACCGCTGAACAGACATGCATACCGGTACTATATTTAATTAAAATCCTTCAAGCTGTCCAAATTCTTAATTGCCCACTCGACCTCCTCAGGCTCAAACCCATCAAACTCGTCATTTTCACTGTCGCTGACAGTTTCAACACATTCAGTATTTCTTATCACATTGTCCTCACAACCATTCAAGTTATTGTTAATACCGCACACTTTAAACGATTTTCTTATCAGATCTGGCTTGTCCTGGTCGACCTATGGGCCTCGTAGGTGAATTTTTAGGCAAAGGATTTTCTTTCCGTGCAAGAGGCAAAGCATCTTCGCTACTTGAGTATCTTACTACAAACTTATCCATCACGGCTGAGATGTATAATGTGGTTTATTTTGTTTTATTTGTATTCCCCTTTATATATGCTAAAATAGTACGGTAACAATGAATGTGAGGAGTCACTTTTATTGTAACAATGTGTGATAAGTTTTCCATTCAAACTGTTCCATTGTTTCAATTTATTTTCGAAATTGCTGTGAATACCGGTAAAAAGAAACCAGAGTCGGCTTCCCTAGGTCGGCCTACTCTGTATATAAAAAATCTGCATACTTGAAAGAATCCAAAGTCGGCTTCCGGGGTCGGCTTGCTTTGTAATAAAATAATCTTTGTATTTGATAGCTGAAGTCTCTACCAGGTGTGTTTATTCACCACCCAAGCATCTATTGTTTGCCACCTGTCATTATAATTGATGTTTGCAGGGTAAATACATGGGTGCAACATCATACACAGCATTAATTGTCTTTAAGAATATTTTTTTTGTACAAGGGTAACCCATGCTAGCAAAAATGTTGTCATTTTCACTCACAGTTAATGTATTTACTAATAATGATTTTTATTTGCGAAATATTATTACATTGTTAACCTGGATATAATACACTCTTGGTTATTTTGCACCATACACCGGATCATGCGTGAATTGCTGATGCCTTCAAGCAATCGGTTATTTCTCGATCTCTCTCTCTTTCTATTGTTTGTGATTTTGCTGGATCCAATTTTCAGTTTGATAATATACCGGTATTCAAACTTCTTAGGACAGCCAAACATGATTTGTTTATCTATATTCACGTCAATAAAATAATGTGTCAATGTTGTTACCGGACATAATCTATACACACGACCGGTACTCTACATTACCAGACCATGTCGTGTTAGTGGATACGTTAGTGATAGTGGATACGTTTGTGTCTTTTATACATAAATTGCTTATGAAGAACAAAAAAGAGGAATAAATAAGAACAGTACAAGGTTAGTTTCTTTCAGTTTATTATCAAATAAACGTTAAATTTACCTACCTTATTGTAACATGAAGTGCTGGGGGGGGGGGCAGCAAATTAAACACAATTTGTTTCGGTTCTTAAGTTCTGGGACATATGATCTAGTTGGAAAAAAGTTTAACCATAAGTTATGGGACAGGAAAAAAATCATTTATTTTATCTTGTCCCAAGATATACGGTAAATACGGTATTCACAGTTACTATGTACATCTTCTTATCAAAAACTGCTCAGCAGAATATGACCAGATCTGATAGAAAGCATCCTGGCATGAAGCTCTTCCAAATTTGTTCAATTGATGCCAATCTGCCATCAGATATGTCCACCATTGCTGAAAATATACACAACAACAACCAGCTCAAGTTAACTTTTTATTCATAATAAAACATGCATGTTTGACCAATGGGGACTGTCTGCTGTTACTGATGAATTTCAGTGGGCACAAAAGGATTGTACAGAAATCACAGCAGGGCTGTGAAACTCCCTGACAGAATGTTATGGATAACCCTTGAGTAAAGTTTCTTCAGCAAAATCTGAAGGACCCCAGCATTGAGTAAAGTTTCTTCAGCAAAAACTGAAGGACCCCAGCAAAGACTGGGCTGCCCAATGAAAGTTGGCGATGATGGTGGTGCAGCTGTGTGGACTTCTCTTAATACGTTTAGTTTGAATATGCAATATAGTGCTGACATTAGATTCTTGTGTGAATAAAATGGAATGGAATGAAGTGAATTGTTAAATAGGACAGATGCATAGCAGCTGTTGTTCCCCAAGAATACATGCACAAGTATAAATATATTGACAATGGCAAGAAACAGCATGCAAATATTGTACAGGATGAATTCTCGGTACTAGTGAAAGCTGCAGTCTTTGCATAATTGGGAAAAATATTGCTTGTGCATTTACAAGTGCAATACACATCACATATGATGGTAAAAAAGCTATTTGTTGAAACATCCCTTGTCCATAACAGTCTAAAACCTAAAGAAGTTTTAGTATGACATGGAAAGTAAATCAACTATGTGAAATCTAGCTGTGACATCATTGAATGATAAACAGAAAGCAATATCCTCGTGTCTACTATGTTTGGATTACAAAGTATAGGCCAGTGGATGCAATCACTGCTAACACCATGAAAGTGATACAGGTAGTTGTATACTAGAGTCTGTACTGCAGTTCAAGTATAATTTGTCATGGCTACGTCACATAAACTCAAAAGAAACTTATCAAATATAAATATATACTGTCCTTTAAGAATGATGTCTCAGAATGGTTCCATACATGCTGAAAACCACTCTCCTGTTGCACAGTCATATGATCCCATATGGATAGTTTAGACATGAGGAATTTCATGCAAAGCACTGCAGCTGATTCAAGTTCTACTACATTTTGTAAATTTGATAGCCAGTTTGGATTGGGTGTTAAGTTCATGTTCTAGAAATTGCAAAGAAACTAAGGACATATTGACAACAATGAAATGCAATGAGCATATGTAAATATTTCCAGAATGGAATGCTGCTATCATATCCTGTAAAGGATACATCTTGGAAGCCAGCAATGATGAAGCTGTGATGAATCGAGAATGGAGAAAACTGAATAATCACATCCAATGCAGGAAATTGAAGCAGACACAACCAAGAAATGGGCAAACAAAGCCCATGGGAATCCATAAACAAGCACCTCCATAAATTGAATGTAATGAATATACAAACACAATGAACCACTATAGAAACTGGATCCACTGAGAATACACCAAGAAGGGATGGACATGTGAATGCCACACCTCCTGTCCTCATATGTCGAATGCAAGCATCATCATGATCTGTGTGAATTACTTTCCACTTCTATAGCCATTTCCCTGTGAGCTGCCTGAATAGCACACCTGGTGTATCTGGTGTAACAATCTGATGACCATTGCCCCAGGACTTGGATCATATGGTCTGCTGCAGCTGCTAAAGTCACAGCGCCCATGTAGAATGAATGCCCACTATACTGGGAAGTGTAAATTCCCATCCTGTGGAGGATAACACTTCACATGTAGCAGTAATAGAGAGTGAGGCATATGATAGGCATGACAATCGTCTCACCACTTGCATAAAATCCTTTAAAGCAGTGTAAGGGCATATATCATGATCTTGGCATGTAACTAAATAGACACACCCTTTTGGAAAGGATCTGTTTTAGAAGATTTCAAAGTAAGGAAAGCAGTTTCTAGGTGAACGTGTACATCTCCAATGCAGAGATGAGTAGTTAGATTGAAGCAATCTCAAATAGTGGATTCGCCAGATTGCAAAAAGCCAAACAAAGCCATGATGCAGACAGTTAATAACAGCAAATCTGTGTGCATGTCAAAAACCCCTTCTTTTAGAATTGCACAAATGCTTGTCAGGAGATTATATGTAATAGGCTGGCACAGTCTTATACCTGAACCTTGGGGGTTCTTTTTATGGCCTGGAGGATTGTGGCAAGTCGAGGCAGATTATTTCTGTCCTTGGTGAAAGGTGATTGTATACCAGCCTCCATATATATTTGAAGCAAATGCCACAAAGGTACATCTTTATTGTAGAATGCTTCAAGTTGAGGAAACTATTGCAATGTGTCACTAATTAAATCAAGATGTCCTCTGTAATAGCTGGCAAAAGCTGCTTATTTGAGGCAAAGCCACACCTTAATGTGAAAGTCCTGACAAAATTTAATCCAGTGGTGTAGGTGGTATGAGTAGAAGGACCCTGGTTCCATAAAATGTCTACTTCTTTGTCCAAGTCTATAATACTTTCAACAGTGGGGGGGGGGGGGCATTTGCAGGGTTGTAGATCCATGTCATGAGACATCACACAGAATTTATGAAATTGAAGGCAGGATTAAACATCATCTATATTGTTGGTAGTAACTCCAGCAATGTGTTTGGCAGCAAATATTAAAGTTACATTATGCTACATACCATGTCAGTCTAGGCATTAACTTCATCATATGCATACATTTTGATCTCCCCATCAGAAGTATTTTTACTGTGGCAATATTGTCACATATAAATACTATGCATTTGCCTTCCCATTCTGCACATCAGATAATAGCAGCAACCACGATGGGATACAACTCCGTGAATGCCATAGAGAAGTCATTCTCCACTGCAAACACTGTTTCAAATCCTTCGCCCATGCAGCTGCAAACCAGTGAGTTTTGAAATAACCCCCATATCCTTCTTTGGATGAAGTACCCATGAATAATTCTAGCACTTCTGATGTTGTAGACTATTGGTCATGAAAGATAGAAACTCCATTCCATATAGCCAGAAATTGGTGACACATATATAATTCCTCTCTACAGTTTGCATCTATATGTATATAATGATGGAGTTTCCTGACTTCAGTAGATAGTTGGATGAGATGAGACATGAATGCGCGCCCTGGCAGAATACCACGGGTAGCAAAATTTAGGCAACCTAATAACTGGAGCGGCTCTCGCTTTTCAGACATTTTGTTAAGAAAGTGTTTGAAGTAGTGTGCAATGTGTTTAACTTTATCCTGTGGTTGCAAAGAACTTGCATTTTTTTCAGAGTCTAAAATTATTACTAAGTAGTCCAAAACTGTTGAAGGAAACAGGGCTGTGCTAATAGCTGTGGGAATCTTTAATCTGTTAAAAATTAAAGTCAGCAAAGACAGTTCTCTCACCGCATGCGGAAGGAGGATCTATTGCAAGAAAGTCATTGAGAAGGTGCAAGATAACATCAATACCATAATTATGTTTGGCTATCCAACCATACGTGTGACAGAACAGAGAGGTCAGCTTAGGACAGATTAGGCAATTACAAAATTTAGTCTGGTGTTTTGACTTCAAATCAGGAGGATTTTCACCAACCTGATTTTTATCATGCAAATGGACAGAAATCACAACTGTTGAACAAATTTCCTTTTTCTATATTAAAATATGCACATTATCTCATCACATCAATCCTTTCACAGTAACTTATTGCCTTTCATACTGTCCTTATATGTAGCACAATTATTTTTAGCCTTTCTTAGTCGATTATTGCCTGGATTATATTTGTGGCAGTCCACATCATTGTTGATCTCAACACTTAAGAGATGATGTATCATTACTGGATCCAGGTTTCCTCTGGAGTCAGTCTGAATTTTCCTCAGAATAGAAAATGTCTTTTACTGAGTCCACCAAGAAGTTTAAATTGTTTCCTGCCTGTGGGTAGATTCAGGTTGTTAAAAGGCCACTCAACAGTATTTGACCAAATTTGATTGAAAGTGTCCCAGCGTGAAGACTTTCACATTTTTGACCAAATTTGATTGAAAGTGTCCCAGCGTGAAGACTTTCACATTTTTGACCAAATTTGATTGAAAGTGTCCCAGCGTGAAGACTTTCACATTTTTGACCAAATTTGATTGAAAGTGTCCCAGCGTGAAGACTTTCACATTTTTGACCAAATTTGATTGAAAGTGTCCCAGCGTGAAGACTTTCACATTTTTGACCAAATTTGATTGAAAGTGTCCCAGTGTGAAGACTTTCACATTTTTGACCAAATTTGATTGAAAGTGTCCCAGCGTGAAGACTTTCACATTTATAGAGATAATGCTGATCCCTCATCAAATATGGTGGCCATTACTAAAAAATATAACAACTTTTACATAACTTTATCTCCAAATACCGCTTTACAGAATTGGACCAACTCTAAGAGAAAGCATCCTGGCATAGAGGCCTTTCAGTATTTGACAAATGATGTTGATAAGCAATCAAATGTGGATGAAGGTGTAAAATGCTGGAGAACCCTTGAAATAATTGTTTTCATAACATGTGCAATCAGCACCATTGGAAGAAATTTGTACAGAAAGCATCCTACTGATCCAGATTTTTGACTAATTGCTCTTGCATTTGGCACTTGGACAGATGCCAGCCAGGTGAGCAATCTCATGTCCACTTCATGTTAGCTCACTTGTTTGTATGGCCAATAGGGTTTAAGGAATAACCCTGCATCCATTGTGTGTCGTCTTTTGTCCATCCTGCATCTATCAACAATTGCTATTTTCAACTTCTCAAAAATGACAAAACCAATTTCAACCAAACTTGACAGACACATCCTAGCATGAAGACCTTTCAAGTTTGTACAAATTATGCTGATCTGCCATCAAATGCCATTACTAAAATTATAAAAACTTTTAAACAACTTCTCAAAAACCGCTAAACAGAATTCAGCCAACTTTGACAGAAAGCATCATAGAGGGAGGGCTTTCATGTTTGTACAAATTATGCCAGTCTGCCCTCAATTATGGTCACCATTACTAAAAATAGAAAAACTTTTCAAGAACTTCTTTTAAAAACCACTCAGTAGAATTTGACAGAAAGTATCCTGCCATATAGTGCTTACAGATTTGTACAAATGATGTTGATCTGCCCCCAAATATCACCACTGTTACTGAAAATAGAGAAACCTTTATATGTCTTCTTCCTGAGAACTGCTGAACAGAATTTTAACAAATTTGTCAGAAAGTATGTAGGCATAAAGACCTTTCAGACTTGTACAAATGATGCCAATCTACCATTAAATATGGCCACTGTTACTGAAAATAGAAAAAAAAACATTAAATGACTACTTCTCAAAAACTGCTCAGCAGATTTTTTACCAAATTTAACAGAAAGCATCCAGGCATAAAGACCTTTCAGCTTGATATAAATGATGCCAATCCACAATCACATATGGCCACCATTATTAAAAATAGAGAAACCTTTAAACAAATTTGGAAGCTGCTTAGCTTATTTTGACCAAATTTGACAAAACATTCTGGCATGAAGGCCTTACAAGTTTGTACAAATGATTCTGAATGACCATCAAATGTGACAGATTTTACTAAAACTAGAAAAACATTTTATTATCGGCTAAAACACGGTATTGGTGCTGATAAAGGAATTTTCATGTTATATGCATGAAATAGAAAAATTAAACAAGATATGAACCAATTTTAAAGATTGGTAAGCCTGGCATATACCTCTCTTACTTTCCTGAAAATTTCAAGAGGTTAGTGTAACCCATTGTTGAGATATGCATGGAAACAAGCTCTAAAAATGGCCATTTTTGAGCGTTATGTAGTCTCACTCGAAAAAAGCTTGAATATAAAATAGAGAATTCTCTAAATATCATACTGAAATTATGCATTTATTGGTCTGGTTTTATGCGGAATTCTATCCTGCAAATATTGCTTCTTGAATTAAAGAAATCGGTAAAATATTATGGATTTTATAAGCAAAATACCGTCAGTAGAAGTTTTGTTTCAACACTGAAATTCAAACACTAATCTGTTGTTATATGCCAACATTTTGTACAAAATAACATTCATTATAACTTTTATTGACATCTAGAACTCGACTTTATATTATAATAAGTAGTAAAACCATTTAAATCACATGGCTAGCCAAGATATTCGATTGAGAGCTTGTTCTTTGTCAAACTTTCCAGTTCTAAATTTTGTAGTGTCTGTAACCTTTACAAGTTTATATGGCAATAATTTTGTTGTTTCATTATGGAAAAGTATAAATCCTACAAAGGCTCATGTGTATCCATGTGATGTCTAAGTTGGCCAAAATTGGTGGTGCTGTATTGTACCATTAAAAAACAGCAACTCAATAAAAAAAGTTACAGACACTACACAAACAGGTATAAAAATGAAAGATAAAAGTATTGTTCTACTTGTCATTAAAACATTGTTTTTCTCAATAGAAAGTTCCATCTTATGTGATGTAATGTTGCATCATCTATTTACCTCTGCAGCCAAGAGCAAAAAAGTGATGCAATAATTCTCTTGATTGAATATTGCATCATTCTTGCAGCACTGTCTGTTTGAGTAATTTACTACAAGACAATGTAACCTGAATTTCTTATCCTAGAAGAAGCTGCCTAATTACTTTTTCTGTTCTTTACCATGGTACATCCCTAAGACATGGGAAGACGACAAAAGCAAACCTCTGGGAACAACTCTGGTAAGTTTGTATTGAATGGTAAACCACACTCTTAAATTGGAGTGTCTGTAACCAATATCCCCTTTTTATACTGTCTATGACTTTATCCCTGTTTTTTTTTAAAAAAATGAAGCCAAATTATGTTTCCTATTACAGTATTGATGTGTAAGGCTAAATTTTGACATATTGTCTGTCTGCAATTTGTAATATTTTGGTATATTTATAGTTTCTTTCATCTAGATTTCTGATAACAGGCAACATTTTCAGTGATTTCTTACAATATGCAATTGAAACTGAGTATTTTTGCATTCCATATCATTAGACTAGTAAATTCAAACAGAAATATTATGAGAATTCAATGAGCTCAGACTTAGTATTGGATACATTGCTGATATTGTCAAATGGTTACAGACACTACTAGACATGTGAATTGACCCGACTGTTGTTTACATTATTAAGGAAAGTGTGCAATCATTGTAAATGCTAGAACATTGAATAATCATCAGGTTTTATGCTATTTCTTTTTCAGTCAGATACTTTTCTTTAAGAATCTACAGGTTATTCCAGTTTGCTTATGTATGAAAGCATATTGCGTACTCATTACAAGTATGTTTTGTAAAGTCTAAATTTCATCCGTATACATAGAGGAACAAAATTGAGAATGAAGTTGTTTGCTTTTAGGAAGCAAAGATAAGCCAGAAGAAGATGAACAGAAGATTAAAGCTAGAAGGGAGAAGACGAGGCTAAAGGTACAAGCCTGGAGAAAAAAACAGAGGGAAAATAAGGCGAAACATGAGGAGCTAAAAAGGGTTGATAGAGAAAGAAGAAAAGATGCAAGACTACTAAAAAAAACAGCAATCACTTTCCGATTCAAATCTTCAACAAGAATTAAGAAGGAAAAAACGTGAAGAAATGAAAAGGTATCGCCAGAAAAAGAAAGAAAAAGCAGCCCTGGCAATATCAGTTAATAAGAGTGTTGATTTAAGAAGTCCGAAAACTGCTGAATTAAGTAGAAAGAAGAAAGAAGCTGTGAAAAGAACCCAAGCATGGAGAATGCGTATCAAACTGAATGAAAGTATACAGCAAGAGTGTATTCAGACTGATTGTGAAATAGGAAATACTGGGTCAGCCAGAGATTCACCAATGAATAAAGTGTTACCTAAAGCAACTCTGTACAGACAATTAAAAAAGGTAAAGGAAGTATTACCAAATACCCCAAAGAGAAAAGCAGTCATCATAAGTAAATTAATTGAATCTCCATCAACATCAAAGTTTCTAAATAGGAATATAATGATAATGACACCGGATTGCAGAAAAAAACTTGAATTGACAGATACTGTTATACAATCTGTGTCAGAGAGCATTTCAGAAGTGAAAACAAGGAAAGGGGGTGCAAAGAAACATGCATACAACATCATTTGTGACGCATTACTGAAGAAATATAAAAGACACAGACTAAAAAAGTATTTCAAAGTATCAGTGAAAGGGCAAAAACCTAGTTCTACATGGTGGGAGACGAAACAAAGAAAAAGAAGAAGGGATGCACTTAACTCTCCATTAAAGAAATCTGTGAAAGATTTTTTTCTAAGTCCAGAAATCAGTAGGGAAGTGCCTAATAAACGTGAAACTGTGAAAGTAAGAAAAGGTGGTCAAAAAGAAATACTTCAAAAACATGTGATGACTATGACATTAGAAGAAGCCTACAAAGACTACAAGTTAAGGAACCATAGTCACAAAATAGGATTAACTTCATTTTCTAAATTGAAACCAGTGAATGTTAAAAAGGTGTCTGAAACAAGCAGAAGATCATGCTTATGCCAAAAGTGCTGTAACGTGGCCCTAAAAAGTGAGGCACTAACAAATGTAAAAAAAGCAGTGAAAGAAAATGGAGATTTGGATGAAATTTCAGTAGATAAGAAAAGCTTAAGTGATGCTACTTTTTGTAAATACGACACCAATCCAGCTATTAAATGTTTAAGAAGAGAATGCAAACAATGCGGTGTGAAATGTTTGCAGAGTTACCTTAAACCATTTGTTGAAAAGTATAGTGACAGGCAGATATCATGGCATCAATGGGAAAGTATAGAAATAGCAAAAGATGATAAAGTAAAGCGTTGCGTCTCCTGTGTGCCTAAAGAAACAGACATAAAAACATTAATTACATGCTTAGAAACTGACATGCAAGAGTATCCAGAGCACGTTTTCAGGGCCAAATGGCAACAGCAACAGATGGGAATTTGTGTTGATAGAATTGGTGAGGGTTCTATTGCTATGGTCATGGACTTTAGTGAGAACTATGGGTGTGTTTTTCAAAGTGAAGTACAATCTGGATTCTTCGACAGGAACCAAGTTACAATACATCCAATCATGTGTTACTATACAGAAAAACAGGGAGAAAAAGAATTCAAGATAAAGCATGCCATTATTGGCATCAGTGAAGAAACCAAACATGATGCAGACTTAGCTATCACTTTTGAGAACAAAGCTATAGAAATTCTGAAGAAGAAAGGTGTGAAAGTAGAGGAGATCCATGAGTGGACAGATGGCTGTGCTGCCCAGTATAAGGGGAAGAAAGCCTTTGCTGACATAAGTCTGAGGAAAAAGCCATCTGTAACACGAAATTATTTCGAAACATCACATGGAAAGAGTGTTTGCGATGGTCTCGGTGCGACAGTCAAGAATGCTTGCTACAGAGCTGTAATCAGCAATAGAAAGGTGATAGGTTGTGCAGAAGATGTATATCATTTCTGTACAGAGAAACTGAAAATGGAAAATACAGATAATGAAGCTAAAACAGTTTCGAGAAGGGAGTTCATCCTTGTTAAAGATGTTGAGAGAAATAGAGAAGAAACTGATGTGCAAACACTGCAAGGTACAAGAAAATTACATGCTGTAAAGTCAGGAAGCAATGATTATGAACTGAGCATAAGAAATCTGAGCTGTTATTGTGAGCAATGCATGAAGGTTGACGGGAGATGCAACTTCAGCGAAAATGTTAATGCCTGGGAAATGAGAAAGTTAGTACTCAATAAAGATAATTTAAGTCAGAAAGGAAAACAACTTAAAGACAAGAATCCATCAACAATAGAAAATAATGACAAGAAAAGAAAACAAGGAAGTAACCAGAAAGATCATAACTCAGCAACAAGCGAAAAGCCTAATAAGAAACGGAAGTCAACAGAAAGACAAAACATTGTGACAAAGAAGATCAAAGTTGACAAAAAAGCACCAACCAACACAGAGAAACCAATAGAGAAATACCACCCTGGAGAATTTGTTGCTGTAGGACTTAAGCCAAAGAAGGGACCTCTAGATGTATACTTAGCAGAAGTAATAGACATTCTTCATAACGAAGTTAGACTTAAATACATGAGAAAGTCTGGCAACATGTATGTTTGGCCTGAAAAAGATGATTATTCACAAGAGGCTCTAGATGCTATCTTGTACAGGGTAAAAGCTCCACAAATAGTCAATGAAAGGGGTCATTTCAAGTTTAATGCAGCTGAATTGTCTAAGCTCAAGTCAAATCTGGAAAAAAATCATAAGCACTTCTATTTGAAATGACAATATAAAGTCAAGGTTTAATGTGTAGTGTCTGTAACCTTAAGATCAATCACATATGGGTCTGTGTTTGAGTCAGCACCTTGGGTTGAACAATACTTTAGTGACTATGATTTATTGAACATTCATTATACTTCAATATTTTACTCTTACAAACACTATTTAGTATTAAACTTTCAAGTGCTATTTACCAGTTCATAATTTTAACACAAGTATTGGACATATACCTGTTACAATGTGGTTTTATCATTTTATTAACTAATCAACATTCATTTAATGAATAATTCTAGTCAATGTGTTCATGTTGAATTATTTTTGAAGTGAATTTTATGGAGATATGTATGGTTCTGCAGCTGTATTGAAATGCTATAGTTTTGTAGTGTCTGTAACCAATTTTATGGACAATGTACTTCTGACTCTTATGGAAGTTTGCAATACTTTTGGCCAGTATTAATGATTTTGTTTGTTTAAATATTCTTCTTGGTGTTAGATAAATGCCTAAATAAGATTATTCTATGTCTTTTATGTTTGTTATGCAAAAGTTTCATGGTTAGGTTTTTTTTCTTAGTGATACCTTTGTCATAGATGTTTTGATTTTGTTATTAAGTTGTTTACCACTTCCAGTTATGTTGTTTACTTTAAATGTTGATATCCTGTTACTGATGTTACTGTGAAAAAAAATAAAGTTTTAAAGTTTTCATGCTGTTTTTCTTGCATGTTATACACCAAGTGTAGTGTCTGTAACTGTTGTTATACCAATGAATTGAAATAATGGTTAAACAAAATCGCATGCATGTTCAAGCTAAATCTAACTTGATCTGACTAGGGGACACCCTAGGGTATATAATGAGCTTCATTGAAATGTTCTATCAAACATTTCAATTTTTTAAGTGAGTGAGACTACTCTCAGCACCAATACCGTGTTTTAGCCGTATCCATATGACATGTTGACTGTGCCTCTTGCACTTCAACGGCCTGTGACCCAACAGGGGCATGTTCATACATCCAATTGTTCATTATGTTGAATAACTGACACGTTACCCAGGAAATGTAACTATATTTCATTAGAGTAGCTAAATATGTAAAACTGTCCCTGTTTGATCTATGGCATCTTGCTAACCACATAGATTAAAAAATGCATGGTTATTTTTGGGTCAAGCAGGCTTGACATAGTCAGGGACACCTTGCTGCAAACTATCATTTGTTATATCTTGCACGTGATCAGAGGCAGCTTTGGGAAATTTCCCAAGCCAGATACATCAGGTTAGGAAGACTTCTCAAAAAACACTCAACATAATTTGACCATATTTGACAGAAAGCATCCTGCCATAGAGTGCTTGCGCATTTCTACAAATGATGCCAATCTGCCATCAAATATGATCACTCTTACTAAAAATAGAAAAACATTTAATAACTTCATCAACAAAAAACACTCAGCAGAATTTGACCAAATTTGACAGAAAGTTTCCCAGCTTGAAAGTCTTTAAAATTTATACAAATGATGCTAATCCACCTTCAGAAATGGCTGCCATTCATCAAAGTGAATAAAAATATAAACAGCTATATCTCAAAAAATGCTTAACAGAATTTGTCCAACTTCAACAGAAATCATCCTGGCATTGAGGCCTTTCAATACAGACAAAGGAATCACAGATGTGCCATCAAATATGGATGAAGATACCAGAAATAGAGAAACCTTGCAACGGTTGTTTTCATAACATATGCAATCAACAGCATTGGAAGTAATTTCTAACGAAAGCATCCTACTGACCCAGATTTCATGGTCAACTTTCATGCATTTGGCTTTTAGGCAGATGCAGTGAAGGTGAGCAATCTCAGATCCACTTGCATCTCTTGTTTTGGTTGTAATTCATAGGCTATAAATAGGTATCACTTTACAGATGGCAATGCAGTTACCACTGTTGCTCTTGTATGTACTAATATTGTTTTTTCAGTTGGATCCATTTTTTCATAAAGTATTATTTGCACAGTTGTGAAACTTGATAAGTATTGTTATGGGATAGCGCTGGATGATAACTTGGTGACTACTCAGTGACTCACTGTACTCTTTGTGGCCAATAAACTCTCCTTTGAATCAGGGCCCAGTTAAACTTAGACCTAAACTCAAAAAGGTCTCTGATTTCCTGATGAAGTGGGCAATCCAAGCTATAAGAATGGGACTAGGGATGTAACGCAGACTCAGATTTAAGTTTCATCTGGTTTATTAACAGTCATAAAATCATATGACAGTAAAAATTGAAGACTCAAATATCAGGTGCATCACTTCTCTGTAATGACTCATTGACTTGATATCACAGTGGTAATGTGCATTTGGACAAACATACTTAATTTAAATAACAGTTTATTGTGATAGAATTTGATATAAACATTTACAGATATCAAAGTTTTATTGTTCAGATTTTGTATTATTATTTTGTGATAGACTTAGAAACATTGGCTAAAATTTAATTATATTCATATGGTTTAACTTCTAACAGTCTTGAGAAACACTCAGTGGCTATAACAATAATAACTGACAACTTCTGTACAAAGCCTTGAGAAACACTCAATAGCTTTACAATATAAGAAATATCTTATGAATAGAGCCTTGAGAAATACTCAATAGCTTCATAATCAAACTTGCACTTATTATTATTTATTATTATTATCATTATTATTAATCCGTGATTTCCTATTTCTATTGAACCGTAATAAGTATTATTATTTTAATAAGGTCAGCAAGAAACACTCGACTTGACCTCATGAAAAATAATGTCTGCATGCAATTTAACTGATTAGGCAAATATTTAAACTAAAATTGCTGATTTCTAGGCCATAAAAGTGAATTAATAAAAATATCCTGAAAGGTTTAGATTATACCGATGCAAGATTTCAGAACTTACTTTTAGACCTGTCCAAAATATACTATCAAAACTTTCTTTTTCCTGACAAATATTTATAAAGATATGAAATAACTGTAAATTGCTGATTCACAGAAAATTAATAAACAAAAGAGTAACCTTTTCTTTGTGCACTGCCTTATATGGACTTTGTACTAAAATAGTAAAAACGAACTTTTGCATAGGTTGTCTGATCACTCAGAACTCTAAGCGCGACCCTCAGAAACCCAACCAGGTCCCAGCACAAACGCTGCCAAGCCCTTATATACTCTGCAGAATTCTGTTCCTGGCAGGGAAAATTCTGCCGCTCGCTGGGTAACAATTGCAAGGAAAAATTCTGCAAGTGCTTGCTCACAGGGGCAACCATACTTTGCTACTGATAACAACAAAACCACAGCTTAATTAATACTTATGATTAAAAAACTTAGCTTATTTAGTGTATTAGCTAAGTGTGCATTCATCAAATATATGTCTAAATGGTGAAAATTTGCAATAGAAAAAAATGTTTAGCTTTAAAATGGATGATACTGTAAGTGACTGTGAAACGAGAACACTACAGAAATGTTCCAAATGTGACCAACCTGGAAATGAGGCTGATACCAAGAAATGGATTTACACATCAATTCATGGCATAAATCATCATGAATTTAAACATTTCAAAGGATGATTTACGATTAGTTTATATGTAAATATGAAATATAAATGGGAATCATATCAACCATTGTTTGGCATTGGATAACTGTAGGTAGTAATGAAGAAATTAATATTGACTGTAAATGTTGACAACACCCACCCACCGATGCTTTACCACTGACAGCTCCACGACTAATGAATTTAATTTACAAAAAAAATTAAAGGCTAGGTTACCTACCTATTACAGTATATTCATTTCAAAGACATGTATAGCCTGATCTTTAAAGTAAGTCCAAATGGCCAACTTTTATGGTTCTTTAGTGACTGCTAGTGGATGGGGGTCAGTACATGCATTAACACATGTACATACCACTTCATGTCACATAAATGTTTCCAATTACTATATTTTTCCAATGATAAGCCCATGCTTGATGATCAGCCCACCTCCTATTCTGACAGAATTTTGGCAAATATTTACTAGGAGATTTTTGTGTAATAATATGCAGACCCCCAACCCCAACCCTACTTTTTGACAGATTTATTAGACTGGTCCCTTGGTCTAATCAAGGAAGAAATACTGTATCCTGTTTACAATTCATATGTGATTAACTTGAAAACCTAGCTCTTTCTTTTACAGGCTGTGAGTCAATTTATCAAACCAAAGATAACTAATGATGCAGTTCCCCAGTTTCTATGGCAACATATTGAACATGACCTGGATGACCTTCACAGAGCTCTTGGCAAAAGCTTGGATGATATCTTCATCATTTTACACAGTATTTTGTCTGGCATGATGGAAGGGTATAATGAGAGTAAGTCAGTCATCGGAAGTTCTATATATGCTATTTGTGAGTCTTTGAGTAGGTACGTATGTTTGTGTGTATGCACAAATACTAGTATACTTTACTATTCTTGTCTCAGTTCATGTTCATCCAGTATACATTCATGAACATGACCACCTCAGCTTTAATTTAAACTAGAAAATGTAAGCAACACCAACAGTTCCATTTGTAGGACATGTGAACATTGCTTCTGTAGTCACATAAACATTTATATGACATTGTAATGCAGAATTGAAATACAATTCAACCTGCCTTGAAAGTCACCTCTTTCAACAATAACCAGGCATAAATATACACTTCTAAAGGTCCCCAGAACTAAGTTAATGTAGTAATAAACCTCAGACACCAGTTTTCTCTCTTCCCAGAGATGGCTGCTTAAAATAAGTTTGACTGTACGCTGTGCCCCTGCAATATCCATACCTGCCATATTCCCAGACAGTGTTAGGGGGTTTTTGAGACTCAAAAGTGTGTTTTGAGGCCCCAAGGGGGGTCAGTGCACATGACCCGCAAAAAATGTACGTCGTCCAATTGAGAATAAGCTATCTTTTCATATAAGCCTATAGAAAATGACTGGAAATTTAAATCCTAATAAAAGAAAATAACTTGTCTGTTTTCTTTAAAGCATTTAATACACTCACAAAGGAACAAAATAGTTGGTAGACTTAGCATTGTCAAATATTATCACCACACACATACACATATGTGCAAACACTCACATAATCACAACCACACTGACATTATATAAAAACATATTACACCAAGTTTCCGTTTTTAAAATCCACTGGATGGGAAAATATGGGCATAATTAGATGCAGTCTTTGCTGCTCTCAAAAGTTCAGTAGGGGGGTTTGAAGGTAATGAAAGTGTCATTTGTGTTCATCTTTGCACTCATTAGAGACTGGATGGTACTGTTGTTCAAACTTCCCTGGTGGATTCTCATAGCGAATCCTGGTCAGAACTGAGTTGTTCTTGCTGAATTTGGGTCCGACTGTTGTTCTTGCTGAATTTGGGTCCGACTATTTCAGTGGGGGGGGGGGCATAATTTTTCAAACTTAATGGAGGCCTTGCAGGCAATACAGCGGTAATAAATGCCTCTGTCCAGTACAGGTGTTAATGTAATTTCTTTATCAACACAAATCAACTGTGTAAACATGAGCGTGTGCTTATTATTGTCTTTCAATCAATCTATTTCATGGCTAAAATCATCATGAAAAGCATGGCTCAGTTAATAGTTGACATTTTAACAAGATTAAGATAACGAATAATAATAAAGAGAACTAATCTGAATGTTCAATTCAGCATGTTGAATGTGTTCTGGTTTGTCCCGATGTATATACAGGTGGTGCTTCTGTGTCAATGGATGTTGTACACTCCAGAATGACCAATGTTGATATGATGTTTGCTGTATGTGCAAAGAATGAAATACTCCCCCTCTTGTTGCTGTGTTTCACAAAGTCAAACTCTGTCAACCTGGAGTTCTGAAATTTAGTTTTGCTGGTCTTTGCTTGCTTCACTGATAGCTCATTGTTTCCTGAATCACAGGAAATCCGTTTTGACATTTTGCTTTCAAAAATGAATCACACTTGAACACTATTCCGACTACTGAAATAATTATGATTTGTATTTTATATATGGAGTAAAATCCGACTTCAATGAAATGTTGCCACTGTTCACAAATTTGACAATAATCTTTAATAAAGATGGCTTAAACATTCTCATTCAAGGCAGTGATGTGTAATAACTTTTGTTCTTTAACACACATCGCTTTGATTTACCTATAACTTCAAACGAATTGGGTTTTTCCACTTTGTGAACATTACCTATGCAAATTAGCCTAATAGGCTCCCCCACAGCAGTCCTCAAAGGACTTAACACATCACTCTAGCTATTGTCAGCCAATTAAGTAATACTTGAAATGGTAGTTGTTTATACCTGACCACCTTGCTTTTAATTGCCTCTATGACAATTAGTTGTATAAACTGCCCCAAGGATAGTTTTACATGAGCTCTCTGCAGGATTCTTTACCAATTATACATGCTACATGTTACAGGCATATATTGAGGTGGTGGTTTGTTTTTGTTTTTTTGTTGGAAGATTACTGAAAATTGTGGGCTTTTTTAAACATGACTTTGTCAGGAGGTTTGGGAGTAAAAAATCGTGTTTTTAGCGTGACACATCGTGTTATGGCAGGTATGAACATCTGTGGAGGGGAAATATTGTGATACACATGTCAATCCCTCTCATCATGTCACCCATGGTGGCTCAGTTGTTAGCATGCCAGACCCAGGATCAAAAGGTGCAGGTTTGAATCCTACCATCATATCAGCCTGGGTAAGCTACCCTGTAGTGTCATTGGGCAGAATTTGATGGAGTTCTGGCCCCCTGTTTGACTTAGAAACTTTTCACTTCCATCTGTGCACAGTATCTTTTGAAAGACTCCTTAGATTGAAACCAAAGTTACTTAGAGGCTTTACATTAAAAAGGCTTAGACAAATTCAATTTCACTGTTTTTCTGTCATAATTTTATGGAGTGATGGCCCCTGTTGGACTTTGGAACTTTGCCTTTCTATTTCCACTGAAACAATAGCTTTGGAGGACTTCATGGATTAAAACCAAACTTAGTATGAAACTTTTCATTAAGAATAGCTAGGTCGAGTTTGATTTTTTACCACTTTCTAGCAAGAGTTAAAGGAGTTATGTCACCCATTTTGACTTAGAACTTTGCCCTTCAATTTTCACTCAGTAACATTTGAAGAACAGCATGGATTGAAACCATAATTAGCATGAAGCAAGAAGACCTAGGTGAAATTTGATTTCACTGTTTTCCATCAGACTTTCATGGAATTATGGATACTGCTTGACTTAGAAATTTGCCTTTCAGTTGCATCATTATTTTTATGGGGCATCCATGTGATTTGGATACATTTGTGGGTTTTTTTGTTTGCTATCATGCTATTTAGATACCCATGTAGTTCTTTCACAGGAATAATGGATTGTTAACCAAATAGAAATAAACCTTTGTTCAGTGTCTGTTTGAATTACCGTATTTGACTTAATATCTATATTGTATGCTTAAAAGTTATTATTGGGGTCAGTTCATGAGGTTAAAGTGCATCATAAAAAGTGTACACTGATGATGTCATAAACCTTGTTCCTGACAAGTTTATGTACAAACTTGAAGAGTTAACTCCCTTTGTCCATGTTGGGAGCTCTTGAATTTGGAGGGGTATCTCTCTCAATATGATTACTCTTAATAAAGCACATGTGATCTGTTTTTGAGATTGATTTAATCCACAAAATTAAGTGGCAGTGACACAATAGGAAATGGTGGAAATTTCCAGGGTAATCATGAAATTCTAGGTGGGTTCATACAGCAGCTTCCCTTCCTTGAGATATGTTGGGATCAAGGATATCTTTATACCGTTTGAAACCAAAAAGATGGGTGTGCATTTTATTAGGGCATCTGTGTATATTACATTGAATACAGTAGCTGGTTATACAAAGCTCAAAGAAATTGTAGTTCTGAATTGCGAAGTTTTTATAAGTCTGTAGATAAATAAATAACCCTTGATAAAAATATATATTTTTGTGAGACTAGACTTTTTACATTTCTTTTTTCCTCAGTATTGGAGCAAAGCAAAAATTATCAAATATCATCTCTTTAGTTCATAGCTTTAATTGAAAAACAAAATTCCTTCTTCCTTCTTATGTAAACACTGGGGTAAATACAATTCTTTTTCAGTACAAAATTCCTCCTATTTAGATGAGAGGCATGTAGATGAACTCTGTGGATTGATGACCAAAAAAGGCAGATATGACTGGGAAAAGAGGTTTTCTGAAAGATTTGTGACTCCAACATTACAGGTAGGAAGTGTGTGTATGTGTGTGTGTGAGAGAGAGAGACAGAGGCAGAGAGAGAATTTGATTTTAGGATCAACCCAGATGGTTTCAGTAGCTACAGTAAACAGTGGTCCTCTACTTGAAGGACCCCCCCCCCCCCAACTAGTAGCCACCTGCTTTTACAGCCAGAATCTCTTGGCACCGACGAGTTTGTGTTTAAAAGTACCCCTGTAGAATGGCCACCCCTCTAACACAGCCAGCATATTAGTGCAAAAATTTAAAATTTGCCTCTCATGAGTGGAAATGTATTGTGGTTTAGAGATGGAAATCTCATAAATATTTGTTGATTTCTAAATTAAACACGTTGACATTTGTTCCAACATGGCAATGATGTACCTAACTTTAATCCATGCAAACAGGTAAGTAATCCAATTATCCTTGCTGATGTGTGTCCCTTAGATGTTACTTTGATAATTACTTGCTATTATTACTGCCAATAATTATCAAGGTGTCAAAAGCTAACAGCTGAGAAGCACAGTATTGTTCAGCTCAAGTCAGCATGACATCCAGTCACCATAAAGTAAAAATGGTATGTGGCTTCTCTGTTGGATTACGAGATGTATTTGGAAGGGTACCAGACTATAACCAGTTTATCACCTGAAAAACTCGCTTCCTTTGTAAACACAGAGCATTTCATGTAATAGCTACAAATTAGTTTGACAGTGATATGCCAATGAAGGAATAAGTTGTTGCAGAAAGTGCAGAATGTCGTCAGACATTCTCAGTTTAAAGGAAACGTGAAAGCAATTTGACTAAATGAAAAGAGGGAGAGTCACATGATCATTCCTGAGAAATTTGATGTCAGAAAGATTTAAATAAACCGTCAGTATGAGTGAGAAAATGGAATGGATGGAGATAACTACAATATCATAACCTTGATGAAGGAGGTTGGGGTACTAATATTAGTACTAGGATGGAGAATGATAGTTACAGCCAGATATTTGTACCCTGATTTTACTGACAATATTTTTAAATGGTTTTGCACCACGATTTATGATTATTCATAATTACTTTAAATAACATTAATACAAGTTTTATCTCATTGAGTCCATAACATAGATGTAATTTTTAAATGAAAACATTAAATATTTAAATATTAGTTATTATATGTAATTATGACTCATATCTGTGTGATCCCCCTCTAGGAAAGGCCATGCCTCTTATAAGGCCACTTTCCTGCTGCAGAAGGGGTGGCCTTATACGAGGGGGACTACTGTATGAGCACTGCAGGAATATCATGGGAAGGGGTGCTTACTTGTCTAAATTTGTAATCATGCTTTTATGGATTGCCAGGTACACTGTTGTGGAAACCTGACATTAAGCACTCAATCCTTTCAACAACTTAGTTGTGCAATGTGTGGATGGAAACTAGCTTAAACTTAGTGTAAACCTGTAAAGGACTTCCACTTCATTTAGAAAGAGTAATTTTCTGCTTCTGAATTCATGCTATTTGCAACTTTTGAAGGATCTATCATTATTGGAGTAACTCTGCCAGGACTTTCAATTCTCGTGGATGCAAGGATAGCAATGTTGTGATTATCACAGTAAATGAATGCACAAGAACAATACCCATACTCTCAAACCTTATAGAACAAATGGTAGTCTATAATGGTGTTTATTTAACTTCAAAATATGGGTCAACATTTAGTGCAGAAGTGATTGACATGGTCATTTTATGCTAGCTTAGTTGCAAAAAATAACAGACTGCAGATTTAGTAGTATAGATTTATTGAGATCAGTGAGACTATTAGTATAGCCCATGTCAATATATCCCTTATTTGAGCCTCACTCATGCTGCTTGTCTTTCTCAATCAGTATTTCAGATTAGAATATCCCATGGCAGTTAATGAAAATAAATCATGGATCAATACTTTTTATACCCTGCCGATGAAAGTTGCAGGGTATTATACTTCACTGTCATCCATAAGGGTGGGTGGTCAGGTGTCTGTTTCAGTTTCTGAACAGATTTCAACACAACTTGGTACATGTGTTCCCATTAGCCCAAGGAAGAACCTTATTGATTTGTTGGCTAATGGCTTCAAGATAGAAGTCACTGTTGCTAAAAATAGATTTTGCCAATGCATTTCATATCCCGATGATAAGTTTAGTTCTAGGTAACAGAATTCAATGAAATATAGTACAGTTGTTTTCCTTAGCCCCAGAAAGAACCCATTTGATTTTGGAAAAGTAGCTCCAAAGTCAAGGTTACTGTCACAAAAATAGATTTGGCCATTGCATTTCATTGTCCAGATTGAACGACAGATCTTAAGATACTCTTCAATTAATCATCATTTCACTTTTTCAGTTTCTGCATATTTTAGTTCAGATAGGAAGGATGTTCTGAAACCCCTGTAGTTTGGTGGACTTTTGTTTAGAAATCTGTGTTGAAGGGTTGATGGAAAGATTGCTAAGCTTTTTCTTGTTTTATTTCATAGAATATGGAAAATCTATTGAAAAAATACAACCATCAACTAGCCCAGGACAAAAGACTAGGTAAATCTTATGTTTAATGTTTTTTCTTTTCTTCACATCCTCCTCTTTTCTGTTCTTTTTTGTGCTTTTTTCCAAAAGGAAAACCCAACCAGTCACCTAAGTGACATATTTATTAAAAGGCTGTATATCTTTTCATTTTCGGAGAAAAATGTAACAGAGAAAGACTAGAAGAAGCATACATTTGATAACTCCCAAACCTAAAATCTGGAATCCTTGATCAGAAAATCTGCAAATTTTGTGACAGTTCTGGAATTTGTATTGGCCCATTCATCTTATTAATTTGTTTATGTACGATGTAATTTCCGATATTGCCAGCAAATAAAAGTTTTCTTAAATTATATTCATTCTGCATTGTTAATCATGTATCGTTGAGAATTTGGCAACCTTTTGTGAAGAAATGTTTTCATTATCTGTAGTTTAAATAGTAACTCTGATGACTATTTTACAAGGACTGAAGTTTTGTGTATTGAGCAGTTGCATATATTACAGGAGAGAAGTTTTGAGTATGCAGTGGTTGCATATTTGCATTTGCTCTTACAAACTAAGTTTTGAAATACACATGCTCCAATATAATAATTAGGGGAAGTAACTCATCATGATGTGTATACCGCAGCAACAGGAAGTAAATGGCTTCAGCTGTACTATGACTTTATGTCATGAAAATAATGCAGAGGAAATGGATATGTGAGATGTTATTTTGCCTGAGCTACTGAAAAATGTAAAAAGTCTTGCTTGAATGAAGCATTAAATTAACTCGGGGTCAGTATTAAAATGGAGGTGTCCATTGTTTTAATCTGATTATCTATCAATAAAAGCACCTTCATCAATCAAAATGACTAGGCTGATGGAGGTTTTCTGGGCTCGGCTTTTGATTGCAAATGGTAATATATTGCTTTTTTAGTTTGTTTTGAAACTTAAGACAAGCTCAATAAATTGAAGAGTATGGCTTTCTGCAATGCACTATTCATAAAAATACAAATTTGTGGAGACTGAAAAAAAAGGAATTTATTCAAAACACCATCACTCTGGAAATCAGGATTAAAAATCAGGATTTCCCCAGGAAATTGGGAATTATAACATATATAAAGAAGAGGAAAAGGTTGGAAAAGTTGAACCCCTGACCCTAAAGTTTACTGTTCTGTGTTTTTGATATAGACAGTAAAGTATCTTTTCTCAAGAAACAATCTGGGATTTGTGCATGTATTAGTGACTTGGGAATAATACGCTATGCATCTGGTTGTTGAGCTAAAATGGGGATTATTTGATCCTACCCCATCTATATATTTTTAATGGGGCACTGCATGTAACTGAATAATTTTGTGTTTGTCACAGGTGAAAGCTCTATACATTGATAAGATTTTAATTTGTTTTACATAAACATAATAACTGCTTAAAATTCTAACTTGCTCCTCAAGGTTCTTGTAGGGAGATAGCAGAGATTAAAAAGCTGTAAATGTGACAAGGCAGGACCATTCCCTTTGCAGGTTTTCAAATGCATTCATCATTTCATCAAATTTTAATTTGTATGTTTACATGAGTTAAATACAATAAATTACAGGTTCAGATCCACTCCTATGCCTTCTGTATGAGATAGCCCAACCACAGGAGAACATCCATCTTAAAATGCTGCAGGAAATTCCCTCAATGTGGCAATTCCGATCACGGATCACCATGGACCATCTACGTCATGAGTTTGAAGTTCAGATGATGGCCAAAGAGAGATATCAAGGACTTCATAAGGTTCTACAGCTCTTCCTAAAAGAGGTATTTAATTTTCTTGTCAATTTTAGGAAAATTGTATGTCAATGAAAAAGTAAAAAGTCATTTGTAATGTGGGAGCTATAGAGCTAATTACTGCTATGTTTTCACCATAGTTTTTATGGAAAATAGTACAAGTATTTGAGCTACTGTTCAAGCAATTGATTTTATGTGCGAAGTCTTTGTCTGCCAATATGCAGAATGCTTGTGTTCTATTAGATCTTCAACTCTATCACTGAGTGCATGAGAATGCTCTGTAAGAATTATTTCAAGCATCCATGTAATTTATGCCATCACATGTCAAGCCCATGAGTTTATTGTTGTGATAAACTGTTGACAAGTTAAATAAATGAATGGCAGATGAGATTGTATTAATAGAAATGAAAAAAATACACTAAAATTTATTATTTTATTAGCCATTTCATGCAAAGTATGTTTGATAGTGGAGGGGGGGGCAGGAGGAGACCGCATATTAGAGGATCTGATATCTATAAATAGACACATGCATACTTTTTGAGTTTCTTAGAACTGTTATGTTGGACCAGCTGACAGTGTTAGGATGACAAATTACAGTCAGGTGGCTAAAATTACAGACAAGATTTTGTGGAACTACTGATAGATATATCTTAGGATAAACAGGTCTTAGGCCACAAAATTTGTCCTGGACCCATAGCCAATAAACATCTTGAGCAAAAAATCAAACAGACTCAAAATCAGAAAATGATTTTCAGTAACCTGATCCAGGACTTGAATTATCCATATCTCAACTTATGCACATTTATTTTTAAACCTCTGCATGGTTCATACAACCTTTAAAAATCTTTGAACTTGAATGGTTGCCTTGAAAAGTTTGTTTGGTGTAAAACTCTTTGAATTGTACCCCAAACGCCTTGAATTTATTTATCAGAGGGGGATTACAGCTCTAGAGTACTGTTGAAACTGAATATAAATCACTTTAAATTAAAAATTATGTTATTTACAAATGTTCGAAAATAAAAATCAATAAAACAGGATAAACATCAATTGATCAAATGCCACATGTCATGGTTAGTTACTAGATGGAGTAGCATCCCTTTGCTGTATTGGTGTGCTTATTATTTATGTTTTTTTCTTCTACATTTGGACCTATCTATGCAGTGATAAACAAAGTAACATCTGGAGAAAAGTTGTATTTATGTAAGAAATAAATACTCCTTTCAAACTTTTGGAAGTCCTTGAAAATTCCTTGAAAAAAACACTCCAGCTATGTACATACCATGCTCTGTAACTTTAATAGTAATTGTGGTTACACCACTTTCTTTGAACCTCTGAGATCTCCAGATTTGATTCAAAATGCAGTATATGCAAAGAATTATAAAGAACAACTGTAGATGTTCAGTAGTTTTCTGCAACTACTTTGGTTTTGTGCAATCCAGATACAGCTCAGCATTGCTGTCTTAACATTTTAGAATATTTGGAGCATATTGTTAAAACTTGTCAGACAATTGAAGATAAATATCAAAATTTTAATTACAACAGAACCTGATTAAAGATTTAAAGCTACTGTGCTTGTTAATTATTTGTGTTTATCATGTATTATAGGAGCACCATCTGCGGGCAATTCGCTACCTTCCCAACGTCTTGAAGTTGCAAAGAATCCTGTTCCAGAAATATCAAAGGAAGCTGGATCGTGCTGAAGCATCCACCATTACAGTGGAGATGCTCAAAAAACAGTCCGATAGAGGTTTGTACCATGCAGTGAAAGTACAGAATCTTGTGCCACCATCTGCATTATTCTCTCACCTGTTTTGTAGAAAAATGCTAGACATAGTTACAATGATGTCATCCAGTGGCTGTGGCAGTATCAAGTCAATGTAAAAGTTTTTTTTGCAAGCCCATACACCTAAATAAAGACTAGACAATGTTCTTCAGAACCCTTGTTATTTGGAGTACAGTAAAATGACAGTTATTTGGCTTAGCGAGCTTAATGTTAAAGTTGTTTTGCAACCAAGCCTATAACTGAAAGAAATAAAGATGAGACAGTGTTTTGCAGGACTCTCATTATTTAGAGTACAGTAAATGCCTATTATACCATACCTGCCATATTTCTAGTAGAGCTAGGTATTGCCAGCTGTGTTGTATCATGATACATGTCATGATAATTGTTTTTGATGTGATATGTATCGTGATAGTATCATATACATAAAGTGAAAAATATTCAAGTGAGTCTATGTTTGCAGTACAATTAAACATTGCTTTTATCATTGCATAAATCCATTATAGGATATGCCAACTTCCCAAAACAAAGGAAAACAAGTGTCTTTATATTCTTTCTTTTAAACATTGATCAGATACACTAAAATGATTAAAAAATACATTTGTGATATTATTCTGCTAAAAGAGATGCACACAGCACTAAAATGGACACACAAAGCACATGACTGTAAGTGAGGAGAGTGCCTCTATTTTAGACTCTTACAGCTAAAGGATCTTGTTCTCTCTGAGTGCCTTTTTAGGCACTTGTACTTTACAGTCCACTGTTGTTGATGTGGTCCTTTTAGGCACTTTTACTTTACAGTCCTCAGTTGTTGATGTGGTCCACACAAGACAGCAATAGAAACACCACTCAGTCTCTGGAACTAAAGACATTATGTGTTCATGTCATTTTCCAGCCAAAATATGCATGTGTATCGAGTATAACTGCAAAGAGCCAAGTTGGCATGGCACCTGAAAAATCATATTTTGTTTTGTTTTGAATTTGTCTATCTTTGGATATCATGTTTGTAAAATTGGACAGTAAAAGGATGTAAATTGTACTTTCAGTTGGAATTCCTTTATTGGAATATATCTAAGTCAATCAATCATAGGCACTAACTTATATTTAAGGTTTGCAGGATGTTAGCCATTTGTTTAAGCAGAATATGGTATGCACTTTTAGAGTATATAGATTAATAATCAGTCTGTAGTATCAGGTGAACATACAAATGCAGATAATACCTAGATGGAACACATATTTACCAGAATGAATCAAAACATACATAGGATATTATTTGAAAAATACGTTGAAGGATTATTTGAAAAATACATTAAAGGATTAATAATTGCTGTCTCATGATGGACTAAAATTCTTTGAATTTAAAAAGAATGTGTGAAGCAGTTAATTAGGTAGCTATATTAGGTATAAGGAGACAGTTGCATGTTGTAAGCCACGTTGTTTTCTTCAGTCAAGAGAATAGAAAGACAACAAGAAAAATGTTTTTTTGGACAGGTTATATCATTCATTTTGTTCTTTTGAACTGTATAGAAAGTTTTAGTCTGCATCGCAATACCCTGTCACCAGAGTAAATATTGCGAGTCAGCGATGCATTGATGGCATTGAACCACCTCTAATTTTTTGACAGTGGTAGGGTATTTTCAGACTCAGATGGGGTGGTTTGTCATTCCACATGGGGGCGAGGGTCATTGCACATGATACAAATGATTGCCTTTCCATACTGAATTTATAGTTACTGTGTAGTGAACATATTCATTTATCCCTGAAAGTGTGCGTTTACATTTGAAAATTATAGAAATATTAATAATTGATTAATTCACTGAAAGGACAATTGTTGTGACCTATACTTGGTGAAAGAGAATTATCGCTACAAACAGGCTATTACAGCTTGCTCAGTTTTGCTTGGTTATGACTATAAATAACACTTTGCCCCACAATTATTAGCTCACCTGACCATAAGGCTATGTGGGCTTATGGTATGGCATTGTGTCATCTGTCATGTGTCATTGGTCAGCAATGTTATTTATGACTTCTTCTCAAAAACCACTGGAACAATTCCAATCAAGTTTGGTAGGGATGCTTCTTTGGACGTATTATGGGTGGCTTCCCTAGCAATACTATAGCAACCAAAATGGAAAACCTTTTTTCAACTTCTTCTCCAGAACAGCTGAGCCAGTTTCAGTCAAACTTGTTACAAATGTTTCTTAGGACATGCTTTGTCAAAATTATTTCTGGAGTGGCTCCCACAGTAACTGTGGTTTCCATAGCAATCATATGGAAAATCTATTTGCAATTTCTTCTCCAGAACAGCCAAGCCAATTTCTATCAAACTTGATAGGAATATTTGTTAGTACATGTTAAACCAAAATTATCTCCAGGGTGGCTTCCATAGCAACCAGGTAGGAATGTTTCTTATGTGATGCTGTATCAAAACTATATCCTGGATTGATCCCATAGCACTGGTGTGGCTTCCTTAGCAACTAGGTGAAAACACTATTTTTGACTTCTTCTCTAGGACAGCTGTGCCAGTTTTGATCAAACTTGGTAGGAGTGTTTCCTAGAACAAGCATTATCAAAATTGTATCTTGGTTGGTTATCTTGAAATGGTGCACCTCCAAAAGCAATCATATGGAAAACCTATAATCAACTTTGTTTCCAGAACCATTGAGCCACTTTTGATCAGACTTGGTAGGAATGTTTGATAGGACATGCTCTAACAAAATTGTGTTCAAGGTGGTTACCCTAGCAATGGTATGGCTTCCTTATCAGTAAGGTGGAGAACTTATTTTTGACATCTCTAGAACAGCTGAGCCTATTTTGATCAAACTTGGTAGGAATGTTTCTTAGGCCATGCTGTATTGAAATATGTGTCCTCGGTGCCTCCTATAGCAATGTTGTGTGTGGAGTAACTCTCCTAGCAACAGTGTGGCTTCCATAGCAACAGGGTGGATAACCTGCAAATGATATTTATTTCCCTTCAAGATTGGTTATTGTTACTAGTATATAAAAAAAAAATCAAAGAATGACTCCATATGGAGAATCTGTTTTTCACTTATCTAGAATGGCTGAGCCAATTTTATCAAACTTGGTTGGAGTATTTCTTAGGACATGTTCTTGCGAAATCTTATAAGTGGTGACTCACCTAGCAATGGTGTTGCTTCCATGGTAATCATATGGTAAACCTATTTTCCACTTCTTCCAAATGGCTTCACTAGTTTTGATAAATCTTGGTATGAATATTTCTTAGAACATGCTATATCAATGTTGTGTGTGGGGTGGCTCCCCTAGCAACATTGTGGCTTTCATAGCAACACAGTGGAAAGCTGCAAATGATTTTTATTTCCCATCAAGTATGATTATTGTTACTAGTATACATAAAAAGACTATCAGAGAATGACTTTTCTCTCCAAAACTGTCTTATCATAACAGACCAAATGTGTTAGGTAGAGTCCTAGCATGAAGAGCTTTCACATTCATACAGAAGATGTCAGTGCACCATTTAGTCCAGCTGAAGTTACTCTGAGTAGAAGCACAGTTAAACAGCATGTCAGATATCAACAGTTTCTACCAAATAGCTGGAAATTATCTTGAAATGGGTGTCTTTCAACCCAAGTTACCTGCCTTATTGCTACATTTGCCTTTTTGACTAATATATGCCAGGTGAGCAATATCAGGCCCACTTTAGCCTCTTTAGCACAGGTGGCTGTAATGTCCAGCATCATCTGTCCACAACTGCAATTTTCCACCTCATCTGAAAAACCACTTGACCAATTTCATCCTAACTTGACACTGAGTATCCTGACATGAAGGTCTTTAAAATTTATACAAATGATACTGATCCGCCATCAAGTGTGGCTGCCATTACGAAAAATAGAAAATCTTTAAAAAACTTCTTCTTAAAAACCACTGAACAGAATTTTACCAAATTTGACACAAAGCAGCGAGATGTAAAGGTCTTCTATGTTTACACAGATGATGTCTATGTATCATAAAAAATTTTGCCATAACTAAAAATGGAATCACCTTTAAACATCATCTTCTCACAAATCACTGAACATAATTTGACCAAATTTGACAATAGTATCCTGGCATAAACAACTTTTAAATTTATGCAAATGATGCTGAGCTGCCATCAAATATGGTCACCATTATTAAAATTTAATAGACTTTAAATGACTCCTCGATAGTAAATCAACTGAAGTTGACCAAATTTGACAAAAAGCATCCAGGCATAAAGACCTTTCAAATTTGCATAAATGATGCCAATCTGCCAACCAATATGGCTGCCTTTACTAAAAATGTTTTTAAAAAAGACCTTTCAACACTGCTGTGGGAGAGCCCATTAGGCTGTTTTGCATAGGTAAAGTACACTAAGTTATGTAAATCATAGAGATGCATTTTGAAGAACAAAAGTTATTACACATCATTGCCTTGGAGGAGAATGTTTAAGCCATCTTTATTAAAGATTATTGGCAAGTTCATGATCAGCAGAAACATTTCTTTGAAGTCAGATTTTAATCCAGATATAAAACGCAAAACACGATTATTTAGGTAGTCTGTATAGTGCTAAAGTGTAATTCATTTTTTGAAGCAAAATATTGAAATGCAGCTGTGATATAAGGAAGGAAGAGCCATCTGCAAAGTGACAGAGCCCAGCAAAACAAAATTTCAGAACTTCTGAACAGAGTTTGACTTTGTTAAGTGCAGCGGCCATGGGGAGTATTTTATATTTTGCACAGACTGCAAATACCATATCAACATTAGTCATTCTGGAGTATATAACATCCTTCGACATAGCAGCACCACCCAGTATGTTTGACACTCACTCACAGCAATGCAGATGCAGAAAGATCATTTTCTATGCTGAGAAAAATTCAAGAAGATCTTTGGGGAAGTTTGAAGAACAGGACCAGCCAGTCTCTGATGAGTGCAAAGATGAACACAAGTGACATTAGCATTACCTTCATCACCCCTACTGAACAATTGAGAGCAGCAAAGACTGCATCTAATTAAGAAAATATTCCACTGTCTAATGGATTTTAAAGACAGAAACTGTCTGTGTGGTTGTGTTTATGTGAGTGTGGGCACATGTGTGTGCTGATAATGTTGGACAATGCTAAGTCTGCCATCTATTTTTTGTTTTCTAAGAGTATTAAATGCTTCAAAGAAAACAGATATGTTATTTTCTTTTTCATGAAATTGAGTCCCCAAAACCCCCCAACACTGTCTGGGATTATGGCAGATATGCAACCAAACAATAATTCATTGTGCAGAAAACTGGACCCTCATCTCCACAACAGGCATATCTATGTATATTTTGTGTATGGACCAAACTGTAATTTCTCCTGTGAATATATTCCCATTAATGTTAGGAAAATAAACTCTGCTACCTCCTGAATCCAACCCTCCCAAACTGACGAAAACTTTGTCTTTTCTGTCTATATGCCATTTAGACAAAGGGAAGAAACTCTTACCCATTACCTCCCCTTGACCACCACACGGTAGCTCAGTTTTAAGCTTTAGCTGCAGTACTATCAACATAGCTCTGTAGACTTCATTCATTGTGACCTGTGTACCAACATGGTATCGTTGATTCATGTTTGTTGCTTGTTATTAGCACACACTGCATATGTATTTCCACTCATTTAAATAACAAGTGTTGTTATTGTGATTTTGTGAACACTTTTTGTTCTTGTCATTTCAGTTAAACATGATGATGAAATGCAGTAAATGAAATAAATTTAAAGCTAGCGAGGATGCGTATTAAATGTGCCTCACTTGTACTGTGTTCTTAGTCCTTTTTAGGGTCAGAAAATATCTGGTCCATGGTGTTGTGTAAAAGTATCAAAAGCAAGGAGAAATGTGCGAAGTCTCGTTCTGAACAGTGTGACATATTGAGCCTTCTCCCAAAGAGGCATTGATTGCAAGTATAGTGGGGAAAATTTCCATGGTTACCTCTCCATTCAAAATTTGACATATGATGCTAACTGCAATGATTACATCAGCAGAATCGGATGAACAATGGGTTGTGGAATTGCCATGGATTCTTCCCAGAAGCTGCTAGAGCTGCAGATATGTTGACAAGCGCAGGAAGTGAAAACACAGTTTTTAATTCAGGACAATTTTTGCGTGTACGTCCATCGCAAACCTCCATCGATAATTTGGAGCTTATCAGTGTCACCCCCGTATCTAGGCAGTCCAGTGGGCATAAGTCTCCCCACATATAAGTAACCCTGCATGTCCAAACATGGCTTTTGGGAATGTAAGTCTGGGTGCATGGGGTTTTTATAAAATCTTGATCATTCATTTCAACATTCTTTCATGCCGTATGACACCATTATGGTTGCCGACCAGCCAGTCCAGCCAGCCAGCCAGCCGTACCTATTGACTAGTGACTAGAGGTCCATCATTTCAGTGAGCCATGGCACATACTGGCCAATAGTGACATGGTATGTAGAACCATACAGGGATCAGACTGACTGATCTGTCCATTTCACTGCACCTTCTGCACCGACAGTTCTGAAACTTCGTTTTCAACTGATCATTCAGCCAACAGCCATGCATACCGGCCAGTCGGCCATCCATCATACTCTCTGACCATCCATACCAGCAAAACTTACTCTGCCAACTCAACTGGTGAGTCATTTATTTATGGCTTATCCTTTGGATCAATTAAATGATACATTTAGGCATGATGGCAATGCCTTGTGTATGCCGCTGGGGATGTTTTACATAGATATGGATGTAGGCCCTGATGAGGATGACCCACACAGTGAGTGTGGGGATAAACTTGATGCCTTAACACACTCATATTCAACTATGGAACAGATTGAGTTTCGTTTCAAAGCAGCTGTTGAAGAAATATACCAGGTGTTGCCATCTTTCGAATGCCTGCCATTGCCAACTGTGAGTGAGGCCTATAAGATCAAAACATCAATTGAATATAATTGGAAGATGAGGAGGAACATCCCTCCTTCTGTCTGCTGCCACACTTGTCGAATATAAAGAAAATTTCAGACCGTTTGTCAGATAAAATCCATGACCAGGGACATTCTAAAGCGTTTTTCTCAGAAAGTCAACTTTCAGCGACTTTTTTGTCATGCAGGTATAGAATGTATTTCAGACACTTTTACCACAAAGTTTCCAACATTAGATAAGAGCATTGCAGTGGTGAATATAACTACCCACTACTCAACAAGGTGGACAAGGGTGTCTTTTACACCACCTCCACGCATTTGTAATATAGCAACATCTTCAATGTTGTACCTAGGATTGCTAGCAATTTTTTACCTTGATGTAAAAGCAAATAGTGATCATGCCTGGGAATCAATGGCTAGGATTGCCAAGGTCATTAACAGGGCTGCACACCATTCTATGGATATTACTCTGATGGCCTCTGCCAACAAGATGCCTGTTTTTGCTTGTCATTACTCAGATTGCACCATTCCTTCGTGCTCTTTGCAACACCCTTTGGGTTGCCATTATTACTTGGTTGTAAGATAGAAGAAGTGAGGAGGCAGACAGAACTGCCCCTCCAACTTGCCATGCCTACTGCTCAGACATTCAGACCAAATCAATCTCAGCCTCAAAGTAGAGATGATCATCAGCAAAGAGATAAGAGGCCTAATACTGCCCAGCATTGGCAAAAGTTTCGACCTCGATCAAATTTCAGGAGACAACAGGCTCCTCAATTTAGGAGGCAGTTTAATTTTAAGAGACAAGGTTTCTCTTTCCCCAAGCCTCCTAACAATTGCCGTTGACTCCCCACCCTTACTGCCCACAGACAGACTAATGGTTGGCACCAGATTCCTTCATTTCCATCGACATTGAATTGACCTATTTTTGCAAAACGATTGGATGATCCAAATTGTTTTGGAGGGGTTTCAGATTTAATTTATCCAGCCCCCTCCCCTTTTGTATTCTCCTTTTATGCAGAAGGAGATCAGGTCATTACTCTACAAGCGGGTGGTGGAGATTGTTCTGAAACTGAAATCTCGGGGCTCTTATTCCATGATGTTTCTAGTGTCAAAGACCAACGGAAAGCTCAGGCTGATCATTGACCTCAGCCATCTCAACAATACATTGCAGCACCGAAGTTCAAGATGGAAATGACTCAATCAATCAGACTTTCCATCAAAGGGATAAATTTGCAATTAGTCTAGACTTGACTGACACATATTTCCATGTCCCTACTCACCTGGTGCATGCAAATTTCCTTCAGTTTTCCTGTCAAGGAAAAATATTTCAGTTTCATGCACTCCTGAACATAAGTCAACAGGTGTTCACAAGAATTATCAACTGTGTTGCCACCCTGTTCAACAGCGACTGTGGCATATCTGGATGACATCCTCCAAAAACACATGGCAATTAAGTTCTATTCTGGTGAAGGGTAGGAATGATCTCTCTCCTTTTGGGGTTACCTAGGCTTTTTGGTGAACTTGGAAAAGTTGGATCTCGACCTATTCCCAGCATTTTGTCCATCTGGGCATGAAGTTTATCACAAATCTCAACATTGTCCATCTACCTCATTTAAGCATGTTACAGATTATCACACTCGCAGAGTCAATTTCCAACAGGGAGTGGATTACATTGAGAGAGTTTCTGCAACTCCTCAATGCTGCAGCAGATCCGATTCTGCTTGGCTGCCTTTTCATGCTCCCCTTTGCAGATGACCCTGCTGGCCCAGTGGCACTCATTTTCTGGTCAACTCAATCACAAAGTCAGGATAATGACCGAAGTGGTATAATTTCCACATTTTTTTCAACAAAGATTGGCTCACAGCAGGGATCCCTCTGGAAAAGCCCCTTATGAAAATTACAGTTTGTATGAATGCCAGTTCATACAGTTGGGGAGCCCACCTGCTGCCATGCTTTGACATGGTCAGTGGCAAGTGGGGTCCAGAGGAATTACCTCTTCATATCAACCTTCTAGAAATGAAGGCTATAATCAAGGCTTTTCATGTCTGGAAGGACCAACTTTAAGGGAAAGTAATCCGTATTATGTCTGACGATTTGGTGGTGGTGGCCTACCTCCTCAGAAAGGGGGTTGGGACCAAATCACCCGACCTATTCATTCTGATTTGGAGGTTTCTATGCTGGTGCTTCCAGCTAAATATAACTGTTCAAATCAGACACATTTCCAGCAGGCACAATGTCCTGGCCAACTCTTCAGTCAAGAAAGGGCCAGATCCTTCAAAACAAATAGTCCATTCATCAATTGAACTTTTGTCGGATTTATGCACTTTGGGGGCATTTGATGATAGACCTTTTTGCGACAAGGTGGAATCACAATCTGCCCACCTTTGTCTCCCCGGTCCTGGACCCAGAAGCCTGGGCTGTGGATGCACTATCAATTAGTTGAGAGGGGTTTTGGGCCTTTGCCTACCCCCTCCTCCTCCCAGTCCTTGTACCAAAAATATTACAGAAATTGAGAGGTCAGAACTGCAAACTGATTCTGATAGCCCCTCTCAGGTGGGACAAGTCCTGGGTCAGCGATCTACTTGATCTAGTGATAGACGTGCCCAGAAACATCCCAGCAAAACCAAACAGCCACAGTCACAGGTATTTCATCCCTGTCCAGACCAGCTCCTCCTTCATGTCTGGCTCTTGTTGGGAGAGCTCTGCAAAGAAAGGAATTTCAGCCTTCGATTGTTGAAAGAATCTCGGGAGCTAGAAGGCCCTCCACCTTAAAGGTGTATGAGGGAAAGTGGTGCGTGTTATGGGACTAGTGCAAAGTCAACAACATCGTCCCTTTGAGTGCCTCAATCCCATAGCTGGCTGATTTTTTTCTCTGGCCGTTTGAGAAAAAAAATGAGTCCCAGTTACTATTGAAGGCTACTGCTCATGAAGATTTCAGTTCATGAAATTAGAGCGATCTAAGTTAGTCTCGCTTTCAACATAACATTTCGATCCAAGACATAATAGAAGCTGTTGGCTTTTATGCGAAGTCAATCGTCTTGAGTTTTTATCTCCAGGATATAGCTTCACAGAGACAAAATTCAAATCTGGTGGGTCCAGTGGCTGATGCCCAGATGACCAGTTGAGGTCAGCACAACCTCTTCATGGGCAGTAGTTTAGCACTTTCACTGGATTTGCCTGTAAAATTTATTGGTAAGAACAGTTCAGTAATTTTCTTCTTAGCTGTGTATAGTTGTCACAGATCACGTGACTGTCAGTTGTGCTGTTTTCAAATTAGAAGAGTGGGCTATCCCTTAAATAGGGAATCCAGCCATTCTTCCCTTGAAGGGTGCCCATGATAGAGGTAGGATGCTCAGCATTCCCTCGTCATATTACCTATTCTCCATTACCTATTCTCCAAATGTTAATGTGATCAGGGAATGTATTCAAAGGAGAAAGCAAATCTTTTAGTAAATTATGTTTCTCCAAGAATGCTTACCGAATCACATTACAACAAAACCCTCCCAACCTCCCCACTAATGCAAGCATCCTAAGTTGATGTATTGCTCAGCTTAAAACTAGCACCACCTAGTGGTGATCAAGTGGAGATAATGGGTAAGAGTTTCTTTCCATTGTCTTTATGGTATATAGACAGAAAAAAAACATTTTTCATCTTTTTGGGAGGGCTGGATTTGAGAGGTAGTGGAGTTTATTTTCCTAATGTTAATGTAATCAGGTAAGTATTCTATGAGATACATTAATTTTTAAAAAAATTTGCTTTTGTGAAAAACCACAAAAATTGATACCTGCAAATATAAATAAATTCACATTATTTGATTTTTCAAGGTCTTTTTGTACAGTTTACTCCTCAAACAGTGGTAGCATCTGTGAGTCAATTATTGCTGTACATTGTAATCAAGAAAATCGATAGCTCAATGTTTATCGAGGATATTAATTAGTGGGTTATTGACCTCAGGGTGCCCATGATATACAGTTGGTATAATATATTTTAATTTAGCAAAAATGTATATGTATTTTAATGAGTAAATGACAAAGATTAATGGTTAAGTGGGGGTATACAGTTATCCTGTCACTAATGAAGCCCAATTAGAAATCTTTCTAATAAACTTGTACACATGTGAATTATGGTACAGTATAAAATCCATAGGCAATATTTGTGTACATGACAGGTTTGTGTAATAAAGTTAAATGCAATGTCCTTCATCAGATTGACAAGAGTAGACTCTTAAAAGTAGTGCAAATAACTAGGAATTTTGTTATACCCCTCCCACACTGCAAACAAAGTACGAGGAGGGGAGTATATTAGAATCAGCTTGTCTGTCCATGCATCTGTCACACTTTTGTTTACCTAATATGTCATGAACCCATCAGGAAACTTGGTATGCTTTTGTGTCATGACTAGATATTGTGTCCAGTAAAAAGATGAACTCTATATCATCAGTATTTTAAGGGTTATTCACATTTTTATTATAAATTGTATCCTTCTGTCCAACACACTTTTGTCTGGTACTCTCACTAATGTGACCCCTGCTTATTCTTCTTGCAATACCATAAGCACTCAATCACTGACTCGCTAGTTCCAAATAGAAAAATGTTTATTTTAAAGGAATTCTTTACACTAATTGAGTAGATGAGTAAATCCATTGTTATTGGTGGAAAGAGTAAGGTAGCCATACCAAAGGAGAGAATTTATCATTATTGACTAATTTAAAGAATCTAAAACTGATTATGTGCGTGTTTTCTTGATTATGTGCATGTTTTCTTATGATTGTTATGTTACCCTCTCATTGATGCTAAATGGACAAAAATATACTGTATTCTGATTTGCAGGCAAAAACCAAAGATCAACAATCACATCTGCAAACATAGGATTGATATTTCAGGACAAATTTCATTCTTGATATTAGAGTCATTCCCTTGTCAGAAACAGTTTGACTGGTAATGACACCAGCTTTTTGAAAAGTGATTAATTATACTGTGAAAACTGTACCTCTTGAGAATTCATGAGAAACTTGAACATTATGTTAGGCAGGGTTTCACTGTATTGAGTGACTTTTGAGAACTCGTGAGGACCCTGACCATCATGTTAGGCAGGGTTTCACTGTATTGAGTGACTTTTGAGAACTCATGAAAACCCTTACCATCATGTTAGGCAGGGTCTCACTATATTGAGTGACTTTTGAGAACTCATGAGGACCCTGATCATCATGTTATAGCAGGGGTTCACTGTATTGAGTGCATGTTGAGAACTCATGAGAATCCTGACCATCATGTTAGGCAGGGTTTCACTGTATTGAGTGACTTTTGAGAACTCATGAGGACCCAACCATCATATTATAGCAGGGTTTCACTGTATTGAGTGACTTTTGATAATTCATGATGACCCAACCATCATGTTATATCAAGGTTTCACTGTATTGAGTGACTTTTTAGAATTCATGATGACCCATCCATCATGTTATAGAAGCTACTTTCACTGTACTGAGTGCTTTTTGAGAATTCATGAGGACCCAACCATCATATTATAGCATGGTTTCACTGTATTGAGTGACTTTTGAGGATTCATGAGGACCCAACCATCATGTTATAGCAGGATTTTACTGTATTGACTGCCTTTTAAGAATTCATGTGGAAAGTATTTTATTGGGAACTATTCTGATTCCTTTGTAAAATTAACTTCTCCTTTTTTTTGTTCAGATGAACTACCAAGATTGTTGGATGATTACACAGAGGTTTGGGACCTTATCAGGGAAAATTTGGGTAAGATGGAAATAGGTATTATGTATCTAATTTCTAAAATAACAGCAACCTTGCAGTTTGGAAACATATGGTTTATGTTCTGTGGAGTTTTGTTTCATTTATTCTACATCAATCTGTTGTTATCCCCACTGAATTAAGTTTTGCAGGGGATATAGAAATGGATTCCATCCATCCACCTGTCTGTTGATCTCTCTGTCCATTACACTTTCATTTCTAGATCATAACACCAAAACAATTCAAACTACAGTCAAACCTGCTCAAAACAGTCACTTTATATAGCAGTCTCCTGGTCCCAATGGCCATTCCCATTTCTCCCCTGTAAAATTTTCTTGTTAAAAGTCATGTTTTAAATGGTCACCTGCCCTTCCGTGGTCAATGGCCAGGTGTTTCCTAATTATACATTGGTTTTTATCTTTACTGGTCATAGAGCGGAAGAGCTTATGGGATGGTGTTTCATCCAGTGTCTGTTGTCCATCATCCATTAGCACAAGTTTGTTATTGCTGCTCCTTCTAAACTACTGGGAGGATTGCCACCAAACTTTACAGACATATTTATCCCAAAGTCTAGTTGGTCCTAGATAAAAATGGTGCCCCTAGGACATCAATGTGGCTGCCATGGCAGTCATTTTGAAAACCTTGTTATCGCTACTGCTCCTAAACAGATGGTCATGTAATCATGGTCTTTTCACTAAAAGACTTCCTATGATGTCAGGTTGGTTCTAGTGAAAATGGTGCCAGTCTGACATCCAATATGACTGCCATGGTAGTCATTTTGAAAATCTTGTTATCACTACTTCTCCTGAAAAGTTGGTCATATCAACATGGGATTTTCACTAAAAGACTTCTTATGATGTGTAGCTGGTCCTAAATGAAATGGTGGTGATCTGGCATCCAATATGGTCACCATGCCATCTTGAAAATCTTGTAATCGCTACTCTTCCTGGATGGATGGTCACATTGACATGAGCATACATGTGATAAAAATGAGAGGTCAGCTTGGATTAAAGAGAGAGATTTGCAAAATTGGTCAGAAGTTTTGACCTCAAAAGAGGGAGGTTTTTCATTGACCCAATTTTTAGCATACAAATGGGGAAAAATTACTACACCATATTTTTAATATTAAAATATTCAATTCAGTTCTTTCACATTAACTTGTTGCCTTTCACACTCTCCATATATGTAACACAAGCATTTCTAGCATTTATTACAAGATCATTGCCTGGATTATATTGGTGGCAGTCCTTATCATTGTTTATCTTAGCACTTAAAAGATTATGTACTATCACTGGATCCAGGTTTCCTCTAGAGTCAGCCTGAATTTTCCTCAGAATGGAAAATGTTCATTCAGTGTCTGCATTGGAATATGACAATGTCAATACAACTCTACTGAGTTCACCAAGAAGTTTAAATTGTTTCCTGTCTGTAGGTAGAGTCAGATTGCCAAGTGTCTGCCAAAACTGCTCAAAACTGGTACTGTGTCTGTCGAATTTGGGAAGTTCTTCTTTGGGAGTCAGAATGTAGTCCTGAATTTCATCTTCCAGTGCAGTAGAGAACTCTGGGTTAATGTCATGAACTTCTCAGGCAGCTTCACCACTGTAATACAAAATGCAAAAACATTAGAACTTTGAAATTTACTTGCCATGGATATACAATAGGTAAATTAAAATGTTATAATATAATAATGCAATTATCAATTGCATATCCAATGCAGTTGGCTAAGGGAGATTTCTCTCTGAAATATTATAGAATCTGTTGCAGTGGTTTCATAAGGCTTTGTGAAATTTTCCTTTTAAAGTTACTCGTCACTGTTTTCAATTTCCAATTATCAGTGCAGACCTATAATATTTTCTATTGTTCATCCATCAATAGCTTATAATTATCAGTATTGATCATAGGAGATAAAAAAAAACTTACCTAATCGAATTAGTGAGTATTTATTGCACTCCCAAGCATCTAATGATGTTGTATTGTCAGTAAGATTGTCCCCATGAAGCACTGATGCATACATTATTGATTAGACTATCACACCCTTTTTGACTTTAAGCTTAAATTGCAGACACCTTTGTTGTCATCATTATCATCACTATCACCATTATCACTTACTAGAATTATAGACAAAGACAAAGACCTCATTCATCCCAGGCATTATGGGTTAATTCTTGTACTGTATCCATATTATTTATATTATTATTATTATTATTATTATTATTATTATACAATTGTGATTATGATTTCATATGAACAATAAAAATAGGTAAACTTTAGTAATATTTGCATGACTATTTTATCCAAGCATGCAAAGATGAGTTCTGCTGATCCAATATTACAGGTTGGTATTCCAAGTAATCTTGTTGATATCCCATTTACATCCTTGTTGAAAAGATGAACTAAGACTGTCAGCATTTTATTGAAGAGCAGAATGCATATTCATGTCCCTTTGAACTCGATTGCAATCACTGAAATTCTCGTTTCCATCCATCACTGAATTTCATGTGATATTTCTCTTGATTGGATTTTTGTGTTTTGGCATTAGGAGATAATGCATGCTTAGACATCTTGACAAACTTTAAGCACCGAAGTCAAACTGAGCCAGTTTTATGCCACTTCAGCTCTTGAATAATCTAACCATTATCAACTAACATCTTTAATCCTGTCCAAATTACTTCTACTCACACATAGCATAATCCACCTCGACAAACTTCAAATGAAGCCAGTTGACCATGCCGACAGGATCTAAGGATGAAATTAACAAGCACATTGACTTGCCCTGCTTAAGCCAGTTCAGTCACGCGATCATAGGCAGTATTACCATAAATATAGTACACTGGACCCAGAATGTGAAAAAAAAATATTAAAAAAAAATTTTCAATAATAATTTTGCATACAAGGGAGATTTCAGTGAGTGACGGGAGGGACGGGAGACACCCCTAAACTCGGGAGAAAAACCCTCCCATGCAGGAGGTTCACATGTATGTAGGAGGTTTTTACCAAAAGACTTCTTATGATTTCTTGTTGGTTCTAAATGAAAATGGTGATGATCTGAATCCAGTATGGCCACAATGACAGCCATCTTGAAATCTTGTTATTGCTGTTCCTTCTTAACAGAAAGTCATATCAAGATGGAGTTTTCATCAGAAGATTTCTTAAGATTTCTAGTTCATCCAACGTGAAAATGGTGCTGATCTGACATTCAATATGGCCACCATGGCAGCTATTTTTAAAATATTGATATTGCTACTTCTCCTGGATGGATTGTCATATATACATGGGGTTTTCACCAAAAGACTTCTTTTGATGTCTGGTTGGCCCTAAATGAAAATGGTAACAATCTGACATCCAATATGGTCACCATGGTGGCCATTTTGAAAATCTTGTTTATGATGTTCCTCCCAAATGGATAGTCATATCAACATGGGGTTTTCACCAGAAGACTTCTTATGAGGTGTAGTTGGTCCTAAATGAAAATGATCCCAATCTGACTTCCAATATGGCCATCATGGTGGCCATCTTGAAAATCTTGTTATCGCTACTCCACCTAAATGGATGGTCATATTGACATGGGGTTTTCACCAACAGTTTTCTTGTGATATCTAGTTGGTCTTAAATGAAAACTGTGCTATCTTGCATCCAATATGGCCACTGTGATGGCCCTCATAAAAATCTTGTTATTGCTACTTGTCCTGAATGGATGGTCATATTGACATAGGGTTTTTATCTAAAGACTTCTTATGATGTAGTTGGTCCAAAATGAAAACGGTGCCAAACTTACATCAACTATGGCCACCATGGTGGCCGTCTTGAAAATCTTGATATTGCTCAAGAATATCAGAGAGAATTTCAACACTCAGCAGTTAAAAAGATGACATGGCCTTATCTTTGATTCCTGGAAATTCTTTTCACACAGTAGAACATCAGTTTCTTCAAGGGTCTATTGTTTACTGCTTAAAGTGGTGACTCGAGAATGCCAACATTGCAAATGAAGCTTTTGCTTTTCCAAGAAAGTCTTTTTTTATGTAAGAACATGTCATGTGAATTGATATGTAAGCATGTTATATCTTGCTTATGTGCACTGTACTCAAGTCAATCTGTCAGAGTAAAGTTAAATTGGCTAATTTCTCCATTTTTAAAGTCACAACATTGCTTAGAAATTCATTGTTGGGGTAAATACTCCAGGTAAATTGTCTTTCTTATTGTTCCCCTCCGTCTTTTGGGTGGGGGGATGTACTGATGATAGTACTTAATATATTCATCACAATAGATAAATAGAGAACTAATTTTAGAACAAATTTGCGTTAGTTTATGAAATTTGACTGATTTCTATTAGTGTTTAAGGCATGATAATACTTTGGGGATCAAGATTATGGTAGGTTTTTCCAACATATTATTTATAATGTTAAAAACCAAATTCAGCTTTCAGAGACTGATCATTTCTGTCAGATAACTGGGTTGTAATTATTGTAAGCAAAAGAAAAAGAGCTAAAGTAATATAATAGTATGGAAAAGTCTGCATAAATCTGTATTGCGCAAACTGCACTGTGGTTTGATTAAAATGAACAGATGGTCACAAAATCTATCCAATTAGGAGATAAAAATGTTAACAGGCATTTAATCACTAGGTCTGTTATGTCTGAAACAGCTGACTCCAGGTGCAGTATATAAGCAGCTGAGCTAGCTATCTTCTTATTGTATATTCAGTGGTCCCCCACTTTTTACCCCCAGAATCCCTTGGCATAGACGAGTTTGTGTTCAAAAGTACCCCTTTAGTACGCCCACCCCTCTAATGCAGCCAGCATATTAGTACAAAAATGTCAAATTTACCCCTCTCGAGCTTACACATATATGAAAATCTCACAAATATTTGTTGATTTCTAAATTCAATACATTGACATTTGTTCAACATGCCAATAAAGTACCGAACTTTAATCCATAAAGAGATAAGTAATCTGGTTATCCTTACTGCTGTGTGTTCCTTAGATGTCAGGTTTTGCCATCTTGATAAATTACATACTATTATTACCACCAGTAATTATCAAGACAACAAAAGCTCACAGCTGAGAAGCACAGTATTGTTCATCTCAAGTCAGTGTGATGTCCAGTCACCATAAAGTAAAAATGGTATGTTAGCCCTCATGGCTTCTCTCTGTTAGATTACAACACATATTAGAAAGGGTACCAAACTCTAACCAGTCAATCATGTGACAAGCTCACTTCCATTGTAAACACTGAGCATTTCATGTATTAGCTAAGTAGACATGAGAGTTTACCATAATAGCTTCAGTTTTAGTTTGAAGGTGGTATGGTTGCCAATGAAGGAATAAGTTGTTGCAAAAAGTGCAAAATGTCATCAGTTTAGAATGAAAAATGAAAGCAGTTTGACTAAATGTAAGGAGAGAGAGAGTCCTATGATCATTGCTGAGAAATTTGACATCAGAATGTTTCAAATAAAACATCAGTATACATTCTGCTACAGTATGAAAATAGAATGGACAGAGATAGCTATGATATTGTAGCCTCGACTCAGATGGAGAATGATAGTCACAGTCATGTTTATACCCTGATTCTATTGACAGGGTTTTTTGATGGTTTTGCAGTGCAATTGATGGTTATTCATAATTATTTTAAATGACATTAATATAAGTTTTATCACATTATCTCCATAACTAACGTGATATTTAAATAAAAATATTAAATATTTAAAAATTAGTTGCACCTTTCTTTATATGTATGTGTTACTCATATATGTATGATCCCGCTCTTGAAAGGACACCCCTCTTATAAAGCCACTTTCCCACTGTATAAGCAAAAATGTACTACATGAAAAAAAGACAGATTGAAAGCTTCAAGAAATCTATAAATGAAACCCTTTTCTACAAGAATTTATGAATGATAAATTTATATGGTGAATTCTTTCAATAGGAAAGTATGCCAATTGCCTAAAATAATAATACTAAATAATAATAATGATAATGGTATTTGGTGCATGATATTTCTTCAAAAACCAAGTTTAAAAGGTGAAACTGCATTAAGAGGTCACCTGTGTACAAAGACCAGTTTGGCCTTTTCCCATGGGTGGCTGCTGTTGACAGGTTTGACTGTATCACTGAAACTTGGTACACTTATTAAACTAATGGTCCTGATTTACCATTTGCTATTCACAGTTCTTTAGTATCAGTATTTTTTATGTATTTTTTTCCATTTGTCTGTCCATTATCCACACTTTCATTTTGGGGCAAAATCTCCAAGCAACCAACCAACAAACTCCCAATCCCCCTGCAGGCTCAGAGATAATACTCTTATGCACCATCCTGCATGTTATCCAAGATGACTAATGAATGTGACCTGTTTGTCGGGGGTTGCATCTTGTGTTGGTGGAGAGAATCCTGGTAGTTGAGCAGAGGAGACATTGGGTTTCTCATTGACAATCAAGCAGATTTTGAGAAAATACTGTGTCTTTGCTTGAGTATACCACCTATGTGGACTTGACATTTGTGTGCTGGATTGCCACGCCTATATTGTGTCCCTCTGTTGGTCTCCGCATTTGGTGCTGAGCATGGGTGATGAAATTTTGTGCAAATAAACATGGCACCTCCAGAAAGCAATTCAACCATAATCAAAGGACTTAGAAATGACTCCATGGATTCTAACTCTTGACACCAATAGACAGGTGAAATCTCAAGGAAACTGGCCTAAATTTCTTCTGACTGGGTCTACTGACATTAAAAGACCATTCACAAAGCTCTTACCTTTTTTGATTACCAAGACTTTGCGAGGTTTGGCATGAGAGCCCAAAAGTGTCGTAGTACTGTAAAGTAGGTTACATTATTGTAGTATGACACTGACTTTAAAACAAAACCATTTAAGTTTTAAGGTCAGATAGTTTGCTGTTGCTACTCAGTTTTTTCCTGTGCATTAATACAAAGCCATAGTTATTAGCATAGATCTTAATTTGGATCGGGATTATTTCACCTTTTCTTTCTTCTGTCTTTTTAAAAATGACTTAACTGTTTCCATCTTTAACCATGAAATTGAATGGTCTACTCTGAAACTTTGTTGAGGCAGGGAACCATAAGACAGGGATAGTTCCCTGGTAGAGGTTACATTGTGCTGTTTACGGAAGCCCCAAGGCAATTTCATGCCTGTTGCAATGCACCTCTTACATATAAAATCAGGTAAAATATTCATTTACCAGTTTCAGTTAAAACAATTATTTTTTCAAGTTTGAATATAAATTTCTTAGCAGAAATTCCCAATTGCCAATTTGGGCATTTTTAATGTTGGTCAAAACATCACTCCTTTTGGACATATCTGGCATATATGACAAATTCCTAGGTCTTGGTTTCTAAATAATAACTGGTGGTCTTTACCATCTTCTTGCAATAAAATGGTTTGCTAGTTTGCCAAGGTAAGAATTTATTGAATGGTTAAAAGATCAAGATCACTGGGACCCATAGGTTAGTGCAGTTTAGAGTCAGTCATTCCCTGCTGATTTCTATGTACAAAAATACTGAACTATTATACCTGGGGCACGCGTATAATGTACCATTCATGGTACTCTTCCGTAAGGGGGAGGGTGGGGGGCATTTCATGCAACCAGTTCTTCCCAAGAAACTTATAATGGTTACAAAAACAATGCTGGTAATTTCATCGTGCTTTAAAGCAATGAAAAAGCTAACAACTGAACTGCATTTCCAATCTTTACAGTGTTTGTACCCAAGAAGTATCGTAGACACCGTATTGATGACTCGACGCCTGTGTCCCATCTTCTGCCAACAGCAAGTGACGCAGGCCAGTGTGCCTACTCTGTACTGGAGTTCCTGTTCCACAAGCAAAATGATTTCCTGGATAACTACTACAGAGAGATCAAAAGAAGGTAACAAATTATTATTTCAGTCTCGACATTATGTACTATGATTGGATAATCAGTTTATTATTCTATTCTTGTGCATGTCTGAGGACTGTTACAATCCCTGTTTCTCATGTGTACATGTATGTAAATCTAAGGTCTCTATAGAAAGCTACAGGTTCATGTACTGGGGTTTGTATTACACAGAGATAAAACACTTTCTTTTCACCTCAGTGGTCACAAGATCTATGCATGATGTGGTCACATGCAAGGGTTTTTGATAAATGTTTGTTGTGCTTTGGTGTACACAAACTCTGAGGCTACAATATGCATAAGCATATAAAATATTTAATGCAAGTTCTTAAATTAACTATAACATTTTTTCATGGGGCAAAATTTGATTAAATCTATATTTCGTAAATGGAGAAGTAATTTGTATGTGCCTATCTTGAGTCTAGCATATTGCATTGCATTGTTTGTCCATCTGTCTGCTAATATTTTCATGTCTGGCATATAACTGTGTAATGGTTAGATAGGTTCTCATGAAACTTTGCACAAGTATATATCATGTCTAGGTGGTGTGTCACATACCATAACCAAACATGTTGCCTCAAGGTCAAGGTCATGGCAAAGAAAAGAGCAATTGTGTGTCTTGTATCCTTGTCATGTGTATAACTTTTGAACCACTGAAGATATTGTAATGAAACTTTAGCCAATTATATATTATAGATGGTGTATTACATACCATAGCAATGCCCATAGCCTCAAGGTTAAGAGCACAGCTAGGGAAAATATAAATAAGTGACCTCTATCCATGTACATGTATACATTTAAACCAATGAAAATACAGTAAAACCTGTCTTGAGAGACCACCCCGTCTGACAACAAAAAGTGGTCTCAAGACAGGTGGTCTCTCATAACAGGTTTGTACAAAAAGACCAATTTCCAAGGTTGAAATTCAGCACTGTTTAAGAAGGAAAAATAAACACAATCACGTACATTTATTGTATTCTTTGTTCATAGCTCTTGCATGCATTCATCTGAAAATAATTGTATGTAGCAATAAAGATTACATCTATCATTAAACATGAATCACATTTATATTTGAAGATCACATGTACATGTACTAGTATTAGCATATGAATTCGTTTCTAATTGACTCCTTGTCTTTTATAACACCCTAACTTTTAGTTTTACTGACGTTTCAACTGGCTGCAATGTTGCAAACAGTCTCCCCTTTTTCACTTCTTTCAATTACATTATTTCTTTCCTCCAGTGTTAGAATTTGTCTCTTTTTCATTGGAGGTTCTGCCATTGTTATTAAGGTGCTAGGTGTTAATGTTATAAGGATCAATTGTAATAACGACTGTAGCGGTTTTTATCAGGCTTTGGGGAAATACGGAATACATATACAATGTATACATACCAATGAATGAAATAAAAAGACATAATTAACTCATCCAGAAACAGAATAAATTTATGTAGAGACAAAAGTCAAAGGCTTAATTTTTTCACCGACGACACAAAGGGATTAACTCTATAAACAAAAGGTGTAACCGGCTGCACTAAGGTGAACAGATGACGGCATGGTGTGTTGGCTGTAATCACTGTAACATAAAAAAAACCAAAAACAACTACAAGCCTTTCACAATGACAGTCGAATCCAGAAAACGATTCTCACCTACTGGTATTAAAGACAAAGACCTCATTCACCCCAGGCATTACGGATTAACTCCAAAGACAAACGATGTATGTGACCACTGTATTGAATTTGGCACTACAATGGGAGTTAGTGACATGTACTTTAGTCTGGTTTACAGTTTATAACAAAGTCTACATGAATGACCTGCAAAATTTAGGAAACCTGTAGCCAGCCTAATTGTTTTTTTTTTTAGAACAGTCTTTACTTTTGAAGCGGTCGTTGTTACAAAGGATCAAATAAACGTCAGTGGTGTTTGTCTTAGTTCTTGCGATATAGCAGTATTATTTTAGAACAAGCTGCCATTCGCAGGAAATCCTATGGATCATACTTTAGTCTCGCAGAAATAGCTGAGGTATTTCCGAATGACCAATATGCATGTACTCTAGTCTGGTTTACAATATAACATATGACACTACATGCATGACCTGTAAAATTTAAAGAAAACAGTCTCCAGCCGAATTTTTTTTTTTTAGTTTTTGGTTTTGTTTATAACAGTTTTTTTTACTTTTTAAGCGGTCATGGTTACAAAGGGTTAAATAACGGTCAGTTGTGTTTATCTCTATTTTTGTGATGCAGTTGTTCATAGCAGTGTCGAAATGCATATTTTGCCAGGAAATCGTGGTCGCTGGTCGCGTTCTGCAGGTGGTCGCCCACAACAGTGCGTTTATGTAATAAAATCGATCCGTGCATTACGATTGTGGTCGCTCATGACAGGTTGCCGCTCATAGCAGAGGTCGTTCATGACAGGTTTTACTGTACTTTAATGAGACTTCAGCCTTTTATATCTCAACTTTTACAGTGTCTTGCATATTCAGTCATACCCCCTGCCTCATTGTCAAGGTCACAACAGGGGATACTGTGTATCAATAGCCTGTTTCCCTATCCAGTTTTTATCCCCTTCAGATATTTTCATAAAATTTTACCAAGGTCCACTCAATAGTATACAGTAGTAAAGTTACTAGTTCAAAGGTCAAGGTCATAAGTATTGACAAAATCATAAGATTATTATATAATGAGCTGTTTGCAATACTCTTGTTAAAATACTGTTGTTTTTTGTTTTATCTGAAGTGAAATGTGGCTTAAAAGTATGCCAGGGAATGAGCTTAAAATGGATCTGCCTTTAATCTGAGGTGAATCTGGAAAGACCTAATACTATGAAAGCTATGTCCCTCAGACTATTTCTAAACTACGACAGACAAGCCCTATTTTTGTTTCAAATTTAACAGTGTGAAGCATCTTGATTTTACGTGACTATATTTTATGTTAGCAATTTGACAAATCAAATTTCATCATGCAATAAAGAATCAGAATTGAAAATGCATTGAATATCTTCACATTTGTATTAGATATTTATTTTTATTTTATTACAATTTCTTGTTTAATTTCTCTAACTTTTTCCCCATTTCAGAGTCGCTGAGATACCACATGTGAAGGTAAGGGACATAACTCCAGCTCACCTGATCAGCTACCACCCAGAGCAGGATGTTCTGCCCCTGGTTCTGGCCAGCTGTAACTATTCCTTTGAGGATGGCAAGGGAACAACTATTGAGTACAACTTCACCAACCTGGAGAGACAAATTATAGACAGATTTCTCTTTGGAAAGTCTTGGATAGATATTGAGGTAAAAGTTTTATTGGAAACTGAAACAGTTTGCTCAACCATTATGTAAAAGTCATAACAGTGCTGAGGGGTTAGAAGACATAAAAAGTGTATTTTTAGGTCTCAGGTGTGGGTCAGTGTGCATGACCCCCAAAAAGCGATGCAGTCCAGTTGAGAATAAGCTATTTTTTCATTTGAGCCTATAAAAAACGACTGGAAATTCATATTTTTAAATAAAAGAAAATAACATATCTGTTTTCTTTGAAGCATTTATTACACTTACAAACAAAAAATAGATGGTAGACTTGGCACTTTAAATATCATCACCACACATACACACATATGCACATGCACACACTCACATAATCTCAACCACACAGATATTAAATAAAAAAATACAGCAAGTGTTTGTCTTTAAAACCCATTGGACAGTAGAATATAGTCATTAGATGCAGTCTTTGCTTCTGCCAGTGGTTCAGAAGGGAGTTTGAAGGCAGTTCATCTTTGAACTCATTAGAGACCAGATGGTACTGTTGTTTAAACTTCCCCAAAGATCTTGTTGAATTTTTGTCAGCATAGAAAATTATCTTGATGCATCTGCATTGCTGTGGAGGAGTATCAAACATGCAATGACCACCCTAGTTAGATTATCAAATCTTGGTTTTCCTGAAGGTATTTGACATACTTTCTTCATGGCATGGTCATACACCTGGATCAAAATAGCGAGTCTTGTCACCACCTTTCTTATTAGATTCATCAGTCAGGACTAAGAATTTGTTATTTTGGCATAACTTTGTTACTTGTTTATCCAACATTGGTGCAATTGTATTATTTATGAAATTTGCTGTTCATGTAATTTTGCAACTGGATTTCTTAGTGATATCACTATTTGGGAACATTTCCTTCCACAGGTCTGAAAAATGATCTGCAACTGAAAGTGGCAGATTGAACTCTGCAACTAAATTGCAGAAAATACTTCAGCTTTAGTGACATGGTCTGTCAATGATTCTTTAAACATGTTAGTTACTTTTGGGATTGAGCTCTGAATTTATGCATTGTCCCAGTGGTGGGTGGTGTTGCTGTGTCAACAATGTCATACAATCCAGAATGACTAATGTCGATAATGGAGTTTGCAGTATGTGCAAAGAATAAATGGCCCCCCCCCCCCCATTGTTGCTGCACTTCACAAAGTCAAACTCCATTAACCAGGAGTTCTGAAATTTAGTTTTGTTGGACTTTGCTTGGGGAGGTTTGGGAGTCAGAAATCATGTTTTTTCTCATGACACATCGTTTTATGGCAGGTATGTTGAGGTTAGTGTTTTTTGAAATGATCTAAACCTTCAGGTTAGTCATACCCATGGAAAAATTAAAGATGCACATTAGATAATTAGATAGGTAGATGATAGATAGGTAGACAGGTACCTAGATAGATAGATAGATAGATAGATGAAGCTAAAAATTATTTGTAGAAATTGAGCAAAAGGGAAGATAGATAGATGAGGCTAAAAATTACATGTAAAAATTGAGTGAAAGTTATTTATCAGAAAGTGTGAGATAGACTCTGGTATTGCCAAGATAAAGTTATTCTAATCATCCAGCATTCAAACTGTCCTTGATGTTCTCCAGAGGGATAAGTAACCTGTTGATTTTGATATTAGAGGCTAATAGCAATTTTAATTTCCAAGGTAAAAAGAAAAGGAGAAGAAATTGACTACTGGCATTAAATTGATCAAAAGTTTATATTTGAAGCAAAAACAAACAATCAAACCAACAGCAGTATTCATTTTTCCAAAAACTTAGCTGCAGTTTTTGGACAAAATCTCAGCTTTTCTTTTGTGCAGAGTAATAGAGTTAGTATACTAATGTAAACTGAGAATGAGAAATATATTGTATGTCATTCACAGTGAAACATGTTTATAAAGACACTCAAGGATGCATACAATTTGTCCTGTGTAGAATGGTGTCCTATATATGGACTAAAATGATAATTAAAGGAGACTGATTTTTAATTGTTGTCCTCTATGGACAGGTGTCCTTTATTGTAAAGGTTACAATGATAATGAAAAGGAGGGTTACCCTTAATTGTTTTCCTTTATAAGCAGGTGCCCTTTAGTAAGACAGGTTTCATAGTATTTAAATTCTTGTTATGTATTATTTCTTATTGTACATTATATTGCACATTGTAGTAGAATATGTGCATGTCCTCTCTTCCCTCATTGCTACATTATCAGTATGGGTATAGCCTCAATGCATTACATATTAACAAAAGTATTGTTAAGTTCAATAAATTGTTTGGCTGGATTGCAAAGCAATTCCAGCTCATTGATTGATGATATTTGTCCATGGTGGTGGTGGCTCAGTGGTTACTGTGCCGGACTCGCGACCAAAAGGGTGTGGGCTCGAATCCTACCATCAGACCAGCCTGGGTCAGCTACCGTGGTGTGTCCTAGGGCAAGGCACTTTACTCCAATTGTCTTGGCACTAAATAACCTATGTGTTGCTGTGCCGTAAAGCACCAAACCAAACCAACCAAACCATCCTTCTGTCTGGTGTTGACACATAGGCTAGGTTTTGCATTTGACACTTTCCAGTGGAGTCATATAACTTGGCATGTAATTGCACCATCAGGAGTAATACAGCCATCAGTGTAAACTAGGTCACTGTGACCTATATTTCACAGCCCAGTTATTTTGGTTAACCTTTGCATTTAGCTCAGTTTCTCTAGTTTAAGGTTTGCATTTAGGTCATTTTCTCAGACTATTATTCATAGAGTCGTCAGAATTTAGCTGTATCATGTGGAGTCCTTCACCTTTCATTGAAAATAAGGTCACTGTGACCTATATTTCACAGTCCAGTGATGTGCGTTGACCTATACATTTCGTTCAGTTTCTCTAGATTACAGTTTGCATGTAGTTTTCAGATGCTATTACTTGTAGATTCACATAAGTTGGTATTTAGATGCATCATGTGGAGTTCTACACCTTTCACTAAAAATTAGGTCACTTCCGAATGGAAGAATTCATATGCTGAATTCAAATATTTTTTAAATGGGCATCTTCTATATACTTGGCAAAATATTTTGGAATGAAAACTTCACAAACAAGCTTTGTAACATCAGACCCATCATTGGAGAGTGGCATCTCTCATATAGAACCAATCGCAGAGATGAGGTGATATTGTGTCAATCATGTAAAGAACATGCACTCATAAAGGACACACATAACTGACCCATGCATACCTCCTGAAATGTGAACCTTATCCAGAGTACATACCCTGTCAGTGTCTACTGAGAGTGGAACACCTTCTTGTCAAGTGGGTGTACTTCCTCCCTATGAGACTGAAAAGAAACATGATGATGTACATCCTGAGAAAATCTAGGACTTTTTGGGGGAATGCAGTTTATATAACTTATTTTGACCCAGTATTTTAAGGATTTTATATTTGTTAGCTTTATATTTTATTATATATGCATTTTTACAGAATTTTAACACCTTTACCTTTTATCTTTTATTTTGTAGTACTTAATGTTTACATTTATTTGGATGGGCTTGTCTCTAAAGTTTTTTTTTCTTGGAATTGTTCATTTTTACATTTGTAGAACCTTACTTTTAACTGGCACCATATAGCCATTATTGTGCTGACATATTAAAGGCTACTACAAACATAACACATACATTAATTTTCTCAGATGCTATTGTGTGTGAAGTCACATAACTTGGTATGTGATTTCATCATCAGGAGTAATACATCCATCAGTGAAAACTAGGTCATAGTCTAATGGTTTTGGTTAACCTTTGCATTTAGCTCAGCTTATCAAGGTTAGGGTTTTTGTTTATGTCATTAAGTTGGTATATAGATGTGCTATGTAGAGGACTGGGTGTGGTGTTGTGGGTTTAATGCCATTTTTCAGCACATGATAGGCTATACATGGCAGCCAGTATATCTGGTGGAGGAAGAACCCGGGAAAACCTCGGAAAGAACCACCAACCCACGGGAAGCTACTGGCAAGCTTTCTCACATATTCACATTGGCCAAGCCAGAGACTATAACCCACACGGACAGAGGTGAGATGTCAGTGATTGGTAAAGGTGAGCACCATAGACTACTTGGCCACCTGGGGCCCCTGTGTAGAGAACTACATCCATCAGTGAAAATTAGGTCACCTGTAGTTAATATTTCAGTGATTTGTGCTTTCCTTAACACTGAGCTCGGTTACTCTAGCTTAGAGTTGGATTTTAGGTCGTTTCTTAGACACTGTTACTCATTGAATCACATAAGTTGGTAGTTAGGTGTGTTAATTAGGTTCAAAGGAACCCAGAAAATTTGTATAGATTGGTACCCCATGAATGCAAATGAATTTACATTATTTCTGGTTTGCAGTCCTCCATTACATACAGCCATTCTTATCTTAATCTGTTGTGTTTTTTAGATTGAGCTGATGGTGTATAGAGCTGAATACACTAATGAAGCAGTTTTCAGAAAGCTGCAAGAGAAAATTCCACAGGTGAGATCAGATACTTCCAAAATCATTTAAAACCTGGACATTATTTATCTGTACATTAACAGAGTACTGGGGAACCTTACAATTGAAAGAGGATATCAAGTATCACAGTATTCTTTCCTTTGGGAAAATACAAATTAGCTGGAATAGAAAGAGAACTGTGTCCATAAAGGACAGGGCAGTTTTGTCATTATTGTCTGACATTTTTATATTGCTTTAATGTCAGTCATTAACTTACCCGCATTCTAACTACATTCCAAGTTTACGTCAAATTTTTTTGTGTATGCCAAAATTTATATATGCTGATTCTAAATATCCAAAAAATATAATGGCTATTTCCAGAGCTGTCAACAGAGTTTCAGGATGAGGAGTCCTGGACTCTTCACTCATGGAACTCAGGATTCCCCAGCCTGAGTCCCTGGCATAAACTTGGGAGTCCCTTTCTTTCAAATGGATAGAAAGGAAAGTGATAAAGTACATGATCTTTATTTTAATGCCCATCAGATTGAATTCTTAGTCATTTATAATATCACACTAAAAAGAAAATATTTTTCAGTAAATAGAATGTTATATTTAAACATTATACATGTAAATTTATAATTTGTTTACCCCTACAACAACACTATAAACAAAAAATAAACCACAACAATAAAATCATCAGCAATTAATTGAAATCCCAAGAATGATCATTTATAATGCTGTGTAGTTTTCTCTGCAAGTAAAATGGCATCTCCATTCACACCAAAGAAACTTGCATGAGTAAAAAACTTGGCATTGCACTGTACTGTATATATAAATGTAAATTACCATCATTAAATGAAACAAAGAAGGAATGAAAATATACCAAGCAGCACATGTGCAAAAAACTAATTCAAAATAAATACATTAATTAGTAAACAGTGTTAAATGCTTTCAGAGTTGGCCCTAAGGAATAAAAGTGGGATATAACATAGGCTCTATAGAAAAGATGAATTAATCTTGGTACATGTACGGTACATAAATAGCTTGAGACTGCAGATGTGAACTGTTGTCAGATGAATTCACATAAGCCTTAGGTACTGATACTCAAATATCACTAGTCAAATGCAACTTTCGCCTATTTTTTGCCTTTTGTTGGCACTAGTGTCATTTTCATCACAAGTTCGTTTCCCGAAAGATGAAAACAGATTTTGCTGACCCATTTTTATGAGTTGACGTACTTTTCTGCATTCTTTTAAAAAGTCTTTACTGAGAAAAAAAACATGGTTCTGCAGAATAACTTGAGTTCTCCATCATCTGTCATTACCAAAACTTGGTGGATAACTTACACTTGGTATAAGGAAGAACTCTATTGATTTTGGAGTTAAAATGTCAAAGGTCAAGGCCACTGACTGAAACAATAAAAAAAAAATGGTTTCTGCACAAGTTCTACCTGACATATCTCAACCAAACTATGTGGATGGTTTGCACGTGGGGTAAGGAAGAAGGCTATTGATTTGAGGGTCAGGAGGTCAAATGTCAAGGTCACTGACTGAAAGCAAAACAATGGTTTCTGCACAATAACTTTAGTTCTACATCACAGACATGGCCCAAACTTTGTGGATGGCTTGTACTTAGGGTAAGGAATAATCCTATTCATTTAGGGGTGAAAAGCATAAAGGTCAAGGTCACTCTAAATGAAAAAAAGAAAAATGGTTTAAATGCAAAAATTTCAGTTATCTACATAGGGGACTATTAAACATAGGACAGACATATAATGTGTCATTCATGGTACTCTTGTTGACGTATGAATGTGAGACAGATAATCCTTCACAAAAATGTATCGGTGTAGAATGTGAAAATTGCACCCTCTGGATTGAAATTTCTCTATCTTACATTGATGCAAATGAAGAAATCTATTAGTTCTGTATGGACAGATGTACTGTATAAGAAGGTATCTCCCACATGCCACAATTTGCACAATCCATGTATTTCTGTGTTCTTGTCCATAACAATTAATGGATTTTGAAATTAAGATGTTTGGTTTAAAGATGTCTGTTCATGAACACTTACAAGTGAAGTCCCAAAACAGTTACAACAAATGCACAAGAAAAATACTCATACTATTTTCTCAATATACAGTGCAAATTTGAATTTGGGACAGAAGTGAGTATTGTATGTCCATATTAATGTTGAGAATAATAACAATTCATGATTAGTCGGAGGTGTTTGCTAAATGATTGATGATTGATCAAAAATTAATTAATAAGTTCACATGATGTCTTTCCAAACCATGTATATTTTCAAATAGCCTAAAACAGCAGATCTTTCATACATGCCATTGTTTTAACTTCTGTAGCTATCATGTACAGCTGTTTCCAGGTATTTAAATTTAAAAGGATCTTCGATTTATGACCTTAAAAGAATATATAGTCTAAAGTTTGACTTGGCTTTTGGGGAAATTAAATCTCAACCAAATTTCAATTATACTAGGACATTTTTAAAAACCTTATTTTATCTCATTTGAAATCCTTCAACTACTGTCTTAACTGTTTTTAAATATTTCACCCCCACAGGAACACCTGAGTACTGGAGTCAAGCACAAAATAAGTGAGGAATTCCGCAATTTGCCTGACCTGTGTCAGGCCCTGGATAACCTTGACATTTCTATCAGCTTCCTGAAATCCATTGGTGGTAACCCTGACTACAACCTTGACAAGTTCATGGTGGAGACACTTAAAATGAAACAGTCCTTATACAGTCCCAAGGTAAATTGTTTAACATGCATACTACCACATAGGTTAATGTAATCATGTATGATGTATGTGGCAAGCATATTATCAGCAGGAATATGCATATTTTGATTAGTCGTGCACTCAGCCATAAAAATAACTACTAATTACTTTTAAAAAGTATTTCTTTTACTCAAAATGAGTAAAATCTAAGCAAAAAAGTTTGTCAAATGGATGAGTAATTACAAGTAATTACTAGTAATTGCAAGTAATGCTAAGTAAAAGAAAATTAAGTAATCGCAAGTAAAAGACAAGTAAATATTTTACTTAGAAATTTTTTACTATGTAACTTATTACATAGTAATTATTATACTTAGTAAAATATTATTACTTAGTAATAATTTTACTAATTAAAATATTATTAGTAATAATTTTACTAATTAAAATATTATTACTTAGTAATAATTTGACTAATTAATAATTTTACCAAGTAATTTGAAGGAAACACAGAGTAAAGTAATTCTGAGTAAATTGGTAAAAGTATGCAAGTTCATTTCAATTGACAAACTTTGTCATGAGTAAATAATTCCCAGTTTAAGAAAGTAAATGTTGTACTTATTCTTTTATGATCACAAGTGTAGATTGAATAGAGGTAGTTCTTACAGCAAATTGAAATTTATATCATGGGTAAAAATATACATGTCAACAATGTGAAATAGTATTGGAAAAAGAGAATGATCTGCCAGAATTTGGAACATTGGTTACCTTTTTGTAGGTCTAGAATTTAACATAAATGTCTTTGTAGTCAGAAAAACAATTAGACTTAGAAATTTACTAGTCCTGCTGAATCTTCACTAGTCCTTCCCACAAAGCAATGTCAGACACATATCGAGATTTACTTGCCATCAGACTATTGAAATTATGAAAACTACTAGTCCGACAGGAAATTTACTAGACTTGGGCTAGCAAACTACTGCCGATTTCAAGCTTTGTTCCATTTAATACATATATAGAACCTTTCAGATTTAAATGTTCTAGCCATACATTTAATACAGAGATAGGTAGATATGAGGTTGTCATTGCTTCAGAAAAATATCTTAGTGTTGAGGATTAATATCATGCATTGTTAGGTTTTTACAAATTACCAAGATCTTGGATAAAAATGTTTAGATAAACTTTGGAATGCTTGACAATCTTTAGAGCAATTCTGTATGCTTATGCTATAAACATATGCTTGTTTTACATATGCACACTTTTTTAGAGAACTCACTACACATGCTGAAGACAGTATTTATCAAAGTTAAACATTCTTTTGTACACTTGTGCAATACATCAGTAGTTTCTATCATAATATTTAAAAGTTTGTTAAAATGAAACCTCTCAATAGAGTACCATGATGTACTGATCAATTTCTTTTGTAATATCACTTCATACACAAAATATATTTCATTATCTGTTAACAGTGTGTCTTTTTTAAATGAAGCATACTGCTTTCCTTGCAAACTTGTTGCACATAGAGCAAATAAAGGAGACTCAGTGGGTGTATGATTTGGATCATATCCAATGAATTATTAAGGAAAGATTACAGAAATTTAGGCTGATCCACAGAAAGGCAAGCTCTTTAGTCCAAGGAATCTCTCACAGCCATTTTCCCCAATATGAGGGAAAATCTTCATATTTTTTTCCTTATGGCTTTAGACGCTTTTTACTTCACTTCAGTATAGAAATTCATTTGGGGGGTTGTTGTTAGATGGTTAGGTTCCTCCTCGTCCATCTGTTAAAATCATACACTTTTAGGTTAAAAACAAGTATATTAGCCATTTGAAGCACACTGAACCACATTTTCGAAACAAATTCTCTCAAAATTAAATCCTGCATCCTCTGCTGCTTCTGGTATGGTTCAGGTACCATCCACTGAAATAGATTACTACAACATGTACTATGTAATATGGACACAAAATTTGACTATTTACCAGTTTGGCAAAACAACGTAAGCATTGAGTTTAGTACAACACTCCAAAATCACTTCACAAGTCTTACAAACATATCTAAGTGTTATTCATGACTATCCTTTAAAGAGATTCTAAATTGTAGTTATACCCAAGGATGATTCTGCTATAATAATTAAGGCCACCGTGCGGCCCCAATTTCCATTGGCAGCCCCAGAATTTTTATTTTGAAATATCACAATCAAAAGTTAGTAAATCTTGCTTGCCATCACTTTTCCATCATTCCATTCATTTCTGTTACATGTGTTACTGGATAAGAACCATATATTTACCTTTTTCCTTACCAGAAGTCATCTTAATAATACAAAAGCTTGACATTGCTTTTAAGAGCTTTTAATCATAACAAGTCAGGGTCCATGCTGGGCCCTAATATCTGGACAAAATTACCTCTTCAGCCAGAATAGGCAAAGTTGGTGAAAATAGAGTGAAGTGGGTGTAGAAAGTTCAAAATAGTCACTTTTAACTAATGTTTTTGCATATTTTTATGTCAGATTATTAAAATAATGATATATTATTAAAAGTTTAGAAAAATATTAAAACTTTTTTTATTTTGCTTCACCACATTAAAATTTGCTAGTTTAAAATAAAACGGCAACCTCAGTTACAGTTGAAGATCGGCAACATCATCCATAGCAGAAGTCCTCTTTTCATATGTTTATATGATGAAATATTAGATACAATTATTAATTTTATTTGTAATGGACCTGGATATGTCCACTGAGCCATAATTTGTTTCAGATTGGGCAACAAAAAGCCAATTTTTTCACTTGCTTTTCAAGGTTCCTGTGTGAATTTTGGCAGGAATTCTGTAGATAGCAGTGTAATTTCTGATATTTGTGATCATCAAAGTGGCACCAAAATTGACTACAGCACATGAGACTTCTTTTTCTGTCTTTCCATCTTCCTCATGAAAAGGAAAATTAACACAAAAGTTGACATTGTACTTTAGTTATTAATGCATCATATTGAAACAAAATGGGGTGGGGGTATTATCATGAAATCAATGCAAGGCAAAATGAACTTTGCCTTTGGGGCCTGTTAAGGTGAAATGACAGACTCTAAGGTGACTATTTCACCTGAATCATCCCCTAGCATGGACCCTGTAAATATTGGGATTCTTCCACATATGTGCTTTGTTGAAAAGCTGAAAAGAGAGCAGACAGCTCCCCATTCCAAAATGACAGATATGTATTCCTTCCATAATTAGAAAATTTGTGTTGACCAGCTGTTTGGATAGTTGACAGAACATGTTGGTAATGGTTGATACACACCTTTTGTGCTTTGCTTATATTCAACACATGGCCAGAGATTCATCTGCCAAGGTATGCTAGCTAACTTTGGTGTAGTGTGAAACATTAAATGAATACTTTACTTCTAATCAACCAAATCGTGTTCAGTATTCTAGTAGTTTCTTGACTTGTGTGTCTGCTTGGTAAATATGCTGCAAAGATTCCTACCTTTAAAACACGTAGTTTCAAATCGATGTGAAAATAACTAATGGTCCCATATGATCATAGAACACCTTATTCCAATAACACTTATAAGTGACAAACAGATTTATTATAATGCAGCCTTAATTTATATTATGTTAGATGAATAACCAGATATATTTGTTTCACATTAAGGACTTGTAAAAAAAAAAAAAATTTAATACTAGGAACAAAACTTCTCTACAAAACAAGAACAAAATTGTATAATTACCGCTAATTTTGGTTTATAATGTTAATTTCTTTTATCTGTTATAAAGCTTCATCTGACAATAAATTGCAACAAAAAGTATGATTGATGAGGTTAAAGAAGTAAGAAACCATAAGCCCATGTGATAAAAATTCTTAAAAATACTCATTTCACTATGAAAAATTCCCAATTCAAGGGATGCAGGCCCCAACATTTTATTCTTGGAATCATCCCTGTGTACGATCCATTTTTAAAGGGCTGCAAACATCATATCTGTCAAATGTTCAGTACTTTACATCTTTTAAAAAAAAGGCAATTAAATTACTCACTTTATTCCTTAAGACCTTTAAAAAAGAATCATTGCCATTTTTGGGGGGAGGGGGGAATGAAAACAAATACTATATTAAAAATTACAAGCATACCTACATCTACAAGACCTCTGAACTTTGCCTCAGTTAAAGTTCACTGAATGAGGGCAATTGTAGAATTTGATACGTGAGAAGAAAAAAGTCCTAAGAAAAACAGGAATGCGACTGACAAGCTTGCATGTAATTTGCTAATCTCATCATCCTATTGTCGTTAACCGACAACATTGCACCGATAACTGCAGTTTGGCAGGCACAGCAGTAAATAATAATGATCTGCAAAATTACCGGCTCAGTGATTATGTGGAGCAAGATTATAAGGTCATCTCATTTGACGTATTAAATTGTGGGGTGAAACTGCGCAGCAACAATACAGTATAAAGCCTAATGAACTGCAGTCCCATAAACTGTCAAAATGCAGTACAATTATGATTTTACTCACCAACATGATAACTCATTGATTTTCATTCGCATTAGTTATCTCGGAGGTTATATGATCAGTTATTGCACATGTATTGGTAGTACTTGCAATGAAATTTCCCAAATTAACGACCTAAAGTGTAACAGTTCAAATTCGAAAATGGAGCTTGTTTGAAAATGAGGCTACCAAGGTAGTTCTTTAGTACCTCAAAAAAGTTAAATGCATATTTCGTGGTCAGTAAACCAGTCTCCAGACTAGTAAACAAGGGAAACAACTGCCATTACTGTCTAGATACTGAATTAGGTCTCTGTAGCAGAAAACCTCATTTCATCTTATGTGATTTCATTATTTGATCTTTTTATGTTAAAAGCAAAATTCATGTAGTATAATTCTTTATAGAATGCTGGCAGAATGGGATGTCTCTCTCTCTCTCTCTCTCTCTCTCTCTCTCTCTCTCTCTCTCTCTCTCTCTCTCTCTCTATATATATATATATATATATATATATATATATATATATATATATATATATAAGTGAAAACAGCTTAACTACAGTATGTTGCAAATTTGTTTCTTCCAGATTGAAATGATAATGTTTTTACAGCATAAATGCAGTATTGCCTAATTTTTACATGCCATGCAGTATATGTAAATTTAGGATCATTGCAATATGTACTTTCAGCATTATAGCAGTACATTCTGGGACATTGAATTGTTGTGAAATTAAAAAAGTTAATTCAGCATGACTGCAGCTTGCAAATTCAGTATGACAGCAGTTCATCCTGGAAAGCAGAATTGTTGCAATATTTTTAAATCAGTTTAGCATGACTGCAGCATGCATATTCAGCATTATAACAGTCAATGCTGGAAATGAGCATAGGTGAGTGTTTATGCTGGAAATGTACTGCAGTATTGCAGCATAGATGCAGTATTTGACCAGTATAAGTACAGTACATATTGTTCTTTCATTGCATGCTGCATTTCTGTAAGGGATATACCATGCTGAAAGTGACAGCCCACCGATATAAGCCTTTGTTATTTATCTATATCCTAGAGCTAGAGTCCCAAGTCAGTAAAACTGTTTAAGCTATTTGAGGTACGTAATGATTTGTCTTGCTGTAATAATTTAATAATTAATTTCTGAGTAGTTAAATCTAATATCTTTTTTTTTCCTTGAAGTAATGTGGCATTCTCAAGTAAATCATTTATTCATGCCAGAAAATGAAGTAATTTGATTACTTATTAATAGTCTCATGTCATTCATTTCATTGAATTAAGTTATATCTGTTTAAAGTAGCCATATAAATATGAGTAATTATTAAATCAAAACTAGTAATCAGGTTGTAAAACTTTTGCTAAAATCAAGTAAAAAAATTACCAAGTAATTTATTTTACTGCTTTAAGTAATCTGTTTTTTTTCAAGTAAAACATGTAAGTAATTCATGCTTGAAAATTAAGTAATTTGATTACTTAATAATAGCTTTAAGTAATTTATTTTACTGAAGTAAGTAATATCTGTTAAAGTAAGTAATACCAAGTAAAAGTGAGTAATTAGTAAGTAAAAGCTAGTAATCAGGTAGTAAAACTGTTACTTAAATCAATTAAAAAGAAATTACTAAGTAAATGTTTTTTTTTAGTGTGGATCAGTAAAAGTACATTTTTCTTCCATTAATAGTTCTTGTATTTTACATCTGGAAAGTTTTCAGATCAATTTTGACCAAGCATCAGAGGAAGCATTGTGGAATCAAGGCCTTTCAAGTATATAATGCTACTCTGTAAAAACAAATTGAAAATTAAAAAGAAAAAGCATTTGACTAATACCTGTAATCTCTTCCAGAATAAGGATGACTCTAACAGAATTTTGGACCATCTCACAGTCTTACTCCTTGACTTCAGTTTCTCCCTGAATTTTTTAAATTCTGATGCTAAGAATTTTTGTTGTGACATTTTTATATTTCTGTTGAACTCATTGAACCAAACCAAATGACCATACCTTGAAAGTGTTTTTATAATAAAATGCAGATAGAGTAAACAATTATAGTGGTCCCCCTCTTATAAGGCCACCCCTTTTGCAGTAAAAAGGTGGCCTTATAACAAGGATGGCATTTCATGAGGTGGACAAATTAGTTAAAATATACTGCTCTGGTGTCGGACTAGGTGGCCTTATAAAAGGGGTGGCATGTCTTGAGAGGGGCCTCTCAAGGGGGGACTATGATGGAATGTAATAATGATCATTGCATTCATTATTGTGTGCATATTCCATACTGCCTGAAACTTATTAAACATATGGTAAAAGTCAACCTAATAAAGTTTGTTTGCATTTTGCATCATTGCTTAAATGCACATTGATGACTTCAGAAAAAAAATTAGATATGATGGAATTTATTCAGTTTTCACAGAATATTTTGTCAGATCTCACAGATTGGTACTCTGAAAATATTACAGGTATGCACAGGTAGCATACAGGTATGAAGGCCTGACAAGCTATACCATCCAAGTGATCTATAGAAAGAAGCTTTTCAATAACAGACTCTATTTAACTGTGAAACTCATTGCTATAAATCATTTTTTGTATTTAAGTGATGTGGTTTATAGCCACGCAATATATTTTTTAATATTTCTTAATACTATCCAGGCAAAAATAAATTGAATTAATTGAAACACCATTAAGTGTGTATACTTCAAATGCTAAAATATCTGTCTTTAAAATATTTTGTCAGTAGACATAAAGACTTTCTTTTATCTTGATTGCCAGGCCTATCATTGCTACTATCCTCTTTCAAGCAAATGCAGGCCAGCTGAATGATATCAAGATCTCTTTAGACTCTTGTGTGTACTAACATTACTGGAGAAAGAAAATTGGAGTAATTATAATTTCTATTAGCATTACATTAAGTTTTATACTCTGTAATATATTGAATTTTATTGTTCTTCCACAGGCCAAGCAGATATGCCAGTATCAGCATGCAAAGTCACTCTGGCTAATTTTGTCCTTGGAAAAGACTAAACAGCTTGCTCTTCATAATCAGGTATAATTTTCTCTCCATATTTAGCAATTCTTTATTCCCCCACCCCTACCCCACCCAAATCTTGATTTGGTCAGTGTTGTCCATGTGTCCTGAGAAACTTGTTAGCAAGATTGCACAAAAGCACTCTGTGTTAACAAATGAAATTTTTCTAGCATATTTGTGTCTATATGTAGATTATCTGATTAGATTTTAAGGGCATTTTAGCAATTTTTCATTTATTTTTTAATTTTTTTTTAACCTTTTGCCCTTTTTGGGACAAAAACCTAGTTAGCACATTTGAGCAAAAACCACTTGAGGTAGACACATGAAATTTAGTAGGCATATTTGTTATCAATGTAGATGACCTGGTTAGGTGTTTGGACTATTGCAGCAGAGTTTAAAGGGGGGGGGGGGGTCTTCCCCATTTTTTTTACTTTTTGGACTTTGACTTTTTGGTCTGCACTGGGGGCATATGTATTTTAGAAAATACAAATCTAGTTCATTCTTCCTTTCTTTCTTTGCCTGCCTTTCATTCACAATATGATTGCATATATCATGAAGATATAGTTAGCATAATAGTCGATGTAGATGAAGCCTGTCCCATAGGAATTCAAAGGGGTTTCAATCTTAGGCCTGTAACATAGGTCATCAAACATGGACATCAAGGTTTTACATTTAATATTATTACATTTTGTACTATTTGGTATGTGTGACATCCTGTAGGATACATTTTGAACTATTTGGTATGTGTGATATCCTGTAGGATACATTTTGAACTATTTGGTATGTGTGACATCCTGTAGGATACATTTTGAACTATTTGGTGTGTGTGACATCCTGTAGGATACATTTTGTACTATTTGGTATGTGTGACATCCTGTAGGATACATTTTGTACTATTTGGTATGTGTGACATCCTGTAGGATACATTTTGAACTATTTGGTCTTATAGGATACCTGAAATGACTTCTAGCATTTTATTTTCATTCACTCAGAGCTATAATAATCACAGCAAGTCTCGATACTGGCATTTATATTTATTCTTATTAATGATAGGGTTGGTACAGTTACTCTTTTGTTAGATTAACTCTCCAAATTCTTTTGATTTTGACCATGTTTTTACATACTACATGTATAAGTTAATAGTTGAAAATTGATTCATCTAAACAAATTTAAAAGGGACCAACTGGTCTACCATATGTAAACAATGATATAACAGAAAGTCCTTGAGGAAAAAGCCACAAATTTTGATTTTACTTTCAATTAAAAACTCAAAAATATATTTTCTGTTGCAAAGTTTACCCATGTAAAGCAGGCATATATATTGTTTTCATGTTGAACTCTTAGAAGTTTGATATTGGGACAGTCAGGATCTTGGATATGTGAACATCTGGACGGTCATCATACAAATTAACAATTACCAGTAAGGCTTGGCATTTTTTCATTAAATATAAATGAAAATATCAGCATATTAGTGTAAATCATTGTGTTTTGGCATGCAAGGTCATATGTTGTAGGACTAATCCAAGCTTTGCAGTAAGGGTTATGGGAACCAGGGACAAGGTGGAAGGGCAATGAATAATTCAGAAAAGTGTTGTAATTGGCTGCTGTACTCAGCTTTCTTTTATACAGCATACTTGTGATATGTCTCTTTCAGATGATATTTGATGGATTACCAGAGCAGTTCCACCAACAGCTGAGTGCTGAGGTCCATGCACAAGTGATGACCTTCCTTCAACCACTGTCTTTGGAGAGACTGGGACTTCTTCTGGAATTGATGTTTGAGTGTATTGTCCTGGTCATCTCTGTTCCACAGAACCCAGATGATGAAGATTATGTGGATGCAAAGGAGAAAAAGTGAGATATTTGTATGCACCTAACTGCTTGCAGCAAGGGCAACTTGATTTTGTCCTGTTCATCCATCCATCCATCGATTCATCCATCCAGAGAAGCTCATTAGTACAATTGAACAGGTTTCACTTGTGCGTCATGATCACAGGAAGTTCATATAAACTTTTTTGACTGAATATAGGACTCTACTTGGCACTGAACAAGTATCAGATTCGCAGTTTGATCAAAGGATTGGTGAAAACAAAATCAGTGCTGCCTTTACAGGCTAAGGGATTTGCACTGGCAGACAACTTGTGAAATATTACTTGGGAATTAGATCTGGTTTATGAAAAAAGGCAAATATATAAATCAAATCAAAACTTTTATTTCATCAAACAGCGTTTATACAGCAAAACAAAATATATAAATATGGATTGTTGTTCAGACTTCCACGTTTTTTGTACATAGTACAAACATCTAGAGTTTCCAATATTGCCCATAGATTTATCAAATTTTGTTCTTCAAAAGTTTGCAGTTAAGAAGAAAAGTGTAAACAAACAACACTGACAGCAGTTTTGTTTTTTAATTTTTTTAGTAAAATGTAAGTTTGAATGCATTTTGTAACCAGCAAAGTACCGATATTGTGATTCAAAAGGTATCCCAAAACTTACACAAAAAAAAGATCTGTCTTAGAACATACAGTGCACAAAAAAATTACTTTAAAAATTAATTTATGTTGTCACAACATTTATGGTGTCCCAATATATATGGTAAATATGGTAAATAATGAAGTTTTTTGAAGCAGTTTTGGTCGAGGTAATAATAACAAACAAATATATGATGATAATGCATTTTCTCAGTCATCATCACAACCACATCAGGGATTATCTCGCAAATGATTGGTGTATAAATTATAAGTTAGATCACTACAATCATTTCTGAGTCTGGCATGTAGAACAGATAAACTTTTTTTTCAATAACTGACTAATAGGTATAGTACATGTATAGTCTAGACCACAGTTTTGCTTCTGAATGTAGTGTGGTCACTTTTGATCATTATTTAAATTAGGTGTATATTCCAGATATGAATTGAAGAGTTCAAGAATTAATTTTCTTCAAATTTCAAGACTAGCACTGATCTGAGCCAAGGTGTTCCTATTTCTAAGTGTCTCTCTGGACAGTGGCAGAATAATATCAGTAAGATCTGGAAGAGATGTACCATATACCATTTTATAAAAATAGCATAATTTATGAAATTTTTGTCTGTCTGGCAAAGAAGACCTTCCAGTTTCTGCAGGCTCTGGCCTTCTTCTAACTTTTTAGAGTACACAGGCAGGCAACCATTGCAGACAACATCTGCATATTCCAGTATGAGCAAAATATATGATTGTGAAATACATTTTTTGTAATGTTCTTTTGCAGAATTTATATTTCAGAGTTTTTAAGACACAATTCATTTTTGTGGCAGACTGAAACATGTTATCTATATGTTCAGTCCAGTTGCCCAAACAACAAAACATTACACCCAAGTGTTTATGGTAGTCAACAAAAGAAAGAATCTTCTTTTTACATTTTATTTTGGAAAAAACAGACCCTAATTTACATGAAAATAACATTCATTCAGTTTTGTTAGGATTAAAGTCAAACAGCTACTCCTGTGAGCAATCATTGATAGTTTCTAAATCTGTATTTAGTATATGCTCACACCCAACCATTGCCATGACCAATCACTGATAGTTTCTAAATCTGTATTCAGTATATGCTCACACCCAACCATTGCCATGACCAATCACTGATAGTTTCAAAATCTGTATTCAGTATATATTCAATTTCATTAGTGTCATTTGATGAAAAATCCAGTAAAATTTCATTAACAAAAAGCCTCATTATGCTTAAGAGGTCATTGCCTATATCATTACTGTACACAAGAAATAATAAAGGACCTAAATTTGAGCCAAATGTCACATTTGTCTGTGCAAATGTATTAGTTTCAGGTGCAAAAACTAATAATAATAATAATAACAACATTTGATGCAGACTATGTTTCCTTTCAGGTTCAAAGACTATCTGCTTGCCCTGATGATTGATAAGGAGTTAGAGCTCCCTCTTGGACTTGATGCTTTCCCTGATGATGTTCTGTCCAAATTCTGTGTGGCCACCTGGACACTTACTTATCAGTGTCTACAAAAGAAAAAGAGACAACGATATTGATACAAGTGTATATTTACCTGTAGGGAGAGGTTCTGTCTGAATTGTGAGAACTTGTAGCCCAATCCCCACTAAGTGTTTAAAATGTTGACAACTATAACTGTTCAGTTTGATGTTCTATTTTCTGTTTTGCCCTGGTTCTTTTTGATGATCATATGATAAATATATAGATACTGTATATGCTAAATGAGACAGTATTTTTTATATTACATATTTAATAAGATTATTTTGTCACAAATAAAAACATGTAAATACAAACTATGCAATCTATGTTAATTATGAGAGATTGCTGTCAAATTATCTGTATATTTACAATGAACTTGCAGATGTCATTTATATCTTACACTTAGACCATACTTTGAAAAAAAAACAAGTAAAAGTTTTGAGCATCTCTTACTAAATATGGAAGAAAGTTTACTTTCTAAAATCCTGTAATCTAAATGTAGCTCATTAACATATCTATAGAATTTATTCAGATGTAAAATTAAAATATTTCTATTATGTTTTTATTGTTTAAGTCAGTTACTAATGTATATGCTTTTGTTTTAAAAAAATTTAATATTTCTCAAAATAACAGAATATTATTATTATACTCAGAGTAATCATACACCTTTAATGACAGTATTGTGTGATTGGATCTTATTTCATAGAGAATTGTGATAAAAAAATCCTGTGCTGATGTGCAAATTCACCAATTATTTTTCATATTTTACATGTAAATTTTTCCTTTTTTTATGTGTATCCAAATATTACATATCACATAATTGATGCTTATGTCAGTGACCATCATATACTTTAAATCATTACACCTATGTTATAGTGTAATCTGCAGGAGGCATCCATTTCTTAAAGATGTTTTAATTAAGAGATAGTAGAACTGCAAAATACCTCACATTAAATAAAGCTTTCTTGGAATGGGGTGGAGATCTTGTGCTTAGTAGCCACTTTATTCCATTGATTATTCATGCCTTAGGCAGGGTTTAGACATGTGTACCACAGTATCATAGGTTAATGCATATATATAGAGAGAGAGAGAGACAACATTCTGATTATGTTTTGAGAAATTAATGTTAAGTTTATCAGTATAATTGTAATGATCACTTTGAAGTAGTTGACATGCTTGACTGTTGAATAATTATAATGATCACATTGAAGTATTTGACATACTTTACTCTACTGAATAATTGTAATGATCACATTGAAGTAGTTGACATGCTTGACTGTTGAATAATTATAATGATCACATTGAAGTAGTTGACATGCTTGACTGTTGAATAATTATAATGATCACATTGAAGTAGTTGACATGCTTGACTGTTGAATAATTATAATGTTCACATTGAAGTAGTTGACATGCTTGACTCTGTTGAATAATTATAATGATCACATTGAAGTAGTTGACATGCTTGACTGTTGAAAAATTATAATGTTCACATTGAAGTAGTTGACATGCTTGACTCTATTGAATAATTATAATGATCACATTGAAGTAGTTGACATGCTTGACTGTTGAATAATTATGATGATCACATTGAAGTAGTTGACATGCTTGACTGTTGAATAATTATAATGTTCACATTGAAGTAGTTGACATGCTTGACTCTGTTGAATAATTATAATGATCACATTGAAGTAGTTGACATGCTTGACTGTTGAAAAATTATAATGTTCACATTGAAGTAGTTGACATGCTTGACTCTGTTGAATAATTATAATGATCACATTGAAGTAGTTGACATGCTTGACTGTTGAATAATTATAATGATCACATTGAAGTAGTTGACATGCTTGACTGTTGAATAATTATAATGATCACATTGAAGTAGTTGACATGCTTGACTCTGTTGAATAATTATAATGATCACATTGAAGTAGTTGACATGCTTGACTGTTGAATAATTATAATGTTCACATTGAAGTAGTTGACATGCTTGACTGTTGAATAATTATAATGATCACATTGAAGTAGTTGACATGCTTGACTCTGTTGAATAATTATAATGATCACATTGAAGTAGTTGACATGCTTGACTCTTGAATAATTATAATGATCACATTGAAGTAGTTGACATGCTTGACTCTATTGAATAATTATAATGATCACATTGAAGTAGTTGACATGCTTGACTCTATTGAATAATTATAATGATCACATTGAAGTAGTTGACATGCTTGACTCTATTGAATAATTATAATGATCACATTGAAGTAGTTGACATGCTTGACTCTATTGAATAATTATAATTATCTGATTGAAGTAGTTGACATGCTGGAATCAGTTAAATCATTATAATGATCACATTGAAGTAGTTGACATGCTTGACTCGGTTGAATAATTAAAATCATCCACTTTATTTGATTGAGTATTCATTATCAAAGGGAGAGGAGAAGTCCAACCTTAGGCAGTGTTTAGACATGTGTATCATAGGTTAATACATATAATATATAGAGAGAGAGTCAACATTCTGATTATGTTTTGAGAAATTAATGGTAAGTTTATCAGTGTAATTATAATGATCACTTTGAAATAGTTGACATGCTTAACTCTGTTGTATAATTATAATGATCACATTGAAGTAGTTGACATGCTTGATTCTACTGAATAATTATAATGATCACATTGAAATAGTTGACATGCTTTAATTTGTTGAATAATTATAATGATCACATCAGAGTAGTTGACATACTTGACTCTGTTGAATAATTAAAATGATCACATTGAAATAATTGACATGCTTGACTCTGTTGAAAAATAATCACTTGCATATATCTTTTCCATACAAATAATAGATCATAGTTTGCAATTTCAGTTTAGCTCACATTACTGTATATTTACTTATAACATGTACAAACCAATTGACATATTTTGATTACACTTTTTTTTTCAGAACAGAACTCCTCAATCATTACAGTATAATTGATGTATTATCTACTTATAAAATCATAATGTGTGAAGTATGCATAGTTAGAATCTTAAAGTAGTACTGATTTAATTTGTGACATTTTTTAATTTAAATTGGTTAAACTGGCTTTTACGTGGAACAATTCAACTTATAATTTTACATATATAATTCAGGTACGTCACAACACAGGTTTGCTGCCTTGTTGTGTCCTTGGGAAAGGCACTTGACTCCCATTTCCTTGGCATGATATAGCCAATAATATATTTAAAATGCCATTAAAATCCAACCAACCAATCAAATGTCACTTCATTTGGATATTTTATATGATAGCCATGCAAAAAATTAGATATTGGGACTGTGCATGGGTGAAACTATGTCCTCACTTCCATTAGTATAACATCGGGACTGTGCCTGGGTGAGACTACATCCTCACTTCCGTTAATATAACATCGGGACTGTGCCTGGGTGAGACTACATCCTCACTTCCGTTAATATAACATTGGGACTGTGCCTGGGTGAGACTATATCCTCATTTCCATTAGTATAAAATTATGACTCTGCATAGGTGAGACTAAATCCACACTCCCATTAGTATAACAGCTTGAGAAACTGGACATACATTTTCTTTGCCCATTTTTTTAAAAAAGATTTTTTTATATGCTTCATTGGCTTTTGCACCTTTGCTTATCAGTAAGATGTCAAAATATATAGTGGATTCTATTGTGCTTACATTGAGAATACATCTGGACTTTTTGTGTTTTGAGTTTGCAGTTTTTTTTTATTGCTGTGAAAATCTATATACAAGAAATATATAACTAGTTAAATTTTAACAGATTCCTTAAGTTAATCATGTGCTTGCTTGTTTTGTTGGGGGTAAATCAAAGATTTGTTTTTATGGTGGTTCAGTTTTGAGAAAATACAGGCAGTTTTGCTTACAAAAGCCAACTTTCTCAGTTTTTCATTGAAAAGTGTACTATTTTACTGAAAACGAGGGTTAAGCTGATTCACCCCCCTCCCAATCACCATTCTGGATCCACCAAGGTGTATAATATTTTTCATGCCTGGTACAAACATTAATACAGGAGATTTACAATTAGTTCATGATAAATTATGCACATCTAGCTCAGTATATTTATTAGTTTGTAATACAAATGCTTTGAATCAAATATAAGATTATGTTAATGGGCCCATTCCACAATCCGTGATTTATTTTTTTATCTCTCCTGAATCATCACTAGATGGCATGCTGATATTTATTTCTGGCATGTTCAGAAACCAAAAAAATATTGTTTATATAGGCCAGTCACCTAGTGTATAACTATATAGATGCAGATGTATAAATCACAAATTTGGTGTGTATTAATTGTTGTTATTTCTCCCAACATGTAACTTTAATTTGAGTTAAATCATTGTTTATATATTCTGTTTTACATTCCACTCCCAAGGACTTGATTATCAATAAAAAGTTCAAAGGTTAAAGACAGCTGGAATTCCATGCTGTACTTTGTTTTTAATGAGCCATTTCAGTCATTGTTATTTTACAGTGAAATGGTATATTGCTCCCTCCCCCTTTTTTTCTTCTTTCCAGTAAAATATCATGCCATTAAATGTTTAAAGAAATAATGGAAAATTCAGTGGGCTTCTTGGCATGAAAAAAAAACAGTAAAATAAATTAGACCCACCTCCTCGTCATTTTTGGCCTTACGTCACAAGGAGGAGTGTGTGTTTGAAGGGGCGGGGGGTGTGATGGTGTGGACTGCACATGACTAGTGCATTTTTAGTACAGATTTTCATTATGTGTGTGTGTGTATATATATATATACAAATCAGTAACACAAACATGACCAGTATTTGCTAAATTTGGGACAAAGAAGAACAATTTATTCAAAATCAGCAAATTTAAAATTGCCATTATCTGTGGCCTTATAGACAAGCAGTAACTTTTGCTTGTAGAATTTAGCTAATATAGCATGTCATAATTAATAAACTTTTTTATTGCCAACACCATTATTATTATTATAACTTAGTCATATGATACAATCCCTCCATCATATTGACTGCTATTTGTGAAACAATATATCATTGAATTTCTCAGATAATCAGACACTTCTATACACATGACTTAATCTACCCAGTATTGTAAAATATGCAAGATATTAATAATTGCAATTGTTTCTTTGTGTTTACATTGATGTCTTAAGAATCTATGTTGGTAAACTGGTTAATTGATCTCTGGTAAATGGAACCGCAGTCGGGTATAATTGTTTACATTTAGTCGCTTTCATTCCTTCTGTCATTTTATTATATTACTCGGTATTATGTAAAGATTGTTTATTTTAGTTTTTATTGCTTAAGGGTGTATTTTGGCGACTGAACTTCAAGGTTCTGTGCTCTTTACTCACTGAACCATGTTGAACACCCCTGAATTAGTGGGTGATGGACATGCTGCCTATTTTGCAGACCGATAACTCTATTACAGAATGGGCACATTAAGGATCCCAGGTGGTATAAACATGTGTAACTTTTTTCCTTTTGAGAGTCAAACTACAAGAAGTTTAATACTATGGGCAGTGTTTGCCTTGCACAATAGATTTTGTCTAGCGTACTTAATTATTGAATGATAGACATACAGGAATCATTTTTGCGGCCTCAGGCATCAACATAAGATTCTTTGTTAAAGTCGAATACAGTGGGGTATTACATCATAACATGAAACATGGGAAAGATATCACATTTTATGCATCCTTTTCAGTGCAAGATGCTTTTATTGTCCATTAACAATGTAGAAGTTTTGATTTTCTCTATCAACGAGTTGATTTTTTTAAGCTGTTAATTACACCAATTTTTTGGTAATCTACCGTAAATACTTGCAAAATTAATATTTTGATTATGCTTAATAAACTATTTTAACTAATATTGTCTTTTCTTTTTTGCTTGTCAAAATTATAATGGCTTTATATTAGCATAAGTATGGATGAAAATGGGGCAGATTTTGTTAAAAAAAAATTAATCTTGGTAAATAGGCTTATATCATCAAGATCTTAGATTAGGTCAGTTATGAGTGAAATCTACTCATATTAGCAACATGATTTTGAGACATTGGCCGAGTTTGTTTTCACTCTGGAGTTTGTATATTTGAACCAGAGATCCCAAAATTCTAATGGCTCTCACATTTTTTCTTGAAAGTTGACTTGGCGATTTTGTGAAATTTAATAAAAACATTCATAGGTATAACAAGTTGTAACAAAAGAGAAAGCATTTATTTACTTGATTATTAAATGTATCAGGAAATCTGTCATTTTAATATCGGTAATACATAATCTGTTGCTATTGTGTAGCTTACTTTTTCTGGATGCAAAATGCCCTAGACTGTATTATAAGAATTCATCGTCCCATAGGGTGACTTTCTGGAAAGATCCAAACATCTAACCCATGACTCTGGCCCACGCACACTAGCCCTAATTCTTTTTCAGTCACCACCATTATTAAGGCACTTTAAATTATTCTTTAAAGAAAATTGCCTTCGGTTTGAGTTATACATCATGCATTAAGCATTTTCATTACATGCATCATTTTTACAATGTGAAATTACTCTCAGATTAAGTACTATTCCTGTTCAGAATTAGCTCTCGAGAGTTATTTGTATTTTTAGGTTACATTTTTTTCATAACCTTACGTTTAGTTTACCCCCACCCCTCCACAAGGGTGTCCGGGTAACATTGTGATTGATAATTATTTTATTCCTTTTTCTTTTGCTCAGGTAGGTATATAGTTATCCTTATCCTTGCCAATTTGGTCTGCGGTCTCATTTTGATTCTGTTTTGTTGTTTTACTACAGTATGAATCATTGGAATTCATATTCCATTTAATCGGACCTTTGCTATTATTATTCTCCAGAAGGAGGTCACACACCAGTCTTTAGTTTAATTTATGTGTGTTTAGTGATCTTTCATTCTTAAATGTCAGTTTGGGATACTATTCTTTGTTATTATTACTTTATTATTAGCATCATCCTAAGCTGGTTTTTGCTAATTTCGTCTCCAATACTCACAATTAGTGTCGCTGATGTCATTGTAATTAAAACATCAGTATTGTGGTTGTTTTAATTCTTTCAATCCAGGACTCATTGTAAGTATTTCTGACTTGATTGTAATTAAAACATCAGCTTTGTGGTTGTTTTAATTCATTTAATAATGATGATACCTGAGAACAGGTAAGATCCTGCTGTATAAATTGTGATGACACAAATACTCCTGCCTAATACTTCATAGAAGTTTTTATTGTTCTTGTTTTGTTTGTTCAGAGTTTTTCTCTTGCAGCAATGCCTAAGCAGAATGTGGAGCAATGTGGCCATAAGGAAACTCTTTGGGATATCAACCCCAGATTCCTAGCTTGTACATATTGTAAAAGAACAGATAGTTGTCCTTTTTGCAGCCTCTAGTCAGATGAGGTCTGGGACCTCACTGAAAATAGATGAACTTGCAAAGGGAGGAAGAATGGGCATTCCTCTTCTTCCCTGGAATTTTCTGGTTTTTCCATTGCTAAGCCCCTCGGGTCTCAGCACAGGATTGGAAAAGTGTCTTCGGAGATGTATACGGCCCATGGAGCCCGTCCCAGGGGTGGATATAAAAGAGGTTGAGTCATGCCCTCCTGTGAAGTGGGAGCTGCACCTCCAATCCTGGGGGGCTGAGAGCAAGTCCAACCCTCTCGTGAGGGAGGAGCAACACCCTCTTCAGTCCCATAGGGCAGAGAGTAAGTTGTATCCCATTAGGGAGGAGCAGTTCCCTGTACTGGCCCACAGCTTGGTACTGGCTTAAAGTGAGTTGCTCCCCCCCTGTGAGGGATGAGCTGCATCCTTTCAGACACCGAAGCCCATTGTTGGCAACAGGATCAAGCCACCTGGAAAAGGGAGAACTACAATACAGGTCCATAAGATCTGATGAAGGGTCTTCCTCTGGTTCAGAGTCACCTGATTGGCTTCTATCAGTTGCTCCACTCCTGATTTAGATCCCCAGTCTCAGTCACTACTGTGCTGTGGATGATGAAGATAGACTTTTATGTATAGTTAGGGCTTTTTAGTTTTATTTGGTAGCTTCTAAAGGGAGAAGAAAGGGTAGGAAGCATCTTTTCCTCCCCATTAAGGGCTTGACTGATATTTTGGCTTCCACTATTTCGAGGTGGATTACCATAACTGTCAAGAGAGCAGGAGATCATTTCCTCACCGAGAGGGACCTTTTATTCATGAAGATTGAAGCCCATGAGGTTCAAGCAAAATTTGCTACCTCATGGGCCTATCAGACTAATTCATCTCTGGAGGAGGAGGATGAAAGCCACATTTTTGGCAATCACACACAACCTTATCCTTCTGCCTTTGCTCATTGGCTTCCAAAGCAAAGGCATTTTCTTGGGAGCTGAAAGTAGTAGCACAAAATGTGGCCCATGTATATACCATCTGCCAGTAGTCTACACTTCTGCTGTAGGGGGGAGTATTCCTTCATTTTTCTTTCACCAGTTTGTGGGATCATCAGCCTCCCACTGAATTGCCAATATCAGCTACACAATAGCAACAGATTATGTATTACTGATATTAAAATGTAGTTTGTTTTTTTGAGGTGGTGGGGATAAAACTAATTTTAATGATGTAATACTTACCTGTTGCTATTGCCAGATTCCCTCTGCCCACCCCACACTGATGTCCACCTAGTTTTAAGGCGTTGTCCTGAAAAGATTGAGGTCTTGTGCAGATGGGTCATGGTTATGGGTTAGATGTTTGGATCTTTCCAAAAATTCACTTTATGGGAGGATGAATGCTGGTTCACCTTTCAAACTTGGTTCTTGAACAAATACCATGCACCAAATGCCATTATTATCAACAAATTTAGATTAGTGTACTATTCAACAAAATTGTAACATATACATGTTGTTCTCTCCCAAACTTATGTTCCAAGATTACTGTATCCTGCTCTCTTTAATCCATTGTATAAATGAAATCATCACCAACTCTTAAAAAATAACTGATCTTAGTTTGTTTTGTGCACCATGACAAAACAGTAATTTCACTACTAACATCTTACATATGACTGTGAAACAGAGGACTGACTCTGTTTACTGCCACCTTGAATAATTAGGTATAGAAACGGCATTTATACTTCAAACAATATCTGGATTAACCAGTTGCTCAACTCACAGAAATCAAAAGACAGCTTATGTAACCGACCTGTGATAAATAGAGAAAGAAAAGAAGCCTTGCATAGCTACTGTTAGTTACACATGAACTGAAAAACCTTTACAGACAAGTTTTTAAATATTTAATGCCCCTGACCCTAATGAAAAGGTATCTAACTCATATCTGTCCTCCAAGATGAACTTCTTTCATCACGGGTGGCTTTAATTCACAGACAAATAAATGAAGATATCGAACTATACGTGTCACAATAGAACAACAGGCATCTCCCATTTCTACCGCAAAAACACACAACTGCTTTTCCACCATCCAGCAAACAAATTGTTTCAACCCACTCCTTAGTGATAAAAACTGCCTCATTTTCGAATATGACATATTGACACATTTGACTTATATTTACAGTGTGACTAGAGTACAGTGAGATCAGAAACATTTACACATTGATTAACATGATATGCCTTGATCTAAACAATGGAAGGCAGGTGACTATTATATACATAACTTATATATAGGAAATTTGTGAGGGGGGAATTAGAATGGCTGTTCAGACCAAGTGACTGCTATATAAAGGTGGCCATTGAGACAAAGTGATAGTATATTATGCATGAAATACTGCATTGTCCATCATCCATCCATCCATTTGCACAATCATCCCAAGGTCTAGTTAGTACTAAATGAAAATGGTACTACTTGGACATCCACTTTGATAACCACAGCAGCCATCTTGAAAATCTTGTTATTGCTATGTCTTTTGACAACCAATATGGCCACAATGTCAGCCATCTTGAATTGCTACTCTTCCTAAGTGCAAAATCATATCAACTTGAAGTATTCACCAGAAGACTTTTTATGAAGTCTAGTTGGTCCTAAATGAAAATGATGTCAATCTGACATCCATTATGACCAGAATGGTGGCCATCTTTAACATTTTGTTATCTCTACTCCTCTTGAATGGATGATCATATCGACATGGGGCTTTAACCAAAAGATTTCTTATGATATCTAGTTTGTCCAAAATGAAAATTATACTGATATTACATCCAATATGGCCATTACTATGGCCCTCTTGAAAATCTTATGATCGCTCCTCCTCTTGAAGGGATAGTCATATCAACATGGGATTTTCACCAGAAGACTTTTTATGATGTATAGTTGGTCCTAAATTAAAATAGTGCTGATCTTAAATCCAATATGGCCATCATGAAAATCTTTTTATCGCTCAAGAATATCAGTGATGGTCTCAAGACTCAGTGGTTAAAAAGCAGATACAGTCTTATGTTGGATTCCTGGAAATTCTTTTGGACATTAGAAAACTAGTTCTATTAAGAAACTCTTGTTTATTTTTTTTCTAATGATAATGTGATTTATTGTTTGATCATATTACTGGATTTTCTATAATTGTTTGTACAATCTATTTTTGTTCATCATCAATCCATACAATCAGAACTACTGTTTATCCTATAACGTTTCTTACTGAGAACCTTTTTCTTATGTAAAAAATGCAAATTATAGGAGTGGATATGTTCTGTATGTCCTAGACCACTAACTTATGACCACCACCATTTTCAAAGTTTTCAAAAAGGTAATCATCTAGTGATATAATTACATTTTTTGGAGGAACCTTAGATCACATGATCATACAACATTTCAGACTTTTTAAAAGAAACTCTATATCATAATTTTCAACATTTAGAAAAACATACACCACCATGTTCAAATATCAAGGTAAAAGTTCTTTTTAAAATTGAAGTAATTAGTGATTACTGGATTATACTGAAAACTACAAGCTGTGGAGTTTCATAAAAGTCACTTATTAATCCATTAATCCAAACATAACATGAATTTCATTTAAATAATAAAACAGCTAATAGTTAAACAAGCAAGTTCTAACTTGCAGGTTAGTTCTGGAGATAAAAGGTTTGCAAACAATTAAAGAAATAAAAATGAAATGAGTTTTATTAAAAGCCCTGGAGTCTCATAAAAGTCAACTATTAATTCAGTAATTAAAATGATAAAATTAAATGAACTTACATATGAATACACAAGTTCTAAAACTGTTACCAAAACAAGCTTGCAAAGAAATTTAATACTAGGTTATACTGAAGTTTAAGGCACCTATTAATTCAGTAATCTAAATAATCACTGAAATTCACTAAAAAAAATTTTTTTTATTTAAATAGTATTAACACATGAAATACTAGTAAGTAACTATTTTCTCGTGATAAAGTTGATATTAATAGTCCAGAATAAGGTAAAGAATGGAACACGTTCTCATTACTTGCTATTACTTGTTTATTTGTATCAGTTACTTCCCTTTATTGCTTCTATTTAAAGTATCAGTACAATATGTTCAAATGTTCTTAAACCACAAACATGATTCTAATGTAAAAGAATGGTTTATATATATATATCAATGAGTTATGTATAAATAGCTGTGGTAATGTATGGTGTCTGATGAGTGGGATATTTGTTGGATTGATGGGCTCAAACTATTTGGAATCAGCAAACAGTTAGAGGGGACATCCTATCTTCCATTGTGGACATGACCTCAAAGGTCATGGTACTCCACCTCTGAAGCCGTTGACACTTGCAACTGAGTGTATAAACCGGTGGTAGCAATAACCTAGTAACTAAAAGACTTGGCAGGATCAAGCACCCAGTCCTAGGCTGGACCATTCTTAAAATCTTTTAGAAAAGGCTAGAAAATAGAATCAAATGGAACAAAAGCTCTTAAATTTTAGAAACTTTAGACAATTCACTTAAATAATGTTATCAACAAATGAGCTTCATGTTTTAATTTTAAAAAACAACAACTAATAATTAATGTACCTTATTCTTGTCCTGCAACTGATTTTGATACTCCAGTTGATAAAGGAATAGCATATACATTTTGAAAGGTAAAGATATACAACACCAAAAATAATCATTAGATATTTGAATACTGACACTTTAAAATTTAACATGTATGACACAGAACACATATAGAGCACAGTGTGATATAAAACTTTGGCAAAGTCATTTAAACTGAGCAGTATGGATCAGCATGTGGAATATCATAATATCTTAACTGGCATTTAACTTATCAAAGTAAAATCAACTTATAGGTTTCACATTTACTTTAAAATATAAAACTATCGCCTGAATGGAAAATATTATTTTCTGATGATAAATATTTTAGACCAACAAATAGTAATATAGATTTAAAGCAACTTTATGTAATTTTTAATAACTTTAATATTCCTCTTTATCAAGACTGGGGATATATTAATGGAAAAAATAAATATTTTGTTCATAATGGACCCGAAGAACAAAAAACTGTACATCAAGGATTTTGAAGACCTACACCAGCTGATGTGGAAAATGCTTACAAAAGACATTATAATTATGGAGCTGGAAAGGTTGAATTATGCAGAAAAATGCCTGATAACGAAAGAAATATATTATTCTCAGATGATGAAAAAATAGGATATACTTGTTTGTTTTTTTCCTATAAGGTAGCAATGGTGTAACAGAAGAAGGAATATATAGGCTAAATAACATTTTCAGGTTTTACATGAGCTGTATTTCAGGCAGTCAAGTACAACTTGAATATCTATCACAAAGAATGTATCAACTGTACAAGATACTGTAAAATAAAAGTTAATGGAAAATTGAATTATAAGCCCACAAGGATATAACTTGGACGAAAATATTACAATAAGATTTCAACAATATATTTCAGATTCCAAAGTTAGACTGAACTATGCTGTTAGTGATGATTGAATATTTTATTCCAGGTGATATGGTGATAAAAATAGATGGCGTAATAAGTTATAACAACCATTTACAAAAATCATCTGATACATTTATTATGGGAATTAATACTGAAGTTGTACAGATTTTAATACTAGCAGCTGATAATCCGTCTGTGAATAAAAGACAAAAGATTTATGAAGAATTTAGAATTTAAAAAAACGAGAATTATGCAAACAAAAATTATGTAGATGAGGGCAAAGCGTGTAACCAGACGTTTTCTTTGAAGAAATAGGTAACACACCTACTTTTTTATTTAGGAAACAAATAAACAAGCGTTTAAGATTATGTTTATGACTGTAGGGTCTGACATAATTTACTTCCTTATGTAGAATCAGAACCAGCAGCATGCTTTCTATGCAATCTATATTCTTTTTATTTTCTTATGTTTCTGGTTGTTTCTATACCCTTGATTACAATTACAAACAACAAACCAATTGTTGCAGCAACAAGATAAATAGAATAATCAGATATCACAGAAATAATTTGTTCAGCCAGCTTTTTATACTGCTAGTGATACCAAACAAAGATGCTGTTGTATTTTTAGCTAACTCAAACAAATAGTTTGAAGTAATGATGAAATGTTTTATCAATACTTCAAGGAATTGTATGTATAGCACTTCCATTTCCAACCCCATTCCCCCCCCTCCCCCAACTAGACTGATTTGGACCTCCTGTTAAACTTCTTACATAATTTGCCGTGGATAGAGCAAGAGTTGCTGTAACCATAGATACAGCTGTAAAGATAGCAGCAATTGTTACACCTTAAAATGTTGTCTTAACCTTTCACCAAATAGTAACTTTGCTCTAAAGTTCTCTACTTTCTCTAAATTTATTAACTTACTCTAAAGTTATTTTCTAAATCTTTTAAATGCCTAACTATTTGTACTCTTTTACTGTCATAAGATTGCAGTATTTCTTGTACTTTAGCTGCCGCTTTTGAATTGTTTCAATCTTGTTGAACACTGTTCATGAAAGTGAACAAGTTAAAAAGAGATAACAGTTTAATTGAGTAATATTAAAAAAAGAAAAACGTGAGACCAGTTAGTATGCGGACATAATTAAGCTGCCTATGTCATACATATAAATGGTGGAAAACAGTCCCAATGAGCAACTTGCACTAAAATGCAATGGCAATGCTTTCAGATTGCAAAACTCTATGAAATTAAAACCAATTGATTAGGGAGGTAGAACATTACAGAAGTGCTGGAAGAAAGTATGAAAAGCTGATAAGTTTCTTAAATGGATAGAGGTGAGTATAGCAACAGCTTCAGGGGTATGAGTATAGCAGTTGCTATTTTATGACTTGCAGGAAAAGCAACAGGATTTATTATTCCTATAGCTCTAACTGGGTTTTGTGCAACTTTATTAGGGTTTGATGCTGAAGGTTTCAATGAAAAGATAGTATACGGTAAAGTTATAAAACATGATGAGGTTGTCATCTGTTGTGTAATGAACATAACCAGTACCACGGATAATCCAATAAGCTATAACGATACAGCACATGAGGAATGTTATGTAATAATTTAATTATAACAGATACAATACAACGAAAAATGACATTAGGAAAAAAGGTAAGTAATATAGAAATCCAAAATATTAATGAAGTTAAAAGAACCTTTTAGATGAGGGTAAGAAAATTAAACAGAAAAAGATTTTAGAAAAGATCACATCAATTAGGAAAATGCCTATATTAATGGAGGAGCGAGATAAGAAGTTCTAGTGAGCAAGTGTGCAAAGCAAACAAGTTTTCAAACGAGTTATTTTTAATATTACTAGATGGAAAAGCCTACCTACTTAATAGAAAGATACCTAATGTCCTATTTACCTAACAGTAGAAGGTCAGTCTGATAACTCCAAATCCGATTGGTCACAGAAATGGTAAATTATCAATTGTATCACAGAGAATATATTTTGTAATTGGTTGTTACAATATTTCAAAAGATTAAAAAACAGCGAATTATATTACATTAGCTATAAGAATGAAACAAAACTTTTAATTCGAGATGAATTCTACAATCTTTAAATGCACATGAAAAAACTCAAAGAGGGAATGAGTTTTAATAACAACAATAAAGAAAGTATTGATGTTGAGTGCTTCAAACACAATTCAAAAAGTAAAATAGTTCCTACTCAAATGTATTCGGGGTATTTAACCAATAACAACTCTAAATTACTAGGATTTAAAAATCAGAAATCTATACAGACACCTACTAATCTGATACTGCTTGTGTATTTTTAAAACCTACAAATTTATACATTTCACTACATGAGATTAATAATACCAAAAATTATTCATCCCTGCTAGACTCTCCACCTGATCAAAATGTTTTTACGGTGATTTTGTTTCTTCCAATACTGTTGGAAAATGCAAGCAATTACCAGGTACAATTAAACAGATTAAATATCAGCATTCAAGATGAAGATGGAAAAGAAATAGATTTCCATCGAATGCCTGTAATGTACTGTTTTCGCATAGAGTCAATAACGTAAGCAGACAAGATCTAACAAATGGTTAGAGAAGTATCATTCAGATGCCCTTGTGGTCAAAAACAACAAACTCTTGTTTTGGATTTGAACCATTGGAAGAAGAGAACAAGTCTAAAGTTATTGATCAACCAATAAACAGAGAATTACATTTAAATAACAACCATATTACAAATTAAGGTGACCCTATAAAAATAACTGATTCGACTAATGGTATGTTTGTACAAAAATGTGTTAATTTATCGTCATCTTTATTTCCTTCCGTAGAAGATATACAGTGAATAAATTGGACAGAACAAGATGATAATAAATTAACAACTGTTGATCAGAGTATAAAGAAAAAACAGTTAATAAAATTGAAAAGTCACAAAAACAGATTGATGAGGTGAAGAAAAATCTTTTAGATACATATGACTTTTTAAGCAGAGATTTAGTATCCTTCCTAGTACTTTACAAACATTGTACTTTGTAAGAGAACGATTAGAGCAAAGCGACGATATACTAAATCAGACATGCCATAAATACTTGCAGCCTTTACAGCCAAGGATAAACTCAGGGATAGATACATTAAAAAAAGAATTATATATTTATCAATTAGTTAGCTGTATTAAAGACGGTCTCAAGTAATGAAATTAAAACAAAACGACCACTAGATTAAAAATTTTGTTAATAATTTTGAAAGTTCTATAGTAAAATTCGAAGATAAGATAATTGATAATGCTAATGTTTGATCGCAGTTGCAAAAAATGAATGAGTTTGCACAAATGACTAAAAAGATTAATGAAATAAAAACAAAACAAGTGACTGAAACTGCTGTTATAGGTATTAGATCTACCTACGATTTATCTATTGCTGATATAAGTGATACTATAAAATGAAAAATTATCACAGTTTACCAACTTTAAGAAATGAACCTACTGCTGAAATAGAAGAAGTCAGAGAGCTAACAAATGCTAAATATAATGATCGAGAAATTCTTAATAATATAGGTTATGTACAAGAGAATATTGACGAATTAGATAAAAATGTGAAGCTATTAAGAATGATTTTATGATATTGAACAAAACGTAACAACAGTAACAAAAAATGAATACTCAAGTCGATAAAAGACTTTGGTATTCAGTTAAAGAACTGATACATTTAAATCAAAAATAGAAGGATGTTTCGGAACATTTAAAACTGAACTAATCACAGAAAATTGTATAACGAATATTGCAATGTATACTGAAATTAAAGAAATTAAAAATTGGTTAATGAAAAGCGAACAAGTTCTTTGTACATTAGATAACGAACTAATACCTGACTGTATATTACTTTCTAATTTTCGAAATGCAACAGGTATTCCCGCTATAGTTAGTGAAAAAAAAATGGGTTACAAAACATGCTTGATATGAAAAAAGTGTTGTAACAGAAAAAAATGTTTTGTTTGGTTTCTTGTCTGATTACACAATACCATATGCAATAGTTGCTACCTTTGGATTTGACTATGTTCCATCTCGTTTTACGGAATACAAGTTACATAAATTAATATGTCATTCACCCTATTAGGTCATTCAAATGAAGAAATCAGATTTAGGTACTTTAACAAAAAAATTGAACATTGAATCTCAGAATGATATTTAATTATATTTAATATTACAGGTGGGTGACACAAATCCATTAAATCTTTCTTATCCATTAAATATCACCGGAGAATCGGCAAATAAACTAAATTCAAATATCAAATAAAATTAAAGGAATCATTAACGTTTTATTTGAAGAGAACACTATTTTATATTTTGCAACTGATAGAGTTTTGAAAAGTAATGCATTATGTAGATTCTCATTTAATATAGGAGACACTAGCGAAATTGTGTACAATTAAATGGCAAAAGCAGCAGTTATGATTTGTGAGGCAATTCTTAATGCTTTACCATTTATAGGAAGTAATTTTCTATTTCAGTTATTTGATCCAACTTGTGCAAATGATCAAAGAGTAAGACATTGAAACTGCTTGAGAAATCCCAAAAGAAAACTAATGGGTTTAATGAGGGGGAACAATCCCGTGCGAAATCATTAAATTACCTGAAAGAAAGATGAAGGGAACAATGTTTTGGTTGCTCAGAACTTATATAATTTGGATGAGGCCTCTTTTCTTTAGTTTTTCTATTCATTCTTGGAATATTCCTAGACAATCTAAGCTTGGATCATTTTTACCAACCTTCTGGTAAACAGATGATATGAATATGTATTTGTTTATTTATTACAGTAGCAATGGGAACTAGTGTTTATATTGGGAATAAGTATATGTGCGAGAATCGAGGGAGCACATTTCGAGCTATGAAGAGCAAGGCCAGTGTTCGAAGAGAACAAGTTCTCAAGTTCACAATTTGTGAGTAAATAAATGGCAACATAAGGAAAATATATAAGTCCTCGTAAGCAAGAAAAAACACCACAATGTGTAAAACATGTTAATCCAACTCATCATTGTGTTGCATAAAATCCGAGTAGCGTTATACCTGAAAAAGATTTGCATGTGGCAATACCTAGATTAGGACCTAATATTATGATTGTACCTGGGGCTATTTCTATTTCGTTCGATACGAAGGTCAAAGGAGCTGCTAATAATTTAGATGTAAACAAGTTAGGAAGAATGCTTGCTAAAGGTATTATGGTTTCTTATTGTAGTGATGATATGTATAAGCTAAATGATTAAAATATTTTTATGACATTTAATTATTTGTGGCTACCAACATATGTTGGAAAAAATATAATTGAGCAAGGTATTATGAGTGAAAAACTGAGAAGGTTACGATCAGAAACGGCTAATGCACAGAACACTGGTACTGAAGCTGTTTTGTTTATCGTGTACGGAGAGAATTTTAGAATACCACTTGATTTCCAGGCACTGACAGATGTCCACTGTATCCGTTTATTCATCCTTAGGATTTGAGATTCACAATTACATCAGTAGAAGCATTTGAGGTGACAGAAGGTGCAAACCAGGCTTGTGAATTGGAGAATATTTGTCTATAGTATGATACACATACTTTTCATGTGATGGATAATTCTGTTAATGAAAAATATGAAAATTGGCTACCTTTCTTTTCTGATTACATTACAAGAGAGAGAATGGTGGTTGTGGCTGCTAATACAACCTTACTAAATGCCATACTTGATTCACGAAGAATGAGTTTTAAAGGAGGTTTGATACTATGCAGAAAAGACAGAAAGACTGATCATGAAAAGTATTCAAATTTTTATTTTACAAGGATTACCAAACATACTTGCTAGTTGTATGCCTAATTGTATAGATGACTTTAAATTTCTATTCTGAATGACATATTTTTCTTTATTTTGAGTGTACATAATAATGTATCCACTATGGGCTCTGTTCCTTTCTTTTCATCTATCACTTTGTTTTGCAATAGAGATAATTCAGACAGGTCAGCAGTTAATAGTTCAGGTGCTAATGGCTGGCCTTGAAAATAATCTTGATGTTGTACGGAAACTTCTAAATCAGCTTCCAAAATTCCACCAACTTCGTTGGCATTATCCAATGCATTATATTTTTCTCAAATACTTTTATCTGGTATTTATTTTCCCATTAAACTTTTTTAACAAGCTGTGGTTGGCACAGTGCCCAGTTATGTATAGATTGTTTGCGCCTTGATAAGCAACATAAGATTTTGGTAAAGATGAGTCATAATCGTTATAATTAAGAACTTGTTCGCATTTCTCCTTTCTGACATGCTCACTAGAATACAATTTATAGTTTGATTTGGCGTGTGTATTTGAATTCATACATATTCCTCATCTTATTCCTGATTCAACCATTAGAAAATAGCATAGTCTATTAACAACTCTGATTCTGCACCATTAAATTTTTTTAAAACTTACATCATGTGTTAGTACTGGAATACTAAAATAACGTGCAAGATCTAATTTGTAGTTACTTACGCATTATGGTCTGAATTCTTTCGAAATATCACACAGCATTTTTGTATCTTTTTTAACATAGTAATCATGAAGATCTAAAGTTCTTTTTTTTTAATTTAAATATTTCATACCATCATTTACGTATTTCTAATCATCCTTGCTAATTACCAATCGTGCAAGATTTTAATAAAATTGTTCAGTTTCAGGTAGTCAAGTCTCTTTAAACCGTTGAAATGAATCCATATATTCATAAGATACATGACTTTTCTTTGATATTTTGACTTCATACTATTAAAATTGCATTTTTATCATCATTTAGATTTTTTGCAAGTTCCTCTAAAATTTACTCGTAAAACGAAAACTTGTCTTCTATTTTTTCTAAACTTATCTGCTAGAAATGTTCTAAAAAATTAAATATACTTTTCATCATTGTCTAGTATAATAGTGACTTCTTTTTTAGGATTATTTTTGCCAGCTTCCTTATGAATGGATGTGAGTCATATCCAGATGAGTTATGTATAAATAGTGGAATAAATTTAGGATATTTATAAAATAAAGTACACACCTTATGCGCTGGTCCTCTATATTTACCAATTAGGTGGTCGTGACACCAACTTTATAATTTTTAGGAACTTGTTTGCTATGCTGAGTAGCACTTGTTCTCTTCGAGCACTGCTTTCTGATTTATTTTCACAAATATGACTAATATCAGCACAGAGTAGAGTCATAATGTTTTTCATCTGCTTCTGTGAATATAATATCTTATATTTTAAAGTCTTATTTCTTCATAGATAGTTTCTACAATTAATTGTAATTGTTCGTAACATTTTGCAATACAATTATCTCCTCTATAAACTATTGGCTCATATTGATTTATAAATGGATTTATGTCGATACAAAATTCTGACAGAACGTGATTAGCTCTTTCAACTATCAATTATGTAGAATTTTGTTTGCAGTGGACTATTGGAACATTTATACCTTTAAAATTACAATTCAATACAAATGGAACTTTAATTTATTTTTATAAATTTAAAACTTTATTAAAGATCCCCTTGTGGGCAATATATATATCGTGTTATCAACTTTATTCCTTACAATTTTATGAAAACTTAATTTTAACTCTGAATAATAATAAGAAAAACATTTTTACACAAGTATTTTTTCTCAGTATCGGAAACGCGAACTATGAAATCAATAAACACGTATCCTCACGATACCCGCTTTAAACTAGACAGGTAGAGAAAGGTTTTGGACAAGGAAGACGAAATAAATCTACACGATTCAACCCAGATTTAAATCATTCAAAGGCTTAGGTGTTATATTAGACAGTGTGTATGTGTGTGTGTTTGGATGCGTGTGTGTTGCCACGAAATTAACGAAACATATTGTAAAAAGAACATCTTTCATTTCAAGCAACGGGACAAACACAAGTATTTTCGGGTAATAAGATATTGTTTTGGGTTTAACGGCATTTTGTAGCACATGATAGGCTATACATTGCGGCCAGTATATTTGGTGGAGGAAAAACCAGAGAAAACCCCGGGAAGAATCACCGGCCTACGGGAAACTACTGGCAAGCTTTCTCACATACCCGCGTTGGCCGAGCACGAGACTCGAACCCACGCGAACAGAGGTGAGATATCAGTGATCTGTAAGGGCTAGCGCCATAGAGCACTCGGCCACCCGGTAATAAGAAAACTCAGAAGCCTCTAGAAAGGCCTCATAATCAATTATATCAGCCAAAAGTATTAAACAATGTTTCAAACGCATAGTTCTTGGTTTTATCAGTGACTGTCTTATTTTTGCAACGGAATTTAAAACAGTTTCATGTTGACTTGTAAGTTAGATTTATTCATCATGGGTTACAAGTTTTATTTATGGTCATTTTTCTGTTTCAATCTGTTCTAACGGCAAGCCGCACAAGTGCTGCTTGCTGTCTTCGCTAGGTACGTCTTTTTCGCTGCATACAGCGGACGTTCTGGTGGCGGGCGCAGCTGCGATTTTCAGCTCTGGCGCACATGGCAATACATCGAAGATAGGGCTGCAAACCGTCGCCAGCAGTGCTTGCAATTGTTTACTTTGCCTGAACACAAAGCGTCCTCTTGCAGCACGATTGGAGCGTATGGGGTCTTTCTGGTCTTGTGTCACAAGAAATGTGCGTTGTTGTCGGCGAACGCCGTTAGACACTTCTCTCACTGGAATGGTTTTGATCTCTGCCATCCGCATATACTTGGCCTCCGAAAAAGTCCAATACGGCATTCGGAAATATACACAGGTGCAGCACAGCGCTATTCCATTTCAAACGGGTCACGAGCGCATGTGTAGACGTAGCGGGACCTGCGATTTTCCACTTTTGACATGTTGGTGCCAAGAGCGTTTTGCGAAAGCGCAGTTGTTTTTTTTTTGTGTGTTTTTGTGTTTTTGTGGGTTTTTTTTGGCGTTTAGCGAGGTCCTGTTTTCTCAGGGAAACGCGAGTCGAGCGAGGCGTGCATGCGACCCAGGTATGCTACTCAATATTATATGCCACAAAACCCCCATCGCTATGTACACCGGCTGCTGGACCTGCACTCCAGTCTTGCGATTTCTTGCATCTGCTTGGAAGTAATTTTGCGTTCCGCGGGATCTCCGAGCAGGCTTCCGCGCTAGCCGCAGATGTTTGTTTTTTTCCCCAGCAAGTTTTCCATTTCTTTCTACAGATCATCTATTTCTTGCGCTTGCAGTTGTTTCAACGGTGCCCTCTTGCTCCGAGTCTTGCTGTTTTATTGTTTGTTGTTGTTGTTGTTGTTTTTGTTTTTTTGTGGGGTTTTTTGTGTGTGTTTTTTGTTGTCATCCAGACGTCATGAAGCAGGTCTGTCTTTCCTAGTACGTCGTTTTGCGCTTTCTCTATTCCGTCTAGTTTCAAGCGCGATTGTCTCTGCTCTTCTTGAGTAGTTTCTACAAAGGCTTCCAAACACCCAAGCCGTGCGTAGAAGTCTCCAGTAGACATTCATTCTGTTGGGCTCGTCTGGCGGCCGCAACTCCGTTGCTGCCCGCCAATCGATCGAAGTTGCAAGCGTGCTTGCTTAATGAACATTAGCACATTAGTGGGCTTGGTGGAATATTTGGAAGCTGTATCTTTACGCCCTTATTTGGAAATACTTCTATGCACCAAATATAGAGGTGTCCTTCCATGGCCACAACAGCGAAGAGCAAGAGCGAAAAATGGCTTTTGGTTGCCCAAAGGGCAAAACTATACACCAAGCGTTGCCAGCCTGTCTTTTGTCTTGCAGGCAGAGGCCCGTTCTTGCCCTAGTATGCAGCGAATGAAGTTGTCTTTTTCTGTAGCGCTCCTACTCTTCCAACTTCGCGTTCTAGAAAGTATATATACGTTGGAGTCTCATCGCTTGTTGATTCTCCATTGGCAATCCGTGGGTTTAGAAATAGGATTCTGCATTTTGTACCCCGAAAGATGGTTTCTGCAAAGCAGCTACTAAGAAATTTTCCGGCTTCGGTGTCGGTTGTTTGTTGGGGGTATTTTTTGCATTCCTTATTTCTGAGCGCTGGCACAAGGAAATGCTTTGCGGCAGCGGCGACCATGTAGGCGTTGTCAGAACCGCTGCAAGCGCCTTCTCCCAAAAGGCTGTCATTTGGTTTTTGGGCGTCTGGTGCCAGCCGCAGTACTATTCCCAAGATCTTTGGATCCGGAGTGCGCAGGACTCGGAGTAGTTTCCAAACTATTTCGTGTACTTGTGCATCATTCTTTCTCTAGGCCCTGGCTGGCTCTACCACGATTTCCAGCTGAAAAACATCCTGTCGGACTGCCACCATCCAGAATAGCATGTGACCATATCGGTTGGTATCTCTCGCAAATGCGTCCCGGCATCTGTTGAGAATTGTATCGATGGCTTTGGTGGACCATGCTAAGTGCAGTTCACCTTCTTCACCCGGTGGAACACCTACGTCTGTTTCGCTGCTTGTAGAACAAGCGATTCTACGCAATATAACCCGGTTTCCGATTTCTTTCTTTGCCACTCCCGACGGCTATGGCACAGAGCACCGAAATCCTACCACTAGAAACGTTTTCTCTTGCCGCCGTTCTGACGGGACAAGCTCGGTCAGTTTACTTGTAGTGTGGTCCGATGGAGCTTGTTCGACTTCTTGCCTGGTAAGTCTTGATCTTTCCTCGTACACCTCCATCCACGTACTTCCATCTGTACTTCAGGGCCCACGATCTCTTTTCCTTTATTTCCCCCTGTGCGGCCACCTGCTCGTGGCCATTCCCAGGCAACGTATTTTGTGTGCGGTAAAAGAATGTTTGTAGGTTTGTGCTGAGGGCTTGCTTGCAGCTAGCATCGTCCTAAGACTGGGCATGCGCCGAATCCAAAGTCGGAAATGACCTACAGCAGCGCCTTCTCCCAGCGCTCGTCGCTGTCGACATTTTCTTTAACGGGGCAGACACGAACTCCTGACACACTGTCTGTTGTGGTAGGCGTATGCCATGCGACGTAGATGTCCCCCTGTGGTCTGTCGACAAGCATCATGCAGCGATCGAGCTCCTTGATTAGGTTTTCTACTGTTTAGCGGGTGGCTGCACAAAAAAGATGCCCTCCGCTGCCCTCTCTGGCGTGACTAGATTCAAGGCATCCTGTACGACAGCGTCAGCCGTATGCGCATCTAGCTCGATACCTGGGCGGAAAGCATAGAGCGAAACCTGGACGTCGAAATGCAACAACGTCTTTGGCAGATGTTCGTTGGAGCAGTTGATGTAATTCGTTAATACCAACCAAAGGTTTCGGCACCTCGCCAGACTCAAAGTTCGAAACCACCTTGTTGTAGAATTTCGTGCGGGTCGTGTACCCTGCCGCAGAGGTCCGCACAGTAGTGCACACTTGGTTTCCCACACTTTTAGTGTTATCCAGAATGATGGATGCGTCGGCCATAGAAACCAAGATTTTGGCGGCCCCAGTCGCTCGGGGGTTGGGACTGGGTCACTTTTTATGATTGGGTAAGAAAAATCTTAAACTCCAATTTCTGATCTACTGACATATATGGGTCAACACTGTTTGATTTAAATCATTGGTAGAGCGAAAAGCAGAATATGAACCTACAATCTGAGTATCATACGAATGGAGGTCTGGGTCGATCCTGATCACAGTTTGGTGCATTTTTATATAGGGCTAAGTACGATATATATATATATATATATATATATATATATATATATATATATATATATATATATATATATATATATATATATATAATCAAACAGTTTAGAGAGTTATAATTCGTTCCAAGCAGGATTCGAACCTATGTCGCGAGTAACGGAACTTATCACATAGTGCATGCACACCAGCGCCCTAACTCACACGGTCACATATTCATCCCTTCAAAAGGATGTCAACGTCAACGTCCATTCCCCATATGTCACAGATGATGCTTTGATGTGGGACCGACCTTAACGCTAAACACAGAAATATTTTTAAATTTTCGAATTCTTATCTTTATTACAAAACCGATATTTGCTTATCTGTATTATTTTCTCTTGTTGAACGAAGAACACATTGAAGAATTGTGTAGCTTTTGCAGTGAGTACAGATCCCCTCGTCTAGTCACGAAACATTTGGAGTTAAAAAAAATCCATTCTCAGATTAAAACTAAACTAAAAATTCAAAATTTTGAAGAAGTTCAAATCTATTGTTCCAAAAATCATACAAATTTCAGGAAGATCGTGTCTTTGGTATACTTAGAGACCTTAATTATAGTTTTCATATACGAGGTTTTGCGTTCGATTTCAGTTCCTACACTCAGACAGTTTCGTAACTAAGAGGCTCGGTCTCCTTAATCAATCAAATGAAATCTATCATTCAAAATTAAACTTTTAACTCTGCCTTTTAATGCCTCAAACTATTGATGTAATCCTTTGTATGTGGTAGCTGTTGACAAACAAGGTAATTGTTAGGAATTATACGGCAACGTTAGTGCGGGGTGGTGAAATCATCTTTCGTTATTTGCTAATAAGATAGTAAAACCGCCATACATTGATTCACCACAACATAAGTTCATTGATGTATCAACAGTCTTTTGTAATTCCGATGGCACTTGCACTAAAACACTCACTAAAAAGTTAATAAAATATATTGCCATGTATCATATTTTTCATATATATTTGATGGACATGAATAAAAATGTTTTCAGCGCGATACATATCTCTCTCTCTCTCTCTCTCTCTCTCTCTCTCTCTCTCTCTCTCTCTCTCTCTCTCTCTCTCTCTCTCTCTCTCTCTGCATTCAGCCATATATGGATCTACAACTACCCATCTCTCATATATATATGACTGTTGGTCAGTGTATATATCTGATTATTGTTTCAGGCATATGGTACCATGGCAACAAGAAGAACCATTTTTTAAACCCCAGGACCTGCATCTATGCCCATATTAGGTCCGCCGAACTTTCTGCATGCACTAAAGTGTTCGACAGTCCGTCGATTTATCACTGGAATAGATAAATTAATAGATATAGAAAGAGGTAGATAGATTTAAACTTTGTGTTGGTTTTAACGGCACTTTGAACACATTAGTGGCTACATCGTGCCGAAAAAAATGGACCTAGGTGCCTTTCCCGAGGCAGTCGACTCCAGCTGGCCTGGGCGGGCATCAAACCCGCGACCCTTGAATTACGAGTCTAACGCCCTACCAACTGAGATATCGCGGTTCCTAGATAGATGATAGTTTGGTTGGGTTTTGTATGGTTTAACGCCATTTTTCATGACAGGCTATACATGACGGCCAGTATATTTGGTGGAGGAAGAACCAGGGAAGAGCCACTGATCTACGGGAAGCTACATACAAGCTTTCTCACATACCCACCTTGGTCGAGCCGAGACTCGAATTCACGCAGACAGAGGTGAAATGTGTGAGTGATATGCAACTTCAGGGGAGCGCCTTAGACCACTAGGCCTCCTGAGGCCCCCAGATAGATAGATATATAGAATATTCAGCAATGATATATCTTAAACGCAGAGAGAAAGAGAGAGGGAGAGGGGAGAAAGAGAGAGAGAGAGAGAGTTATTCGTATAAGATAAAGACAAAACACAAAGTAAAAGAACCAAACGGCTTTTATTTTAAAATCACTTTAATCGACTGCTTCCTCAAAAAATATGGGTAGGGTCGGGGTGGGGTTTTAGAGCGTAGACATTAGTCTGTGTATGTGCTAATGTGCATACAAATTCCTTGGAGTTTACCCAGCAACACAACAGATTTTGACCTGTTGTTTACGAACGAAGTCGCTGCTGACCTTGATTACTGATAACCTAAGATAACCTTCCGATATTTCCCGCATACCTCAGATATATTGTCATCCATATTGATGATAACAGATCCTGTTAATTAATATCAGCTGAACTGAATTGAATATATATTTTTTTCAATTAGCCCAATAAAAACAGCATTTACAGCAGATAAGTAAAAATTATGAAAAGCATATGAAGGTAATCACGAACTACATATAAAAACTACATGCAATGAGAAAATATATCAGTCCGGGGCAGAAAAAAGGGTTCTTACCAATAAATCAATAACAAGCAGTGCTATAGTATGCTCGTGGAATTCTGGAGGAAACATTTAGTCCAAAAGGTAAAAATCTCCGGCACAAATGTTAATATAGTGACAATGAATAACATAACTTGTGAAATTTGTAGTAATTTGTTAGATGTGTGTACAGAGATATGACAAAATGATTTATCTGCTGTGGATTTTCAAAGAGGGTGCATTCATTAGGATGGCTGCCAACACTCAGTGATCAACATAACTGTTTTTCATCACTTGCCACCAGTACTTCACCACCACTGTACAAAGTAATAGTTGTTGTGGCCACTACATTAAATTCATATCGGAATAATGTTGAAATGGAGCTTAATATATCAAAGGCCAAATTGTATTAAAGTATGAATATGTGCCATCATGGCTTAGAACAATTTTCATTTGAAGGATTTTCTGATGTAGAGCACGAACTTCCTGTTAAGGACTATTTCGAGGGCATGATCTACAATGTACATCATATAAATTCATCCACTTTTTAACAATTTGATTTTTCCATCAGTTTTTTGTACAGATTCAAAAGGAATTCACTTTTGATTCACCTAAATCCAAATTTGTTATTACAACATATGTTGATAGACTAAACTGTGGACTTAGTATTAGTTGTGCTGAACCTCCAAGTATTAGTTGTGCTGAACGTCCAATGGAGGTGAGGGGGTTAGGGTTAAAGAAATGGAAAGAAAAGAACTTCATTGGAATGGCTACTGGTCTATTTTTAGAATCCTCTATGAGTGAGGATAGTCTCAAACCCACATGTTTACCTGATATACTGGACTCCAGTGAGGGTTATAGTCATAGAAACCAGGAGTTATCAGATAAGGGAGCTGATCGGGTTTCAAGGGTTCCTAAATTTAATAGCACTCAATTACTATAGTCCCTGTGTCACCTCGGGAGGCCCCTGTTTGAGATCAAGGCAGCACTCTCCATGTGCATGTAATAATGACCTGCTGCTGACTGTTATACAAACACTCCAGAACCAAATGGACAGAAAGTGAAAACAGACTGACAAGTTAATTAATGAGAAAGTAAAATTAGCTGTACAGAGGTAGAAACGTTCGACTATCAGCAGACATTCTCAAACTGCTACAGCCAAACCTATTTCTCTAAGTACAAGTGTACACCTGAAGTATTATATAAAGAAAACACAATGCAGTTTTCTAACTCTGCCACCAACTAGGACAAAATTGATGAAAAAAGATTGGTAAAGCACCCCATAGACAAATGACATCCATACAATACAAAACAAAAATTACACTTAGCATTCTACCACCAGGGATAACATCCTCCTTATAGGTAGTTCTATTTTACATGGAATTAACATCAGATGACTGAGGCACTGTGTTAGAAAGCATGCCATTTCAGGTGCTAAAATAGAGACAATACTGGAGGATATAAAAATGTATGATCTCTCCAGTTGACCAAAATAGTAATCTATATTGGAGGGAACAATGCCAGTGAAGGGAATGACCTACAACTTTTTGAAGAACTATATGACAAATTACTGACACACATACATAAGCAAAATCAAAACTATTATGTTACAATGTGTGAGATGGCCCCCAGGGGAGGTTGTGATGTCTGGGATACTAATGAGGTCATCGGAAGACTGGCAAGTGAATGGAAGTGTGATATAGTTTATAACTATATGATTTTCCTGGAGGAAGACGGTCAGGTGATGCGACATTTATTTTAGAAAGAGACATTATGCATCTGTTTCCCAAAGGAGTACAAAAGCTGGCAAAAATATAGACGCAGCCATGCAGAGTGGTCTTATAGCCACATTACAAACCTCCACAATCACTCTAACCCCAATGTAGGTCGAAATAGCTATAGACACTATGGTTGGTCCCATCATTCAGTACACACAGGATGTGATTTCTGTGGCGAGACCAAACATTCAACACAGGATTGCAGGTACCGACAGACAATTCAACGCTATCAGTGCGGTGGCTTTGGACACAAATACAAAGTTCATGATATATTCAGGGAAGAGGTAAAATGGCAATAAGGCCATCTCAACTCAACAGGTAGACTCTATTCAGCTGGGGGACCAGTCTAGCTATCAAAGACTGTTGTATACCCCTGGCATCCCTTGTCAAAACAGAGTTGATCCCATTGATGCTAGTTGTTCTAAATGTGAACATTTACTAGCTACTCTACTTGTACATGATCAAGTGCAGCTGTAATTTAAAATGTACAATGAATTTAAAAATATAAAATTTATCCCTTCTCATTACAATGAAAATATACATGCTTCTGAGATAAATTCTTTTATTTTACCTAGTGAAAATACAAGTAGTAACTTTCATGGATTATAAATTCTATGCAATGAAAGAAAAACTAATGTTGTATACAGTGCCTGTAATGGTAATTGTAGCTATGATCATTGTGAACATAACCTTAACACCGTTAATATCTCCTCTAATACTAACAATGATGTAAATCACATGAATTTAGGAATTTCTGGTAAGGGTTTACACATAGGTCACTTATATATTCAAGGTATTAGAGGAAAGATTGATCAAGTTAAGTTATTATTAACCTCACCAAATAATAATGTACATTTATTTGGACTCTCAGAAACAATGCTGACAGAAAATGAGAGTGAAAATTTCTTGCATATCAGAGGCTATGACAAACCTCTTCGTAGGGATAGGAAAGCAGGAGGAGGTGGGCTCCTTGTGTATGTTAAACCTGGTACTGTTGCTAAAAGAAGGGGAAGATATAGAAACACAGCAAACAGAATCCATATGGCTACCGATTACTCTAAAAAAATCTAAATCCTGCAAGCTGGTTTTGTGTACAGACCGCCGTCATCATATACTAATTGGCGTGAATACTTTGAACTTCAACTACATACAATTTCAAGCATAAAAAGTCATTTTACGTTCTAGGTGATCTTGTCAATGATCAAATAAAAACTAATTGGATGGATTTTATTTCTTCTTTTGGTATGGAGCAATTAGTAAATGAATTCAATAGAGTAACATCTATCTCTAAAACACTTATAGACCATATTTATACCAATACAGAAAAAAAATATTCTGGAAGTAATGGTTCCTAAGTCTGGTTTAAGTGACCACTTTACAATTTTTCTAACAAGTAAAACCAATAGCAAATCAAAGAAAAATAATATCTATAAATCCCCTACTTATAGATCTTTTTAAAACTTTTGTCGAACTCAGTTCCTGAAAGATCTTAAACAGATTCCATGGAATATAGTCCAAATCTTTGAAGATATTGATGATGTTTTAGATACTTGGATGGATCTTTTTATGGAAACAGTCAACAACATACCCTTTTAAAAACATGCAGGATAAAAGAGACCACCGGGCAGGTTGGATCTACCCAGATTCTTTTTTTACACACAATGATGCAACGAGACCATCTAAAATTTGTAGAAAATCAAGCTAAATATAAAATTTGGAGGAAAAAATTAACACAACAATAAGCGAAGCCAAAAGAGCACTCTACAAAAAAGTGCTGGACGAAAATAGTTATAACCCTAAAGCTATTTGGAGAGTTCTTTGTACCGAGCTTCGTGCAGGGAACTGTAAAAGTAAAAATGAAATTTTATCCTTCAATCATGAGGGCTTTTATACAAATGATCCAAGTGATCTCTCAAATATTGTAATGACTTTTTTCTTTTCAAATTGCTGAAAAACTGAAACAACCTAAACATTCCTCTGATCATCTGGAACTTGGAATGTTCTATGCTAAAAATGCCCTAACAATATAAAGTTTGAAATTCCTGAAATGAGTCCTGAATTTTGTGTTGAAGTATATCCCAAAAATATATGATTGTAAAACCACAGGATTTAATATGACTAGACCAAGGCTACCAAAGGCAGCTGCACCTGATATAGTAGAGAGTATAGCTTTTATTTGCAATAAAAGTAGTAGGTCTAATACATTTCCACAGACTTGGAAAACTGTTTGAACACCTATGATCTTATTCATGATAATCAGCCTGACTTTCGACAGAATCACTCGTGTGAAACTGCACTAATTTCTATGATTATTAAATAGCTGAACGCATTAGATAAAGAAGAAATGGTTGGCACTATTATGGTTGATTTTCTTCAAGCTTCTGATCTTGTAGTCTATGACATTTTGCTTGCGAAACTGAAAATCTATCAATGTAATGAAAACTCCCTACTTCTTACTTAACCGAAACATTGCAAAATGTGTATTTAATGATCACCTATCTGAGGGTAAAAGTAATAATTGTGGAGTACCATAGGGCTTTAGCAGCAGGATCTGTTATTCATTCTGTTTATTAACAACTTATCCCTTAAGAGTCAGGTTAAACCCAAACTCAACTTTAAAATAACGTACAATATGCTCTTAACAGACTTGAAGTATGGTGCAAGGAAAGCTGTATTATTATTAATACAGAAGAAGCAAAAGCCCTACTAGTTACAACAAAACAAAAACGAGTAAGGCTAGACAGCGATTAACTCCAAGTTCTATTTGACAATGTGAACCATAATATGACCTCTCATGATAAAATTCTTGATGTATTTGTAGATAACAATCTAACATGGTATATTCGCATATTTCAAAAAAGGTTGATTCATTCCTTTTCAGTACAGGGTCAACTTTTATAAAAGTTATATACAGCCATATTTTGACTATTGCAATGTAATTTGGGGGAATATCTCTAATTCAAACATAACAAAACGTTCAGACTCCAAAAGAGGGCATGCCATTTAATTCTAGAATAATGTATAGACAATTTTCAGGACGCAATGAATTATTAACAGTTTTACCAATACATGAAAGAATATTCTTTAGAAAAGGCCAAATGTATGTATAAAACATATGTATAAAGTGTATGTATAAAATGTATGTATAAAGTGTATAGAAAAGCCATTCCTGTTATGTAAGTAATATCTTTCACCAGAGAAATGCTGATGGTACTCCAAATTTAAGGTCTGTTAGAAATTTTTAAAAAATTACATTATAGCATAGCCAATGAAGGAATTGTTTGAAAAGAGCTTTCAATATGCTGGTCCTCTGGTATCGAACAACATTCCTGGTTATATTAAGCAGGCTCCAAGAATTTCTTCTTTTTATAATCAATGTCTCAAATAAATGAAATGTTAAGACAATGGAACAATTCTAAGTAATATAAATACCTCCAGTTTCTCTCTTCTTATACATCTTTTTCACAGATAATTTTTCAATACAGTATAATATTTTATATATGTTTATATGCTCACTGATGCTTGTGTATTTCTTCTAGGCTGGACACTTTGATTTTCAGTTCTTTAGTGTTGAGCCAAATTTATCACATTGTGCTGTATGTACTTGTATATATTATATAGAACAGAAGGCCTCAAGGTATATTAGTTCCTGTAACTGAGTTACCTTCTAAATAAAGTTGTTGTTATTGTTGTTATGATTATAATTATTATTATTATTATTATTATTATTATCAAAACAAACTTTTTATTTTTTGTTTTTACTTCTTGCAAAAGCAAAAAAGTATCGATAAATTCAAAGTAATTTTGTAATGCTAGTCGTCTCTTAAGAAGTATAATTCGTGGAATATGACTACTGCGAGAAAGGTTCCCATTTTACCCCCCAAAATATTCTAAAAATTCGAAACAAAAAGTGACTTCCAATATTTAGTTAAATATCTGGAGCGCAGTCTAATAGCTAGCGCAAGAAATGACGGAATACATATATGGGACCAAATGCTAATGTTTTACAACTTGTTTCCAATCCTTTTGCCTTGTAATATTAACATTTTGGCAACAAATATTCTTAAACTCAACAGTTCTGAGTGTAGTTTGTCAGCTGGTTTGAAAGGTAAAATTTTAAATACATTTTTTTTAGAAACTCTCTTGTATTACAAATAAAAGGAAATGTATTTTTTTATTCATCAATGGAACTGTTCGATGACTGAAAATAATTGTTAAGAAACAGTATTTCTTGTGTACAATTAATAATCGAACAAAGCATCCGACTATTTTAACCCGGTTCACTATTTAAATTTAAGTGACCCCAACTTTGACGAGCAGGTAATCCGTAAATATACGGAGCAGTTGTATCCAACCTACTCAACGTCACTTTGACTATTCATCTTGTTAAGAGACAGTCGTACGTATTTCAAAACAATAGATTTTTTATTTCTTGTCTAAATAATCTGATGGCGTGGGCTTTGGCTCGATCAGTTAGTGTGTGTGTACAAAACGTGTAGCATCGCCAAAGGCACAATTTAGCATGGCGTTCCAAATTGTTTAGCCAACACCTGGACTTATGACTTTTAAACAAGACTACATAAAGGGCATTGAGATCGATAGTGCGATGGGCTTTGCTTTGTAAAAATAAATTATGGGAAATGTAAATAATACTAGCATCGCGATGATGTCGTTTTCGTATAAACCAAAGTTTAATTTCTTCTTCGTTTTCCCGTAACATATCATCGACGATGACGAGGTGCATTTGACTAAAGTCAGATACGATCCCGTATTCTTCGTGAGGAATATCTTCTACAGACGACAGGTGTTCTCTTTTACTTTCGTTCAGTAAAGAGTAAGCCGATTGCCACTCTTTGTAACACCACACGATGCGTTGCGGAGGACGATCAAACAATAGCTGTTTGTGTTAGATCAAACGTCGCACGAATTCGGTTTTGCCTGAACCGCTAGGTTCAGCAGTTAGTACTTGAAAGAGATGGCGAAGATACATTGCCTTCCAACTTTGACGATCTGACCTTTCGTCAATCATTATTTAAAAAAAATGAAGAATGCAGCCATAATCTAGAGTTTTGTTGGAATTCTGAGAGTAAACAGATGACACAAAACATTTTATACAGAAACAATTTTTAAAAAATGTTCTAAAAAAAGACAACACATGAAACACCACGTCACAGCGATTTCATAAAGGTTACTTTTGTTTTTCCTTGGAGTAACAGCATGATCCGTCGTCTGTATTGTAATGGATAGCACTGTAAACGTCCACGCACAACTTTTGCATGGTGAGCTACGTATCGTCTCCAAGCTTCGAATCCTAGATTTTTCTAGTCACCTACATCATCCCAGTGCAAAGTCTGTTGGTATACATCACAGGCGACACACAATTCTTTGTAAGTGTTAACTATGGACAAAGTGTAACGAATATTTTCATTACAAAGGGTAGATTTGTATTCATCACTATTCGCATGACTTTCAACACAATGATTTTCTCGTGAACAAAGTTTTTGCCGTCTCTGCAATCAGGTCTTTTCATGAAATGGTGGTAAATATGCCAAAAAGAATTTATAGGTAAACGAAATCCAAGAAATACAGTCACAAACACATAACACGACACGTCGTCCCAAATTCAAAGGAGTATTGTCTTGTGGAATGAGTTCTTTGTAATCCTTTAAATTTTTAATGGTTTCATGGACCTTCTCCCACGAAATTCGGTGCAACACTACGTACAGAAGTCGTCACATCAAGATCCTTATAATGTGTTTGCAGTTTATCATTGTTTGACCAATTGAACATTTTCAAGGTAATCAACATTCTTATAAAATTCAGATACCAAAGATTAAAATGTCTATGATATCTAAAGTTTGGTGCGGTGACCGCACCAGTTTCTATAGTGGAACGAGACCGTTCATCGATCTTGTCGCAGGACACAGCATCACTCTTGTCGCAGGGCGCATCTTTCTTCCCTGGAACTCTCTCTTTTTTATACCTGAGGCTGATATCCTTACGGTACATTGTTGTGATCGGAAAGTCGCACTCATTTCTCGTAGACAATCTCATGTGCATTCTCCAATGGTTTACTAACAACTTGGTGATCAGACAAACGTAGAGTATTGTGTGGTTCGTGAGTTTTGACGCGAAAGTCTTTATCTTTACTTGACTTTAAAGCTTCTTTCAACACGTCAAAATTTACGGCTTGACTGGAACGATTGTTCAGTGTCAGTCCTTTCAGTTTGTGTTTGTTATGAAGGTGACCTTTCTTATCTCGGTACTGGTAGCTGTAATTTTTCGGTAAGCCACTAGAAACTAAAACTAATATCTTCGAGATGTTGGTCGGTCCACGCTCCTAAACGTTCATCTTCCATGTGAGGATAATAACTTCCAGGTCGATCGATGTACATACACCTATCAGTGTCAAAGTCAAGTATGCGGTCCTCTAAAGGTTCCAAAAGCAAGTACAATTTTAAACGAATGTTGAATGCCACGTAAGGAGCAGTGATCACATTGGCGAACTCGTTAAACTGAACGAACTCGATGACCTCTTCGTAATTTTCTGGGGTCAATCTTAACGTACAATTTCGACTTGTTTGATGAGCTTACCTTTATCGTCGATCAACTGAACGTTTTGCTTGGATCTCTCAAGTAATCGGTCTTGGGCATTATCGGGCGCTGAGTGAGTTTTCTCTACAAACAACTGAGCATGACTTTAGCATAAGCTCATCTTCCTTCATTCAGTACGTGGTCCATTTCGACGCTTTCTGTGGCTTGGTACTATTGCTTGAATTGGTATATCTCTGTTTGGGTGTGACACCAGGAGGGACATCCGCTAGCCCAGTGATTCTCAAACTGTGTGCCGCGGCACACTAGTGTGCAGGTGTGCCGTGGGAGAGATTTGCAGGTGTGCCGTGGGAGTTTTGAAAAATATTTAAAATTGCTAGCGTTTTGAAACCTTGAACATATCGAAAAATTAAATGGTAAATCAATGCCGCAAAAGTTAAAAAGTAACATATATAAAAGCAGGCACATCTTTCACATTAAATTTAAAATTAAATATATATGTAAAAATAAATAAGTTCTTCACCACAAAAATTGTTAAATTTTTTCAGGCGTGCCGTGAAATTTTTTAGATCTTTCTGGTGCACCGCAAGACAAAAAAGTTTGAGAAACACTGCGCTAGCCTAATCTTTCAATCTGAGAAACTCGTTGTTGACCTATTCGTAACAAGTCCCTTGACTCGAGCCGTCCTGTTGGTATTGTTCTGTATTAGGTAGGTTCCAAGTTTCCTATACTTTTAACAATTAGTATCCACAATTGCGAGCCTGAAACAGTTTCAAACTCACCCACGTTTCTGTCAATGCGCGCTCTTGGTAATTGTGAGGACAGGGTTCGTGTTGATTCAGCACACGTACGACATAATGGAAACACCAGTTTTTAGTTTCAGTGATGAGGTAACACGGAATGGTTCAAGTCCGTCCGTTTACATTTGATCAGACCTTCGTACTGGCTAGTGTGTTTAACGTCGATGAGTTCTGTCCAAATATCAGGGTGACCTGTTGAAAATCGAGTATATTTACAGACCCAATGATACAACGAACACACAGCTATATTTGATTTGTTTTCCTTGAGATTCATCTGCCTCATTCAATAAGCATGTCGCATTGGACCGTCCTCCAAAGAAACTGTTGCGAGGGCTCAAAAGTTCGATGTAAAAATTTTGGGTCTGGTTATAGAAGTCGTGTTTCCACATTTCCACCAAGCTGTATCCTCGAGCTTCCAAACTCTGGTGTCGTTGGTAAGTTCCATGGTCAATCCTATTTATGGATTGTTCATGGTCAATCCTATTTATGGATTGTTCAGTCCTTGATCAGGATAACACGCATGACATCCGTACCATAATCATCCATGAAATTCGCACACGATCTATGGGTTCTCCTGATCATTACCATCGACGGAGTAAGGGCATGTCTTCTTTTCTGCACCGTTTCTGGCATGTTGCATCCACTTGTCTTGAGTCTGGCACAGGTAATGTAGCCAACGCAATCTGATTGGAATCATATCTCTACAGTCCTACATGAAGATCTGATGGAGACCAATAAGAGGTCATGTTCTGTTGACCTTGTGGTTTACCAATCAAATCACAACTTTCACATTTTTTTAAACTGACACACGTCATTCGGAACTTATCCTTACTAACGATAATTCTCCCTATCACGAATTTGCAACGCTTTATCTGATAGGATACTAAAAATAAGTGTACAGGAAATTCCAAAGGTCACCAAAATATGATCGTTTATCGGTGTCTTTCAGATCTCCAGGTAGGACTGTGGAGATCTGATTTAAATCAGCTTGGTAGCCAACGCAAAGCCTTTGCCGAATATCGACTACTCTCGGATTAATGCATATCTAGGGTATTCTCTGGCATGAAATTCTTTCCATACACCAATCCACAAGCTTTGTGAATGGTAGAAGCTTCCTTCAATGGATTGATACTCCATTGCTCGAGAAACAACTCTCTCAGTTTTCCACAACAACGTAGAAGAATGTCTAGATAGGGCCGACAATACTTCAGAATTTCTTCTTGAAAATCAAAAGGTCCAAAAAGTGGGCTTGGTACCATGCATAGAAAGCTTGCCACTGCTCCGCTCGTATACTGTCTGGGTCATAGTTGTGTGCCTCAGGTAAATGAGGTAGCATGATATGTTGATTTTCTTCGGTATTTAAAAAGTGAGGAAAATATCCTATAGCCATTTCAGTCATTTCAAATGTGTTCGGCATGTTACTCAAGAGCGTATCCAAATAACTTATAGAATCTTTATACCTGTACTGTTACCACTTTCATGAAAATGATCTTGCCTCCATTCAGCATGGTTTGCGGAAATTTGGTTCCTTTTCTGCAAAATGTTTCAAAATAAACTCTACGTCGTACACTGAGAAATTGGGAGCGATTACTGTAGTGTTTTAATGACAGTTACTGTAACGATATAAATCTTCTCTGTACCAGTCGTCGGTGGGGTTAAAGATACATTTGGCGAAATCAGAAAGAGTATTAGATCCATGAAATATCTTTCACGTCCACCCGGCAACAGTCTACAGTTCCGGCATCGATAGAATAAAGGTTCCTGAGTATATTCATGGCAAACTAGATGAGCGACACAAAAGTTAAGGTTGTGGATATCAATGTCGTGGGAATATTTAAAGTCAAGAATGATAAAGTCCACGCGATGGATCCCCGTTTCGTTTTTTTTTTTGTTGTTGTTGTTGTTGTCCAGCTCTTTGTCTTGTTCTTTGACATATCGGTGAATCTAACACTGATCATCAACATTGGCGAGCTAATGACAAATAGGACATCGTTTTTTTTTCTAGATAAACGTGTGAGTCTTTCGAATTGGTACGAAGATTCTGTCTACATTTTGGCCACGCTTCCGGTAATTCGCAAACACTTTTCTTTGTTGGAATTGCTTTATTTGATATCGGTCGTAATAAGCTTAACTCAAAGATTTTCGTCTGCTGGTGCGACACTGAATCATTTCTTGTCCCTCAGGAACACAAGAACTCGACGCTAAACAGCCACATCTCTCTCCACTATGAGCAACATGCTCCCAGTTGTTTAATCCATTGTCACATTTATCACTCTAGTATCGGTATCAGAGAATCCTTTGATATTGGTATAGGCGTCGAAATGATTTCGATCATGTTAGACGTGAATATACAATCCGTTTTGATGTCAGGTCAGGCATTGCCTGCTACCGTATGTACCAGTAGATGGTACTACCTGTGACTGTTGACCCAGAGTGGACAACTACACCCGGCTCTCCATCTGGAAAGTCCTTCTTGTGGATCAGGCGGCTGAGCAGATATGTTTATCCCCCGGCTGTGAAGGCAGATGACAAGAGCTTGGTCGACAGCGCAGGGCATCAGCTCAGGTGCAGTAGAACTAATGGGTCTCCACTGTATCCGGACTTGTCTCCAAACGTCTCGACATTGTCGTGTCACGGGATTCAGACATGCCTGGACCAGAGAGTGAAGGAGACTTTGCGCAGCTTTGCCTCACTTAAATCCAACTCACGCGCAAGTCATGACACTATTCCCCTCCCCTCACCAGATACCTTCAAGTCCTGTGGCGATGAGCCAGCGGCAAAGCAGCAGGTGTGGATGCACTGGGAGCTCTTGCTGCAGACCTGCACACAGACGGCTCAGGACATTGAGTAGCGTTTCACTGGACCGAAGCAGCAGTGGAACTTGGCAGCCCCCTGGGTGACTAGGCAGTCCTTTTAGGAGCACATTGTTCACCTCCATAGCACGAGGAAGGGGCTAGAAAAGGTGCCATAAACATTGCCTGCTTCACCTTAACCATGGTCAGCATACCGCGGCTGACGGGGATCCCACCTTAGCGGTCGAAAACCTAACAAGAAGACAAAGAAGACCCACAAATCACCATCGGTGCCTGGAACGTACGCACACTAATGGACAGTACATCTGCAGATAGACCAGAGAGAAGAACAGCTCTAGTTGGTAAAGAACTGGCCAGATTCAACATACAGATAGCAGCCCTTAGCGAAACTCACCTAGCTGAGGAAGGACAACTCACCGAGGTAGGAGCCGGAAACAGCTTCTTCTGGGTTGGCCGAAGTAAAGATGAGCGACGTGAAGCTGGTGTTGGGTTTACCATCAAATCACATCTAGTTAGCAAGCTCACAAGTCGCCCAAAGGGCGTGAATGACAGACTAATGCAAATGAGATTTCCACTGTCTAAAAAAAAACATGCAACTATCATCAGCGCCTATGAACCCACCATGACCAACCCAGATGAGATCAAGGACACATTTTATGAAGACAATGCAACATCTAACTTGTAGTATGCTAATAGCAGTTTCATTGGTTACTTATCTGGGTTAAAGCCTTATATCCCCGCATGACTATCCTCTTGCATGGGCGCACGTTGGTAACTTTCACGCGTGGGCGTGCGCACGTGATGTGATGACAAAGGCATGGGAGGGGGGGGGGGGGTTGAAGGCCTAGATCAGTAACAAAAATCTAAAACTGCTATTATCATACTACTCATGTGACTAGCAATGCAAATGGCGAGTACCAGGTGAAATTTCCTCAAGGCTATAGTTTCGTCTCGTCTGTCATCGGATTACAGACATAACGAATTTCTGAATAAATAAATATTGTTCCTATCAATTTCATCCAGGTATGGCTCAATGTAAGTTGTTTCCGACACTTGTATTTGTATGACATAATTTGAATAGATAATTGATACTTTATTATTCCCATGCATCTTTATAAAGTGCTTGGGATATTGTGTGGTCCTTTGTCTCTCTATCTGAGGGTTGTCATTCTTGATTCATACCCCAAGGGTCCAGGGTCAATGTTTGTTTGTTTGTTGATTTTTTTTGTTTTTATTTGGGGGGGGGGGGTTGGTGGGGTTGGCGTGGGGTAGGGTGGAGGGGGGGGGAGTGCAGGTCATATGTGAAATATAAAAAATTACAATGACACATTTTCACATATTTTCTAACCAAACTTTATATATGTACTCATGGAAGAAAGATGCTTCATATGTGTGACAGATGATGCATTATGACCCCTGGGTACTGTCATATGGTGAGTATGGGTGTTTGTAGCAATGATGGAATATGCAGTAAAATTCACGGGGATTTGTGAAGGCAAGCCATTGCAGTTGCAGTGAGTATACAAGTCAAATAACTTCATTCACTTGAGAGTGTCAGCCTTTTAAAAATAGTACAAAATAACTTTTTGCAATAATGTTATATTGTGTGCATCACAATATGATAGTGGCAATTCAGTATAGAGTATGATTATACAAATATTGATTGGGGCCCTGGGTGGCCGAGTGGTCTAAAGCGCTCGCCTTTACCGATCACCTCTGTCCGCGTGGGTTCTAGTCTCGGGCTCGGCCAATGCGGGTATGTGAGAAAGCTTGCCAGTAGCATCCATGGGTCGGTGGTTCTTCCCGGGTTCTTCCTATACCAGCTATACTGCCCATCATGTATAGCCTTTCATGGGCTGAAAAATGGCGTTAAACCAACAACAACAACAAATATTTATTTTATCAGTAAATATCAATATCATAATATTATTAATAAGTATATTACATGAGCAAATGGGGAATTTATCTAACTCCATCATGTATTGAATTAGTCAAGTGATATTTTTTTTTAAACATTCTGCAGGTTCTTGTTTCTTTTCTCCAGCAATTACTTTACATAATGTGTCATACTTTTATTTACTACCTTTTGTAATATATTCATAGAATGAGGTACAATTAAATTCCACAGCAGCAGCATTAAAAACAACTTAATGTATTCACCATAAATTGATGTGCATCCTAATGTAGACAGTGTATAATCTGATCTACTGCATATGTAATACATAGGCACATTTTACTACTGTGTTTTGGTATACTGCTAAAAAACAGTCACTTTCATAATGATGTCAGTTGTATGTAAACTTACATTTTTTAAAGTTTGTTTTATAGTCATACAAAAGGTACAGGCTTATTTTCTATATTTTCACACGTTTGTTGCCCTTTTTTGCCTATAGGTGCGAATTAGGATAGTTTCATTTCATGTTTTAGGAAGTTTATTGTTACAGTTTCATTGTTACACCGACCTTTTATTTCCATTTTTGATGATGAGACACATGGAAGCTTAAATGAAGAAAATTAATTTAAAAAATATTTCAATATTTTTATAAAAAGATACTGTTTTCATCTTGAGTGATGCTTCTAGTCATTCTTGTATGCTGTTGTTATTCTTTTGTGTTGATGGCATTTGTTATAAAGATATAAAATAAGACATTACCTGCTGTAGAGTTCATATCTTTTTTTTTAGATGTTATATCTTTCCCTAGATTATTTCATTTTTTGATGATTTCTAAGAAAAGGGATCTCTTTTTAAAGTGCTTTTACAGTCATGATGCAAAAGTCTTTGTGCACTCCGTTTACAAAAGTGCACAGGAGCTTAATTCCCTAATACTGTTGGAATCAACATCACTGTCACCAATAGCATTAACAATTATTAAGATTTTGCATTTAGGTCCATATATTCTAAGCTCTTGTTTGTTTCCTAAACAAGCAAAGAAGAAGAGGAGGCTGTGATGAAACATTATACATTATGTCCCTGCTGTAATCCCATACTTCTTCTTGCCTATACTGTCATCTTACTTGAAAATATACATACATTCTGAGAGACACGACGCCACTGTACCGAAAATAAGCAACTGTTTATACATTTTATGCATATTTTTTCCTTTATTTTCTTGGATCCATAATACCTACATTGTAATTCAATTCTGCCTCTGTTATGAAACCTGAAGTAGAGATTTATCCCCAGAAATATTTTAAAGGTGTAGTTGTATAAAAAGAAGCAGGTAATACGAAGGACGTATCTTTAGGGTTTGTGTTGTTCGATAGACATTATCTAAGAGATATCCAGAAATTATGAATTTTTTAAATTCCAGTAAATCATAAATCCAAATAGTTGGCAAACGTCTTTGATTAGAGGTTTATGGACATCTGCCCTTGTAAGTCTTATGGTCTATATATTTCAAAGTCTCCTGAAACTTCCAACAAAATGAATATATATATATATATATATATATATATATATATATATATATATATATATATATATATATATATATATAGATAGATAGATAGATAGATAGATAGATAGATAGATTACATACTCGCGCCTTATCAGAACATTCCTAAAGTTGTGTCATGCGAAAGAAGTTGGTTTATTTTAAATGGTCGGTGCCGTGAATACTCTGTCTTTCTCGCTATGCTACTCAAAATTTTAAAGGAAAGACTTTACAAGTCAATATGTTGATGTTGCTGTTTTGGAACAAATGACCTTTAACAATGTCAGAACGATTATGCCATCTTATTCAGTAAATGTCGAAAATTTAGACTATAACTTTGACGATCGTCATCAATATAATGATATGAATACAGAATTTTTTTTTTTTTAATTTTTTTTTTTTATTTATAAGTGAGGATGTCATACTTACTCAATAGAGATGTAAACTGTATTTATTTCCTGCAGAATAGACATGAAGACGAACTGTATAAGGTTCTTGTCTTCAAAATAGCATGTCTGATTCAGAAGTCCGAAGAAATCTATTGAAAACTGACAACATACCACCCTTGACTGCCGCCAAAACAATTATATCCGCTGGTGGTTAGCTGTACTTTGCCCGAGTATGAAAGATTGTATATTAGTCAGAAAGTTATGCTTTGGGGCATGCACTGATTCGTTCAATTGCATAATCTAATGTCCGGCTATAATGCGTGGATTACTGCTTGCACCAAATGATTTTCCGTGAAAATCCATCTATGCAGCCATTGATGCATAAACCGTATTGTATCAGTTTGACATATGTGGAGCAGGGGAAAATTCACGACCGGACGGGGGCTCGAACCTGGGACCTCCCTAACTCTAGACGGGCGCTCTACCACTTGAGCTATCTGAGCCGACACGCCCCAGTTACACTTTCTCCATGCCTTTTTGAGACACGTCCCTATGTCTCAACGTTTAACTTCTATGATTACTGCATCCTCCCTATCCAGTTGTAGGTGCATACGTGGAGTCCTGTCGGGAACGAAAAATGTAGCACGGAAAACTTAAGGCCGGACCGGGGCTCGAACCCAGGACCTCCATAACTCTTTACGGCCGCTCTACCACTTGAACTATCAGAGACGATACGCCCAGTCCTACCCGTTACACTTTCTCCCTGCCTTTTTGAGACACGTCCCTGTGTCTCAAGGTCCAACTTGCACCTAACTGCACTCTCCCTAGCCGGGTTGCAGGTGCGTAGGCAGCGCCAAATGTAGCAGGGAAATATTCACGGCCGGACTACGGCTCGAACCCGGGACCTCCCTAACTCTACACGGCCGCTCTACCACTTGAGCTGTCTGAATCGACACGTCTAGTCCTACCGGTTACAATGTTCTTAAGTGGCTCCCCTACTCTGGCACAGAGGACAGTTTTTATGTCAGTTGCCAACCTCCATCCCACCCCACCCCCATCAGTGAAGTCTGTTCCATTGAAAAAAAAAAAAAGAAGAAAAAAAAAACAAAACAAAACAAAAAAACAGAAATATGGAATATGATTCGTAAGCATTAATATTTCATGCAAGTATACTCATTATGCGAACTTTACAACAGCAAAGTAGAGTGTGAATCATGTTCAGGGGATACATTCAATCCTCCACTATTAGCCTGTAACCAAACTATATGTCAGGAAAACGCATCCATTACTGAATATTCCGAATGGTTTTAGCAGTGGCTGCGCGAGGGTTCGAGGAACCCGGGGACAATGTTCTTTAGTGGCGCCCCTACTCTGCTTCTGAGAACAGTTTTTATGTCAGTTGCCAACCTCCATCCTTGCCCCCCTCCCTCCAAGCCCCCATTACACTAAGGTGAGGTGAAATACTATGAAAAGTTTAGCTGCAAAAAAAAAAAACCTCCCGACGGCGCTCACCTTCCCTCGACCTCACCCCCTCCCCCCTCGCGCCATCACTTGGCTTTAGTTTATCATTAGAATCTAGATGCCACGTGTAGTTGGGCCCATGACTAAAGTATACGCGGCGTCGAAAGCGGCGGCTTTTCCGCAATTCGTCCCGTTCAGGATCAAGAATTTGCAACAGAACTCTGACACTTTCACGATCGACAACAAAGCCCTCACCTAAATATTGTGTGTGCATTCATCTGTATCCATGCAAACAACCAGACTTCTCTATTTCTTTATGAACAAATGCGGCCACCTGAATGAGATCTGTCTTATTTTTCTTCCTGTAGAGTCGAAGATGATTATATGCTTAAAGTTCTAATATACATGTATATATATTTTTGTGAAACATTTAATCTAAAATAGAATCTTATCAAAGTGTATATGTATTATATATCGGCCATGTCCTAGAAATCAATCTAAACGTAAAGCTTATGTATCAGAAATTAGTGTCGATCATATCTCGTAATAACGTAATACTATCTCGAAATAACGCAATGTTATCTCGTTCTAATGCAATACTATCTCGTAATAACCAGTGGCGTATCAAGGTGGCTCCGGGCGGCACTTTCTAGGAGGCGGCAATTTGGTAAGAGTATCGTATATATCATATATAATACAAATGGAGCAGTCGCGTAATTTTGGTATTTGGCCCTAGGCGGCACTTTGCCTCGCTACGCCACTGATAGCAACGCAATGTTATCTCATTATAACGCAATGTTATTTCGCAATAACGCAATATTATATCGTCATGACGCAATGTTATCTCGTAATAACGCAATACTATTTCCTAACAACGCAATATTATCTCGTTCTAACGCAATACTATGTCGTAACCACGCAATATTATCTCGTTATAACGCAATGTTATCTCATAATAACGCTATGCTATCTCGTTATAATGCAATGTTATCTCGTAATAGCGCAATACTATCTCGTTATAATTGAATGCTGGCTCATAATAACTCAATGTTATCTCTTTATAACGCAATGTTATCGCATAAAAATGCAAATTTTATTTTTTCACCTGGCTTTAACGGGCTTCCGTACAAATATTCTCTGATCAAAAACGAAAAATAAAATATAATTAAATAGAAGATCGATGACTCAGACAGTGTTTTGATTGTATTTTCAAGTCATTCTCGCATAAAAAGATGAATGAAAAAAATGAGTGTGAAAAGGTTTTGATACAGTGTTGCAATGAACAGTGAAAACATCGGGATGCATACATACATACATACATACATACATACATACATACATTGATCTTGAATTACCTAACACTTTCTCTGTCCAATTCACTGGATATAGTTGTAAGCAAGCATGAAAATTGGACGATGACAAAAGAAGAAAGAGAGGTGCACTCTCCTGACTTTGGGCCTAAGAGTCGTAGTTTGCCCTTAAAAATGGTAAATCTACGGAACCGTCTAAAAAATAAATTTTAAGGTTGAAATAGGAAAGGCTAAAATTCAGATGCAAGAAAGTGTATATTTCTAAGAGGCAAAAATGTAAAAATTATACGAATACCAATAATGCCCAACATGTGCACGTTACACAGTGTTGAGGGAGGGAGGGGTCACTCCCTTTTAAGGTGTATTTTGGGACGTGCCGTCCGTTCAGCTGCATTTCTTATCGATGTATGTACATCAATAAATGTCATTTTCTTCAGTTCTAGTACACTGAATCATTGTTTCAGACGATTAGGACTATCATTGATCATCTCTTGAAGTTTGTGATCTAATTCAGCCCCTGAGGGTAGATTAGAGAATAGGACATCAGACTTAAACATGGATTTGATTGCAGTCAATTTTGTCAGCAACTGTTACGTGAACAAGTACATGAATTTTAAATTACTGTGTTGTCACGAACATAAAACTTCCTTCTATTAGTGATGCTTTTTTTTTCTCAGACAAACGATTTCGTAATTCCAAGTCCTGAATTCGCGCATTGTAAAAAAAAAAAGAAGATATTTAACTACTAATTCGAGTAGAGATTTACAGTTTTGGGCAAATACCGTCGATTATGGAGAAGTCTAACGTTGTAGCCACTTTACATTAAGTGATTGATTAATTTTAAAGAATATAGTCTTTAACGCAGGCACACACGAAGAAACACAAACAGATACACCTTAGACCAATATTATTAATAACTAATTTACAAGATTATAGTCTGAAAATTCTTCACTCGGACTATGTATATATACAAGAATGTAACGGGTATGTGCGCGGTAAGTGATTAGGCAGTAGATTACATTTTTCTGTTTTTGTACTTTTCGAAGATTAATTTAGCACTTGAATCCATTTAAATTTTAAGATGATCTTTTCCGGAAAAGACTGATCGTATTGTTTCGTTTTCTTTTCGCTGAACTGGCAGAGTTATGGAACTATCACGTGGCATATACGTCATTTGCGATTGCGACAATGAGGACGTTGAAACCTGCATAGAAAGAAGAAAAGTCAACCCATTTCTTTTCAGTGTCATTATTCCAGAATGTAGTGTTGAGTATGAAAATTGACTCATAAACAAATTTAGTTCCTAAAAATGCTGCCTTTGGTGAGTAACTATTGATTAATACTCGAGTGGTTGATCGCTTTAGCTCAGACTCTAGTTTGAGCCATTCCCATCCCAGACAACCTGCAACTTGGGTAAAACCCAACGGAGATAAAAGAAGGTTCGTGTATTAATTTTGTTATACTTTGTTTATTTATTCAATCACAGTTTTCTTGGTGCTGGTCAATTATATGCAGATTATACACGCAGACATTCAGGTAAATCAAATACTTTGAGCAAAATTATCCTCGAACAGCAACATTTCGTGGACTTAACGTGAATTTTAACGCGTTCGTTATAATACTGTGAGAATCTATTAAAATAACCATAGAAAGTGTTCAACTATATCTACTTCATTTAATCATCGTTAAAAAAATGTTGGTACTCATGTACATTAGTTCAGAATTACCGTTTTTCCGAGCGTGTGTAAGTTTGCTCATTTCATGGTTCGTGACACTGACTAAAAAGTCACGTGGCATATGACCGGAATGTGCCAGTTAGGTCAAGGGTAACTGGACGTTTCGCCCCATGGACGTTTCGGCCCAAGACATTTCGCCCCACTTCAATGGACATTTTGATCTTCGTAGTTAAAGAATCCACTCAATGTGGTATCAATGTATTTAAGCTGAGGCAAGGTTTTGAGTAAGTCATGGAAGCTTTTGTGCAAAGGAAATAAAATATTAGCACATATGTTTTGAATAAAAAAAATATAAACATTTAAATTTATTAAACGATGTCATAACATACAATGTCTTGGTCCGAAACGTCCAGTAAAGTGAGGCGAAATGTCCATTGAAGTGGGGCGAAATGTTTTGGGCCAAAACGTCCATGGGGTGAAACATCCCAAATTCAGGTCAAGGTATGGATATTATTAGTTTATAGCGTTTCCATATTTTTGAAATAAAAAATATACAATTAAAAAATGAAATTTTTTTTCCTGTTAATTCTATATGCAGATTGTGCACTTACATTACTGGTTGCTTGTTTTTTACCATATAAATACATGACTCAATAGACAGAGGGAGAGAGAAATTTAAAAATAGACACTGGTGAATGGATACACATTTTATTATAATAGATTCAATGTCTTTCGATGTAGAATATATGTTCATTATGAAATAATACTGAAACGAAAAAGTCCGTAGTGAATATACATTTAGAGTGTAAATTTTTCTTACGTTAGATAAGAACCCCACATGATTAAAACCAAATATTTACATTGGCTATGCTGTTGTATAAATTCCCAAAGCGGGTTTTCCTGTTCAAGATATGTAAACAAAGCCATCATGTGATCAGCGGACCCATCTTTAGCATATAATAGAAACTTCAAGGCCAAAATTTCTGACACAAATAAGGCATTAGTGAAAATATAGATTTTCATTTTGATTTTTTAAAATTACATAAAATAACCTGTTTAAATCTCATTTTGTCTGATTTTACTTATAAAATACTTCCGGTCACTCTTGAAGAACTCTGGTGACACAGTTGATGATGTCATTTTCTCGAAACAAGCGCGTTAGGTCGCGAGAAACATGGCGCACGATTGAAGGACTCCCACTACATAGGGGGGTTGGACGATAAATAATGAAAGATTGATTTTGATCTTTACCTTTTGGCATTACATGTATTTGCCAAAACTCTATGCATACAATGGTTATACTTTTTGACCACAATTTTCATGTAGACTTTAATCATCCTTTTGTGATTGGGAGATTTTATCTTTCCTGCTGTAAGCATATACATAGTCCAACAAGTTATGTACCTTTTTTATTTTTTATTTTTTTCTGACCTTATGGGTGGCATCACAAGTCATGTCAAAACAAAAGTCAGAGAACAACTTGTTGGTCTAGCATACACACAGAAAATAGTTAAATTAAAATCATACCTTCTGTCTGCTGCGCTTGTTTGGAGAGAATGTTTAATTGCACCTACCCCCAGGGGAGGGGGATATAGTGGTACAGACATGTACATTAATTGTACATTCTTGGTTAAGTTTTTGCATTTAGCTCAGGTTTTTGCACACTGTATAAATATTGTAATATCTGGAATCATGAAACTTGCTGTGGGGATGCATCTTGATGAGTACTACACCCTCATCACAAATGTATGTCATTGTGATGTACATAATCTATTCTTCACTGACTGATTTAATTTTGTTGTTTATGTTTATTTCTCAAGCTCTGTTCATGATTGAATCATCAAACTATATGATTGTATGTATCTCTTGAATGAGTCACTCTTCAACATTGTATGTATCTCTGTTAGTACAACACCCTTACCACAAAAGAAAGTTACTGTAAGTTCAAATGTAAGGATTAAAGATTGCCAAAAGATCTTTAGTTGGAATAGGGTCCAAGACGATTTAATCTGCATTTATTTTCTGCATGATAATGTTTACAATGGCTACTGAAGACTAGGGAAAGTCGAGGTGAGCTATGTATGTAATCATTGATTACTCTCAGGTTTTGTCACTTGTGTACACAGGATGTGTATAATATATTTGTATATATGACATTTTAGGTTTTAACCATAAGTAGTACTTGGACAAAAGTAGAAAAAATTACAGAGAAGGTATGAGATTTAGACTTGTACACAGATGAGTCATAGTGACTCAAGCCCACACCAAATTTGGCTAACCTTTTGCACATAAGATTCTCACGTGAGATCTAACTCATGTTAGTCTCGTGTGCATTTTAACATGCAAATTAGGTAGAACTCACATGAGCAATAGAATCTAACAAAATCTGAAAATCACATGAGCAAGATTTTGCTCACGTGAGCAAGCATTTCCTCACATGAGCAAGTCTGCTCATGTGAAAATCACATGAGCAGGAATGGTTAATGTAAGCAAGAGCTTGCTCACGTGAGCAATAGGAAAAAAAAAATGACTAGGATTTGATTTGCATTTGATAAATATTTCTGACAAGAATGAAAAAGAACCAAGTTCCTATAATAAAACTTATCTAGCAGCAATGAAGAGATTTTCAAAGTGATATTAAAATCTAGAAGATGAGCATATTCAAGTTCAGTTATGCATGTTTTTGTGAGGTTTCTCACATGAGAAAAAAGACAACTCGTATAAATATGTGATAAAAATGATTTTCAATTATTGTAATTATTATATCGCATGCATTCTGTAACAATAAATGATCGCAGCACAAATGGGCAGGTGTAAAACGCTTGTTCACTCGTCAAGCAAATTAGTGTGATTATTGTGAAAGCAATGGTCTTCACGCACATGAAACCAGCTAGGTGTACTACATCCAATCACTGATTTCATTACTGATGATAACAAAAGGTATACAGTCTCAGACTAGCATTGACCAATCAGAAAAGGTTGCTTTTATTGACTCAATGAATAATCCAAAATTATACCAAACAATGTTTTAATATTTATATTATTGTTGATAAACATTCAGTGCATTATGCACTGATAATTGTAAACATGTAGAAGTATTTGCAAGGTGTGCAGCTGCCACCGAAATGTCAAAAATTAGATGACAAGGGAGCGTAATCATATATATGATGAACATAAGAGACTAAGAAAGTACCAGAAATGCTGGGAAAATGGACACTAATGGCTAAAGTGTGACACAGGAGAGACTGTGTTATTGGTGAAATACAGTTATTGTTTTGAGTTGATGTTAATGAATAATAAATGTTGAATTAGAAACTGAACTGGCTTCTGTTTGGTTTTAGCCAGATCAGTGAAATTTAGACATGGTCAATGAAAATATTATTTTGGTGATCCTGTGGGTTAGTGAAAAAAAATCCTAATTTTGAGCCATGTATCTTGTTTTACATATGCAAACTTTCTAGAACTCATTACACATACTCCAGCTTGTTTGCTGTTAATCATACAGTTTCACTAGGGACCCCTAAAATCTGAATAAATCAAAGGAAATGACATGGGAAGGAATGAATACAAATTCATAATTGTTTGAAACAATATTTATCATAATTGCTTAAAACTGTATTTATCAAAGTTAAACATTATTTTGTACAAGCTTGTGCAATATATCAGTAGTTTCTATCATAGTATTTAAAAGTTTGTTAAAATGAAACCTCTCAATAGAGTACCATGATGTACTGATATTCTGTCCAATTTCTTTTGTAAAACACTCTGAACACAAAATATATTTCATTAGCTGTTACAATGTCTTTTTAAATTAAGCATACTGCATTCTTTGCAAAATTGTTGCACGCGGAGCAAATTAAGGAGACAGTGGATGTATGATCTAGATCAAATCCAATGTATTATTAAAGAAAGATTCCAGAAAATTCAGGCTAATGCACAGAAAGGCAAGCTCTTCAGTCTAAGGAATCTCTCACAGCCGCTTTCTCAAATATGTGGTACACAGAAAGGCAAGTTCTTCAGTCAAAGGCACCTCTCACAGCCGCTTTCTTGAATATTTGGGAAATCTTCACTTTTGTTAAGTATGGGTTTAGGCACTTTTTACATCACTTCCATATAGAAATCCATTTTGGGGAGGGGGATGTTGTCAGATGGTTAAAGGTTCCCTCTCCCCATCTGTTAAAATCGTACACTATTAGGTGAAAAACAAGAATGTTAGCCATTTGAATTGCAGTGAACCACCTCTTCTAAACAAATCCTTTCAGAATAAAATCCTAAATCCTTCCCTGCTTCTTGTATGATTCCGGTACACTGAAATAGATTATACATGCAGCAACATGTACTATGTAACCTGGACAACAAATGTGACTATATACCTGTTTGGCAATGACATTTTTTTTAAAATTCAACATTCTAAAATCACTTCACTAGTCTTAGAAACATCTGTAAGTGTTATTCATGACCATTTAGTTTGAAAGCTGCAACATCATATCTGTCAAACGTTTGGTACTTTACGTCTTTAAACACAAAAAAAAGCAATATGAAATAAACTCACTTTACACCTTAAAACCTTTGAAATAGATCCACTGCCATATTTGAAAAATTAAAAGTATAAAAATTAGAAGCATACCTACATGTATACGACTTCTGAACTTGCCTCAGTTAAAGTTCAAACTTCACTGCATGAAGACAATTTTAGAATTTGATATGCTTGAAGAAAAACAGTCCTTAACAAAAAAAATAAATGAGATCAACAAGCTTGTATGTAATTTATCATCAACCATCTGAACTTCATGCTTATCCTTGATTCGTGCACCATGTTTCTCGTGACCTCACACGCTTGTTTTGAGATCCTGACGTAATCAACTGGGTCACTAGCATTCGTTGACAGTAACAGTAAGTGCTGATTAAGACATATTTGAATACTTAATACAAATCAAATTGAAAAAACACAATGAAAATGGCAAATTTGACTCATGACATACACTTTGTGGCCCTGGCGTGAGTGTTACTCATTCAAGCCAGGGCCTCTGTTCACATGTTGGTTTTCTTTACCTTTTGATTAGAGGGAAACCCAACACAGAGGTTTTTTAGACCACAAAGGCAATGTAAAAATTTGGTCATTATAACATGCACTTCTTATAACATGTTAGAAAAAATAAATCCAGTGAAAAACTATATAGTATGAAATTTTTCATTGAAATATTTTAATATAAGGCCCCCCCAAAAAATATGTGTGTTTCCTATTGCACTGGTTTTAAAATTAGGGTAGGCAGTATTTTTTTTTTTTTTTTAAAATTACATATAAAGCAAAAATATTTCAAGCACTTCAAAGTACTGGGCATGAAAACCGGCTCAGTTAGATGCACAAATGTGATTTTTTTTTAATGAAAAAAAAAAATTAAAAAAAATATAAAAAAAAATTGTGTGGGGGTGGGGAAAAAGTGCTAGGGTTGGCAATGAGAAACAGGGACGGTCGGCTGACCGGAAACATATTTTGATTTTATTTTTGGGCCTAAGGGAAAACAAAATCTTTGCTATGAAATAGCATGAAAAAAATCTTTACAGTATCTTTAAATATGATAATTTTGTCAGACAACTTGAAGAAGAAAAAAAAATTAAAAATGCATCATGTTTTTTTTTTTTTCTTTTATATTTTTGCCATCATTATTTATAAATGTTTTATTGCAGTCGATATGCGTTTGAAAGAAATGATTTGTATTGCATATGCAAATATTAATAATATGGGGACATCATATTTCGATCAATTTCGTAAGTAAACATTGACCTAATTATCACATTCCAATCTTATGTCACGTGGCCTTTATTTCAAAGGCACGAACCATAGATATAATTCCGGCAATAGACAAATTTAGGCACGCTCGGAAAAACGGTAGCTCGCAAAGAATTTGGAGACTTTATAACGATGAATAAATGAAGCAGATATAGTTGAACACTTTCTATGGTAATTTCAATAGTTTCTCCCAATATTATAATATAAACGTTAAAATTAACGTTGAGGGCATGAACCATAGTACTTCGAGGATTCTAATCTCGTCACCCTATTGTCAATAACTGACAACAGTGCATATTGATTTTACTCACCAACATGATAATTCCATGATTTTAAATTATCTCCTGGTTTCTATGGTCAGTTGCTGCACATGTATTGGGCTTGCAATGAAATTTCCGAAGTAACGAGCTAAATCGTGACAGTTCCAGCTTCTATTCTTTTTAAAATTAAACGACGCCTATTTGAAAGCGAGGCTACCATGGTAGTTGTGTGTTGTAGTACCTTCAAAAAGTTATGTGTATATTTTGCGGTCAGTAAACCAGTCTCCTGACTGTAAACAAGGGAAATAACCCGCGTCATTGTATCGATAACGGATTACCTAGCTCTCAGTCGCGAAAAACCACATTTAATCTGATGTTATTTTATTTTATTATTTGATTTGGTTTTTGAAAGCAAAATTCTTGAAGCATAATTCTTTATAGAATGCTGGCAGAATGGGATGGGTATCTAACTCACATGAGAAAAACCAACTTAGAACAAATCTAACATGTGTCTGATCAGAATCGAAGTCCAAATTTCTCACGTGAGAATTTAGAACTCCGCCTTATTTTCAAACATAGTCAGATGTAAGGGGAAAGAATATTTTCTAAGTTATACTTTCTCATGAGAACATTCAAATTCTCATGTGAGCAAAATCTGCACATGAGAAAATTGGTTAGTTTTTCAGTGGCTCACAAGATCTAACAAACTGCACACATGAGCTTGCAAAATCTACCCAATTTGTATACGTTTCTAACAAGGTTCTCATGTGCAGCTTATGAGAAGCTCATGTGAATTGGTGAGATTTTTCTGTACAGGAGGACACATACCAGTAGTTTATTATACCCCTGAAATGATGATAGATTTTATTTGTTAAAAGGTTTTTGAACATTTTTTAACACTTTTCATTACAGACTAAAAGGATGAAGAGTAGCCCCAGATAACAGAATATGAAGTGCAATTCATGTCAAAACCCATTGGATGAGGGTACTAAGTTTTGTCCAGAGTGTGGCAAAAAAGTTGTCATCACCCCATTGATAGTGCGTTGTCCAGGAAAGCTTGAGAATGGAAGTGCTTGTGGTGCAGAGCTGCAAGAAAGCTTCAAGTTCTGCAAAGATTGTGGAACCAGGGTGGACCTTTCTATCTTTCCGAAGAAAATAGAATTTTGTGTGAAATGTGGCAATGCATTTACAAAGGATGGTGAGAAGTTTTGTGCTCAATGTGGTACTCTGCATCAAGGCAAGTCTGGTAACTATTATTATTATTAAACTCCCCCAGTTTGAGAAATGGCAGTATATACAGGATTCACTTTGCCGATTCATGTCTCTCTCCATCCATCCATTCTCTATGTCCAGGCTATAACTGCTATACTACTTTACGTATTGACATTAGATTTGCACTGGAGATGCATCTTGGGATGAACATGTGTTTGGCACAAAAACTGGGGGTTGCTGTCACATACTTTTTAAATTTATAAATTTTTTGAAAGAAATCATGTCCAGGCTATTTTCCAATAGCTTTTACCTATTTCCACCAACTTAGACTTAAGGTGTCTCTTACGATGCATGTGTCACTCATCAGAACTGGGTTGCTGTGACCTACTTTCAAGGATTTATTAAAAATTGCTTTAAAGTTGTGTCCATCCATCCTGTCTGGGTTGCAACTCCTATACTACTACACTAATTGACATAAAACTTACTGAAACTTACTGATGCATGCATCTTGGGATGAACATATGTCATGCACCAAAACTGGGTTACTGTGACCAGCTGTTGAAGATTAATGACAAATTTATAAAAACTATGTCAGGGCCATAATTCCTTTCTCCCTGTCCAGGCTATAAACTCTTATAATTCTTCATCTATTGACATAAAACTTGCATTCTGTGTTCATCTGGGGATGAACATGTGTTGTGCACCTAAACTGGGTCACTGTGATCTACTGTTAGGGATTCAGTAAAAATTGGTTACAGTTGTCTACAGGCTCGTAATTCCAATAGATGAGTTTCACAATAACCGATAATCAAAGTAATGCTGTTCATCGCATTATCTTGTTCATTGAAAGTGAGATTTAGGGTGTATGGCCCATGTCTGAGTACTGAAGTCATTGGTGGATTATCACAGCTGAACTCTTTAGATCTCTGTAATGGGACATGTATTATTATAAATTGAGAAGAAACCTTTTAAAAATGAATGTGTAAATAACCAGAATGTAATCAACGATTACATCGCTCGTGGCCTTATGGAGCGTTCTGAAGTCTCAATCAGCCATTATAAACATTAATAATCATGCAGGAAATGCATGGAAATGCAGACTAAAGTGATCTTGAAAATGAAATGTTGGCACTTGTTACTGGATAAAAAAAACAACAACATAAAACAGTAAAAATAAAAACATTCTTTTCAGTGCAATCAAAATAGAAGTACTATAATAAGCTGATAAAAACGAGAGAATAATTATTTTTAAAAAATCATTGTTCTAAAAATCTGCTTCAGAAACTGTTATCATTGTTCATCCCCAAAAGCTAGATTATATTGGGTGGAAGTCGCAGGCTTTGTGCAATCTTGGAGTGACAGTCAGTATGGTGACTGTTGGAAGCATAGTTGATGCACAAGTAGTTACTTAATTAGACTAGATATCTGAGGTCTAACATGAAGTGCATGCAGTCCACTTATTTAATTCCTAGCTTTTTCATGTACAATATACAGTTAATCTGTGGAAGGTATCCTGTCGCAATATATAGTGTTGTCATTAATGTGGAAAGTTTACTATTGAATAAACATGTTTATTCCTGCTTCCAACTGCGCTGGTTAGAAAGGGCATTCTTTGTGTGCTATGATGTATATAGCATGGAAAAATGTGTGTGGTCATCATGAGCTAAACACAAATACTTAACCTATGTTAGTAAAGCATAAAATGTAGGTCACAGTAACCTTCTTTGCTTGTAAGATTATAGTGCGAAAAGAGATGCATCCACTTTCATGATTCTAACATAAACAGCACCCAATAAATTAACTTTGAACAACATTTCAACAAAGTCACTGAAGTATGAAATATAGGTCACAGAGACCAGTTTTTGCAGTATGGGTGTTGTACTTTTCCAGGGTTGCATCTAGGATGCGTGATTGTGAAAATACCCCTAAAATGGAAAATTTAGCAAAAAATTTTGAATCTGTAAAAGCGTATATGCTCAAAAAATAAGGATTGGGAACAAATTGTCATGAATCATGCACGCTTTATTTCCAAGAAATGTGCATATTACTTGTTTTGTTCCTGCACAGTGTTGCTGTTGTGGACTGGTGAATTAATCATTGGTTTCTGTACAGGGATTTTCCAACATTTCCAAAACAGGGCTTGGTGTCCATGGAATTGGGAATTTTAAAATGTAAAAAGGTCAAATTGGGATATACAGTTTATAGCCCAGGGTATATGCTAGGGGATGAATCTGGCAAAATAGTCGCCCTCAAGTCTGTCATTTTGCCCAAACAGGCCCAAAACTCTAAGTTTACTTCGCCATGCAATGATTTCATGATATTCCCTCTACCTCTTTTGTTTCAATGCAATGTATTAATAATTAAAATAAACTTCAACTTTTGTGTCAGTATTCAGTTTAAAGAGAAAAGTAGAAAGTTAGAAAAAGAAGTTATATGCTCTGTAGTCAATTTTGGCGTTAATTTGATGATCATAAATGCTAGAAATTACATTGCTATCAATGGAATTCATGCTGGAAATTTGTCGATAATCCTTGGAAAAAAAAAGAGTCTAAATTTTTTTACCTCCTGTTTCTTCCCCAAAGTCAGTCTAGTAAAAGACATTGACTTTTTGAAGAGTTCGGATTTGGAATATTTAACACTCAAATTAGGAAAAATGGACAGTTTTGGGATTGGGAATTGGGCCAAGTTTCAGCACCAAAATAGGCCCAGAAAAATTCCCGCTGTGTGTCACAGGTTAAATTCTGATTGGCTATTGCACAGATTAGAGTCCAATTGCTTTATTCATAGTCTGATGTCTTTTTCCTTATTGAAGTAACTTCAGGCACAATCAAGTGCTTGAATTTTTGAAACTCTGTTAACTGCCATTTCAGTTAATTGTTGTTGTGATGGTATTCTAAGAATTCTGAATTTTGTTGAATTAACGGTTGAGGTTTCTTTAACGAAATGAACAGGTCGAAGCACATTTAGCTGAATGTAACTGTGATTGATTCAGAGTTGATGGAGCAAGCACTATATATTGTAGTGCTTACTCTTGTTCTGCTTTCATTTTTAGTTATTTGTTTGATGTCCTATTGAGAGGCCCCAACTATGACCAGATTGGACCCCCTTTTTTTCAACTGTAATGGGGAACAGTGCCCAAATATACTAAATCCTAGATGCAACCTTGCTTATCAAGATGCATTCCCTCATCAAGTTCATGATTCCTTGTATAACAGTGTGTATACAGAGTGCAAGCAACGTTTCTGGTCATGAGCTCGATGCAAAAACTGAACTCAAGCCAGTAAAAGATGAAATATAGGTCATAATGAGCTTCTTTTGTTGTAAGATGTTGTACTCAGAGGTACATATCATGATCAATTTGAAGATTCTAGCATGAACAGTGCCAGAGAAACGAATACTAATTACAAAATTTAACCAAAGTTAGTGAAGCATAAAATGTGGGTCACAATGACCTACTTCTGTAATGAGAGAGTAGTGTGCATCAAGATGCATCCCCTCACCAAGTTTCATGATTCTAGATGGGCATAGTATGTACATAGTATGCAGAAAAACTATGGTCATGAACTAAATGCAAAACCTTAACCTCAGCCAGTGAAATGTAAGTCAGAGCGATCTTTTTTTGTATGGGTGTGATGCAGAGATATATACAGTCATCTACTATAGTTTGATGATTCTAACATGAACATTTAAAACACTGTATGTAACAAAAGTCAGTGAAGCATAAAATATGGATCACCATGACCTACTTTTGTGATCTACTTATAAAGATGCATCCAATCACCAAGTTTCATGATTCCAGGCATAGCAATATGTATACATAAAGCAAAAAACATGTGGTAATGAGATAAAGCCAGTAAAGTGTCAAATGTAGGTTACAGTGACTTTTTTGTTGTTGTAAGGATGTGGTACTAAAAGAGATGCATACAGTCATCTAGTTTGATGAAATAAACTTAAAACAAAATCAAACCAAAGTCAGTGAAACCTGAAATATGAGTGACAGTGACATACTTTTATGATGAGGGTGTAGTACTTGTCAAGATGCATCCCCTCACCAAGTTTCATGATTTCAGGTATAACAGTATGTAACAATGAAAAATAAGTTGTCCCATTTCATAGGGTTTAGAAATTTGAACTGCAGACATATGTCTTCATTAAACCATTGCTTTATAGGTTTATGATGGAGAAATAAGCCATGTACCATTTCAAAGAACTGTAGTTTATTTTTGAAGAGATATTTTCAATAATTTTGACCAAAAATAGGGATCTGTATATATTTTCTCAGTGTGATTTATATCATTTAAGAATTAGAAAGTGCACAGAGATCATGCTACTGCATTTGAATGCACAGTTTTTCGTAATTCTTTCCAGTAATTGTCATCATATATTTTCTTTCTTTTTCTCTTGATTTATTGATGACCATATTGACCATAGGGGTAGCCACAGTCATTTCAGAATTTCTTATATTTCCTTAGGATCACTTTTGATTTCATAACCTATTGCAGATTCCCTACACTATAGAAGCAAGTTCATTGTTCTAGTGATGCATCATTTTGCATTCATATGTGGGGCAGGTAATCCTAAGCCAGCTTTTGTGAGCGCTGTACTTTTAAGCATAATTTTTCATAAACAATGCGATAAAAATTGATAATAACAATGAATATGTAGTTTTCAGGTACGGAAGAATCAGAAACATGTTTTTAAACAGATACTTCCATATTTGAACTTGAATCCCTACACCTTTGAACCTGTTGGCATTGTAAGTACACCTTGGAAATAAGCAGTATCACACATCAAAAGTGGGTTGCTGTGGCCTACTTTGTATGGTTGATATTTTTTTAACACTTTTAAATATACTGAGTAGTACTGGCTTGTGCTATAGAAGTGGGGGTATCTTGTGAGCCCCTGCTCACTAACAACTCCATTTAATTTTGTATGGAAGTTGAAGGCCTAAGTTTTTTTTAAAACATGTTCCCTTAACTGCTTATAGTAGCCATTTTTCCCCCTCATCTGTAGTGTTTCCCTAATTGTGTTTAGAATGGTGCAGTGCCATGCCCTTTTACTTCAGTACCATATGGCCCCTTTTAAGTAAATGTACTAAGCCCTTTTGGGGGCCTTTTCCACATCACTATGTTGCCTCTCTTCCAACTTTTGGTGCCCTCTCTTCTGTCCCTCTCAGTTGTTCAAAGCTGCTTGGGTCATTTTAATTAGTACACTTTCATCAAATTTGCGGTTGAACAAAAAGGGTCACCAAAGCCAGTTAATTAACACTTAACCCTCAGGTAAATGTCTAATGAGAAGTTTACATACTGATTTATCCCATATGGTGTTTTGACAATGCCCAAGGCAATGTCGCTAATGTGAGAATCACTGCATTGAATCTGGGCCCATCTGAAATATATTGTTAGCAAATAGATTCAGCCTTCTGACAGGTTTTGATACAGTACAAGATACAAAAAGCTGGGTAACATAAAAACACTAGCTCTGGATTAGTAATTTTTCAGATGCAACAAGCTATTTTATCATAATGAGCTATTTTACCAATGCAACATGTGATTGTTCATTTCTCCAACCATCATGTTGGGGCAGTTAAATCCCCCCATTGCTCAGTCTATGTTGAAGTGATGCCATGGAGGGGTAAGTGTCTAGCAGCTAACCATTGTGACTCCATGGACATGTGTTGCCTACCTGCGGTACCTCCATCGCTGAACAGTTGGGAGACATCAGTGTTTCATATTCCAAATGAAGAATTGTCTTTATATTGATTGTATGTTTAGTGAATTAAAAAAAAAACATTTCAAAAGAGTCTTGAGTATTTGATGCTTGTGTTATAAAAAAAGATTGGTCGTCTACTTCAATACTTGCTCAGTTTCAACAATGTAGCCTACCAATTTTACATCTTGATAATTTTGTTAATATCAGTGACATTTCTAGGAATTTAACATTTTTACTTTATTTAAAGGAAATCTAAACTAACTTATGCCCTGACTTGATGATAGAAATGGCTTTCATCTTTTCTCAGAGTGGCATCAGTTTATCCCCTTGTTAGAAAGGAAATTAAAAGTAATCCGAAGAGATATTGACAGTTACATTCCAAGTGATAACCAATGCTATATAAAATAAAGAAAATGTGCAGAATTGTATCATATTTACACTGATATACGAACCATGAGCTTATTCATTGAGCTTATTCCTTATCCCCCCACTCATGCCAAAAGGTCATGCACCCTCCCTATTCAGTATTTCTGAATACAGGCCTGAATTGAGGTTTATTTAGACATTGTCAATACAGTTCCCGTTCTTTTCGTAGACAATCATTTTGTCGACAGTCTTATTGTCAAATTCATTTTGTCCAAAATTATTTCGTTGACTGTTCATTTTATCAAGTCATTAAATTGATTTTCATTTTGTCAAACTCATATAGTTAAACTCATTTCGGCGCCACCGTTTAGTCAAAATTCATTACGTCGATAATTTTTACGTCGACAGTAATTTTATCGACTCTACTTCCTCATAACTAGAAATTTTATCGTGGCTGAATAACCATAAAAATGATTTTGATTAAATGAGTAGACATTAATGAAATATGAATCAAATGGTTTGTTGTTAAGTAATCTAACCAGGGTATTATAGAAACCCATGATATCTTCTCGTTATTTTGTCGCTCTCTACTTCAAATATTGGTTTTATTTATTGCTACAACTACAGCTGAGAACACATTGCATCAATAATCATGCATGGTTGAGTACACGTCTTGGTTTCGTAATCCACATAATTAGAATTGTTATCGTGGCTGAATAACCATAAAATTACTTTCAATTAAATGAGTAGATATTAATGAAATTTGAATCAAATGGTTGGATGTTAAGTAATCTAACCAGGGTATTATATAAACCCATAATCATTTTTTCCGAAAAGTAACACCCTGTTGTTCGAGTTAGATGACAATGGAGAAACTTACTTTTGTTGAAAGTAGTAGAGGCAAAGATAAGGCTATTTATGAAGGATATATCTATACAAAAGAAAAAGATCAAAGAGGAAAAACATATTGGCATTGTGAATTGCGATCATGTAATTCACGTCTACACAGCATTGGAGATGTCGTTGTACGCCAGCCATCTAAACATCGTCTACATGCTCCACCATCTGAGTGAGTATCGGCAGCGATAGTTGTTGGAGAGCTACGTCGTAAAGCAACTGAGTGTGAAAGTACAACCAAAAATATCGTTCAACATGAGATTTCTCAAGTGCCTGTTGTTGTTGCACTGGCATTGGCCTCGATGTCCGCATTGTCACAGATTATAAGAAGGAAACGCCGGGCAGCTATTGAGTCTGATGGTGAAGACGACGACGATGAATCTGCTTCGAGTCTAGTTCCAAGAAAACTTCAACGCACCATCAACAATCACGATTTCTTGAGATTTTCATCTGAGAATAGTGTTTTTTTACGTCAGATTGAGAAACGGATTTGCTGAACGAAAAACCAAACTGGTTTGCCAATAGAACCTTCTACCTAGCACCAAGCGATTATACTCAGCTGTACACAATTTATGTGTTACTAGGAAATTCCGAAACAGTTCCGTGTGTTTACGTGCTTCTGAAGAACAAGTCACAGGAATCGTATGCATTGATGCTTCAAATTTTTGTGATCTGAATCGTGATAGAGAGTTGAAACCAGAGTCTGTCTCCTTCGACTATGAGCTTGCAGCCATCTCAGCCTGTAAAGAAAAATTTGCAGATGCTACAATCCATGGTTGCTTTTTACATCTAAGTCAAAACATATGGAGACGTATTCAGGAATCAGGTCTTCAGATTTGGTATGTCTTCGATCCAGAATTCGCTCCCAGAGCACAAAGTTTGGTTGTTGCCGCATTTCTAGCACCAGAAGATGTTGTCAGAGGGTTTGAAAAACTTACTCATGATGAAAATTTTCCAGATGAACTGGATCCAGTCGTTGATTATTTTAAGCAGATTACATCGGAAATATCGGCAGAGGATCTCGTCGGTGTCTTCCAACGTTCCCACATGCGATATGGTTGCAGTATCACCGTGAAAAGGAAGATCTGCGAAGAACAACCAATTCATTAGAAGGATGGCATAACGCTTTTAATGGTGTCATCAATAAAATACATCCTACAATATCACCATTAGCCATAAAGTTAGGCTTGGATGAATCAACGGCGGCAAACAAAATAGTTAGAGTTAATGCAGGTCATCCAACTCTACAGAAGAAGAAGAAATATCAAGCAGTGGATTTTCAGATTAAAACAGCAGTGAATGGATACAACTCGGAAAACATTGTGCAGTATCTACGAAGAATTGCACACAATATTTCATTCCAAACATTACTATATTACTTACTGTACATATCTTATGCCAATTTACTTAAACTTGTAGCTTTTAATATTGGCGTCTGAAAGATTAGTTTTTATTAGTTTAAATAAGTAATTTTTATTTTATAAGCTTTATTTCTACTACGTACAGTGAAACTTATTATTGAATAAATTATTTATCTTTCAATTTTTACTTAAGTAATATCATTTCATGACGTTCAAAGTCAGTGTTGACAAAAATAATATCGATGAAATGACCGTGACTAAATGATTGTCGACCAAATAAATGTCAGCTAAATGAGTTGCACAAAATAAAATCAATAAAAGAAACAGTCGACGAAAATAATTTTCGACAAAATGAATTTGACAGTATGATTGTTGACGATATGATCAGTCACCGTCAATACTGTTATAAAATGCTGACATAATTAGCATCAAAAGAGGATGTCGATTTCAGGTCCTGGCTTGGGAAAAGTGCCAATACACGAAAACATCTGATTTAGCACGTTGTTATGTTACTGCCACAATTATAGCCAATTTAATTAACAGCCCAAGTCTGATAATTATCCATAATAAAACTTAATTAAATTTGTGTTGAAATAAACAATAGTGGCCAAATGTCACATGATGATTTGAAGACTAATCCCTGTCTCTCGTCTCTCAGGTGACTATGTTGCAATCTCAGATGTTCAGAGATTTTTGTGATGTTTCGACCAAGGAAAAGAAGAAATATCTTGCACCATTAATTCTAGCTTGCTATCTTGCATTTTTTTGTTTTTGTATGAACATTATACGATCTTCAGGAATATAAGAATTCTCTCTGTGGTGTTAAATAAATCTCCATTTTTTTTAGTTTATTTATTTATATAAAAGATGAGGTTATATAAGCTATTGTACTGACAGGGTCTAATCTACAGTTGTGTGATTGTGATATTCATGCAAATTTATCAAAACGTTCACCGAACAATCAACAGAATTCATTAAAATTGTGCATATTTTCAATCCATTTTTTGGGGTTTTAGAATAGCTGAGGGCCTCAAGGGAGACTAGATACATCTGTAATCTAATTGAGCTACCCTCGTTAAATAAAGAATTATTATTATTATTATTATTATTATTATTATTATTATTATTATTATTATCCATGCCTTTATCATTTTTCTTAATCCAGCTTATATTTTGAAAATTTCCCTCAAATTTTTTTTTCTAGAATAGACTCTGCTGTCCCATGGGTGATTACCAACATTAAAATGTTAATTCATTCATGTTTCTTATGCAAGAAATAAATAAGTCAAATCATCAGTTTTTCCAATGCTGCTGTAAAGCAGCCTTCTTCATCTGATATCCAGGATTATTTTAAGTAACTTTGTTCGAAATGTTTACTAAAATACACTTTTATTTAAAATAGAAAAACCATTAAACAACTTCTTCTTAAATCCTGCTCAACAGAATTTGACCAAATTTGACAGAAAGTATTCTGGCATACATTTAGATGGCTTTCAATTTTTTGTTTACAAATAATGCCAATTGCCTTTAATTATGACTGCTGTTACTAAGAATAGAAAACCTTGAAACAAATTCTTTTTGAAAACTGCTCAAAAAAATTTCACCAGATCTGACAAAAAGCATTCTGGCGAAGGTTTTTCATGTTTGTGTGATGTCGATTCACAATCAAATGTGGCTGTCATTACTTAAAATAGGAAAACCTTTAAAGGAGTTCTCTCAAAAACTGCTCAAAAGAATTTGACTAGATTTGACAGAAAGCATCCTGGAATAGATGGCTTTTAAATTTTTATAAATGTTGCCAATACAATGATGCAAATATAGCCAACATTACCTAAAACAGAAACACCTTTAAATTACTTTTTTTTTCAAAATCCATTTAACAGAATGTGACTAAATTTGACAGAAATTAGCATTCTGGCATATATGGCTTTCAGTCTTGTACCAATGTTGCCAGTCTGCCATCAAATATGCCTGCTGCTACTAAAAATAGAAAAATGTTTCATAACTTCTTAAAAACTGTTTAACAGAATTTTACGAAATCTGACAGAAAGTGTCCTAAAAATGATATTGATCCTTATCAAATATGACCACTGTTACTAAAAATAGGAAAATATTTACACAACTTATCTATAAAAATATGCTGAACCCTTTCCTTTTCAGTCATCCCAGTTACTGTATACCTGTTTTCCTCAGGATTTGACCAACTTTGAGAGAAAGCATCCTGGCATAAAGGTCTTTCAATGTTGCACAGATTATGTTGATGTGCCATCAAATGTGGATGAATATATAAAACTAGAGATATCTTGAAACAATGGTTTTCATAACATACTTACCGGTAATCAACAGCATTGGAAGAAATGTCTGTAGAAACAGGGCTAGACAAATTGAACTTTCCCTTAGGAGATTTAAGCTTGCCCAAAAATATGACAAAATCATATCACACCGTAAGTTAAAGCATAAGATAATATACAATATGGGATGTATTCTTGAAATTTTGTTATATTTATTTTACAAATAAACAGCTCATTTTTTTTTTCTTTTTATCTTTCATCGCACATTTAAACCTTGGACAATAATTAAAATTACATTATCAAGAAAGATGTATCTAATAGTTTAGCTAATGCATGTGCTTCACCCACACACCTGGATAGGTGTGCCAACAATGACAATCACAAGAACAAGGAATAGTAAATCCCATTTACATGTAGGTGCACACGTAGAAACAAAATGAGACTTATCATAACAACGTTGAACACACAAACAGTACAGAAAATGACACCCAGTCAATAAGGTCTAGAACTGATAATACATTACAAGCATCTTGTAAAAAGGAAAACATGAATATTAATCCTACCAAAAATTCAGTACACAAAAAACTTCCTACATTTAGTGTCTGTGGATTGAAAATGCAATAGCATTTTCGTGAATTTTGTGATCTTGCTCAAAATTATGACATTTGTTGTGTGTTAAAAAAAAAAAATGGATGATTTAGACGTGATTTCTTTGCTGTTTAATATCAGTAATAGCATACCTGTTGCTACTGCATAGCTGGTACTTTTCCAGGTGGAAAATATCCTGACTATATGATGAGAATTCATCCTCCCATTAGGGTGAACCAGAAGATTCCAGAACAGAGGATTGCCCCCGGGACTGCCTATAGATGTGTTGCCCATGCACACTGCCCATTCTTTTTCTTGTCACATGGCTGTGATGTTTACCATATTTATGTCGATGAAGATTTGCCGTCACTTTGTGCGTTAACAAGCGAACTTACTATATCTCTTGTGTGCATATTCTTTGTAAATGTTTGGATTATACCCCTGATAGAGTTTTTTCTCTGTTAATTTAAGCTCTCTTGAGAGTTATTAGCATTTGTCCAGTACATGTTGTGTTCTTCTTTTTTCGGCTTCACAGGGTATTAGTGATTCTAATTTGGTTGTGGATTTTTCAAGCTAGGGTAGGTATTCTGTTACATTTTCCGTATCCTTGCATAAATTGTGGTCTATGGACTCGCCTTGATTCATATTATTGTTCATTACAAATCATTGTAATTCACATTAGCTATATTGTGAATTGTGCTATTATTATTCTTGGTAAAGCAGGTCACACATCACTTTTTAGCTTCATATTGCGTGCTTGGTTATCGAACACAGGTTCGTTTTCAATACTAGTTTTGGATAGCTTTCCTTGATTGTTACCATTTTTTATTAGCAATCATACCTACTGGTTTTTTTCTAATTTTGTCATCCCTAGCTTCATTGAAGCCTGGTTGACTTGATTATTTTGCAATTTTTTGTGCTAAGCTTAGTATTGCTTCCTTTTTTGCATTTAAATATCATGAAAACACCTAAGCAAGATGACTTCTCACTGAAATTATCATATTAGTGTTGACTTAGTCCATGCATTACCTTGTGTTTACATTTAGTTGCATAGAAGTTTTTTGCATGAAAATCTTCATTTCAGCTTTCTTTAACAGGAATAATGTCTAAGCAGGGTGTGGGTAGGTGTGGTCGCAGGAAATCCCCCTGGTGACACACGCCCCACTTGCCTATCTTGTACAGTCTGCGAGAGGACAGATGGTGTCCCTTTAGCAGCCTATGGTCGGACGAGGTCTGGGATCTTGTCGAGTGTAGATGTACCTATAAAGTGAGGAAGAGGTTCCTTCGTCATCTTCTTCATAATTTTCGGGGTTCTGGTTCTCCGAGTCCCTCGGATCTCAGAGAAGGATTACCCAAGTCTCTTCTGAGACTCCTAGGGTTAGTGGGCCCCCTCCCAATGGAGGTTATTAACAGGTGGAGAGTGAGTCGCGTCCTCCCGTTAAGGAGGAGCAGCACCCTCCCCATTCCATAAGGGCAGAGAGCGAGTTGCAACCTCCCGTTAGGGAGGAGCAGCACCCTCTCTTTTCCACTAGGACAGAAAGCAAGTTGCGCCCTCCCCTCAGGGAGGAGCAGCACCCTCTTTCACCCAGAAGGGCAGAGAGTGAGTTGCGCCCCCTAATGAGGGGGGAGTAGCACCCTTTACTTGCCCACAGTTTGGTGCAGGCTGAAAGTTATTTGCGCCCCCCCCCACCGTAAGGGGGGAGCAGCATCCTTTCAGTCCCCGGGGTCCATTGTCCACCTGGTAAGGGGAGAGCTCAGATCCAAGTCTATCAGATCTGGGGAAGGGTCTTGTCCACTGACTGGTCACAGAGCACCCGGTACCGGTCATTGGGCACCAGTCATTGGAGCCCCTATGGTACAGGGATAGGGATTGGGCAGAGTAACCCCCTCTCTCCAGACTGCCATTTCATCCCGCGGGGGACTGGGAAGCGGCTTACACATGCCAGATTAGGGGAGGAGATTGGATCGGCATCCTCCCTTCACTATTATCCCTCTAAATCCCTACGGAATGTGGGGCCTTCAACCGCAGGGAAGCGATTGGCCCTTTCCCTATGGTAGTGAAGTCGTTGCTGTGGGCCGTGGAGCTACATTCTCTTACAAAGTTGGGTCAAAAACCAGGGAGGGGGATGGACCTTTTTCCCCCAAACGCTCTAGGTGGGTGGAGATCTCACCCACCTGCTGAGTCTACTGTTAAGGACAGTCCGTTAGCTCCGCAGGAGCAGTTACCAGTTCAAGTTTCTCCTCCCCCCAAGTCTCCCCCACAATAGGGAGACATTGGGTTACGTAGTCGTACCTCCCACGAGAGAGAGTGGGACAAAGACGTCCTATCTGTCCTTGGTGAGATTGATACAGAACAGGGCGATGTGATACCCCCTCCCTTTAATTCTCTCGCCCCCTCTCACCCGTCGGTAAAGGCGGCAGAGGAGGAAGAGATCTGGTCTTTCAATAAAGCTGTAAACAAGGTTTACCCAGTGACCTGTGTCCAAAACCTTAAGGTTCTGGTGACTCTAAAATTCTTTCCAGTTTGGAAAAACTTTCTGGGGCAAATTCTCGACCAGATCTGTCGTTGCTTCCTCACTCGGTTAAGATCAAGGAGCTCTCTCAAAGGTTTAGTAAGGGCCAAGACTTTGCTAGACAATGCAGGGGGTGGTCTGTGCCCCCTCCATACGTTGCGACCCTTGGTAGCTGCTTCTAGTTATAAGGTTCATACCTCTTCCTGGCCCACTAAACCACCCACCTTGGATGCTGAAGCAGCTCAAAGTGGACATTTCTATGGGGACATAGGCTTGGAATCAGCGGCAAAAACTTCTAGGCATGCATTGTCCTTGTCCATGTCTTTGTCAGCGGAGCTTCTCCACCTCTGCAGGGATGTTGCCCTGGACACTTCTGAGGTCTTACTATAGCACAGTAAGAACCTGCTGAGGGCTGCCTCCCTGGATGTGGAGACTCTCTTAGGAGGGCTTATCCCTTCTGTGGCTACTCAGGACTTGAGAGACCTACAACACCGGTACCTTGCATCCGCTCTTGGCTCTTCAAAACCGGTCAAGAAGCGAAATCATCCTCGGGGTCCATCAGCTAAATTCTTTAAAGCTGTGCAGCCACTGTCCAAGCAACAAACCCATTTCAGAGCTCCCCCTCGGCAGTTGGGCCATAAAAGGGCGCGCTGCAAAGGCCCAGGGAGGAAGTTTGCACACCCTTTCCCATTTCCTAAGGACAAGGGTGGACAGCCCTAGGGACTCGCTCCCTCTACTGCAGAGTGTACCTCTTCCGTTGGTGCCAGACTAAACCACTTTTCAGAGGCTTGGTCTTGCATAATGGTCGATGGCTAGGTCCTTTCTATCATAAAAAATGGCGACCGGCTTTGGTTTTGGGACCTCCCTCCACTAGTAAGGTCCCCCATTTTCTTCCAACAGTTAAATCTGGTTTGCTTAAAAGAAGAGGTTCACTCCCTTCTTCAGAAGGGTGGAATAGAAAGGGTATTAAACGATGAATCTCAGGCTTTCTACTCCAGGATTTTCCTGGTTCCCAAGAAAGGGGGAAAGTCCCGTCTAATTATTGACCTTTCCCCCCTAAACAGGTTTCTGCTGGAGGAACCATTCAAGATGGAGACCACAGCCTCAGTCAGGAATTCCATAAGACCTGGCAATTGGGCGGTCTCCATCGATTTTGAGAATACTTACCTTCACATCCCTATCTTTCCTCCACACAGGAAGTTCCTCTGATTTTGCTTTAATGGGGAGGTCTTCCAATTTTGAGCTCTGCCGTTCGGCCTAGCTTCCGCACCCAGAGCTTTACCAGGGTCATGGGAGTAGTTGCAGCCGATTTAAGGTCACTAGGTATCCCAATCCTCCAATTTTTTGACAATTGGTTGATCCACCATGGCCAGCTAGAGTCTCTCAGACTAGATCTGTCTTGCTGTTGGTAAATAGTGACCAGGCTGGGTCTTCGGCCAAACCTAGAGAAATCAGAGCTCAATCCATCTCAAGATTTTGTCTAAGTGGGGATGAATTTCCTCACAAACAGAGAATTAGTCCATGTCCCTCGGGACAGAGGAGACAAGATCCTGTCCATGTTGAGACACTGAGAGTAAAGACCACGTTGTTAGCTCGTCTTTTTCTCTCTCTTATGGGGACCTTGAACTCCATAGCGGACCTGGTTTCCCTATTCAGACTGCACTTGCATCCTCTCCAGTTTCTCCTTTTTGGTGGATAAATCTGACCCGGTTTCTGGCCAGAGTCCCCATACCCCCCCCCCCCCCCCCCCCACGAATCCCACTCCTACCTATTCTAGAGATGCTGCCAGGTCGCGGTATTGCGGGTTTCTTGCAAAGATGACAGCGAGTCATGCAACTTTTAAAACCCAATGGGGGAAAGATGGTTGTTACCTGTAGTTTCCGCGATTTCTTGTACCCAATGCGCGATTTTTAAATATTTTGTTTTTTAATTAGGTTGATCAGATCATTGTCTTTTTTGCGGTTTCTCTATGATCTAAATTAATCCTATATCTGTGGAGAATATTGTTTGAATACAAACACCTTTATGATGGAGATCTGTTGGAGTATTGCAGAAACTATGGAGATATTCCGATTGAATTGGTTCCTGGAGGGGTATCGTAAATTGATCCATCGATCAGCCATTAGGGAAATGTCTGAAGCACAACAGCAGTGTGTCATGTTTAGGAAATTCAGCGAGACGGAAAGATCATCTGTTAAGGACGAAACTAGGGAGGATGAAAAATCTGATGGTTTGCTGCTAACCGAACATAGCGCAGAAAGCGGTGATACAGAAATTACTGGTATAATGTCGTTTACTATGGTTTAGGCCTTGCAGAAAATCTGATACATTGACAGAAATATCCAAGGAATAAAATGTGTGAATTGTGGAAAATTTTGTTTTGGATATATATGCTGAAAAACAGTTCCCGAACCTGTTCAGACTGGCCATAATTGCAGCGGTTCTGCCTTTAAAAAAAGCTGTTTGTGAAAGGGGATTCAGTTCTCAAAGCAAAATTCACACTACTCTGAAGAATAGGCTAACCACAGACTTTTGAAACTCTGTCATTGTAGTAAGAAAATGTCAAAATATCTGAGAAAAAAACTAAACAAAATCCAATACAGAGATATAATTCGGATTATATATATATATATGGAAAGGATTTTTTCTCCATTTGTTCTAAGATATTCTGACATTTTCTTACTACAGTGATAGAGTTTCAAAGGCTAACATCTGAAATAGTAAATAAACATGACTTTACAGATGTGTGTGTGTGTTTGCAAAGGCTTTTTTGAAGGGGAGTGATAAGAAACAAAGAAGTATATTTACCAGCTGAGCAACAGTTAGGTATGCAGATACCTTAAACATTTATTGTCAAAAAAGTGATACAAAATCATTAAATGCTTGTTTTAAATTAGGTGTTTCTACACCTTATAATAATGCTGTCACCCGTCAGCTACCATTCGGCATAGTATAAACTTCTTATGATATCTAGTTGGTCCGAAATGAAAGTGGTGCCAATCTTATATCCAATATAGCTGCCATGATGGCCATCTTGAAAATCTTTTTATTGCTACTGTTTCTGAATGGGTGATCATATTGACATGGTGTTTTCACCAAAAACTTTTAATGATGTCTGGTTGATCCTAAATGAAAATGGTGCTAATCTTACATTGTTATGTATGAATTTTATATAATTTTCTAAAATTTTTTGGAAATTACAAATGTTTCTTGACTTTAATATTGGCTTAAACCTTAATGTTGTTTATCAGGAAAACATGTTTAACTAGTGTCCTTGAATTAGGTTGTTTACTTAATATTTGAGTTCAAGGATAGTTTTGATAAACACGATGTTTTTCCAATTTTTGGTCAAGGTTGATTTTGTTTACAGATAAAACTGGAATTCCCTTAGGAGTTACGTGTCAATGGTCACACATACATTTATTATTCTAAAATGTTCTGCCATGTGACCTTTCTTTATATATACCATGTTTAGTGGACAGTTTTTCAGTTTCGACATTACCATCAGTCTTGTAAAGAGCCATTACAGTTGCGGAAAGTCATTCCAAATTCTGAGAGAAGAATTATTTAAAATATTCATTGGTTTATAAAAGTGCTCATAGACTTTTGGATTTTGGATTCTGAATTGATGATTTTGGGAGTTATGTGAACTTATTCAAAGATATTTTGGAGTACTTTATTTTGACACATCAGCACATTAAAGACTACTGGCACATCAGGACATTGAAGACCATTCGGAACATTATATTTAGGACTTGTGATTAGGACACTAATTATTATTGGATTATTTGGATTTTAATACATGTTACTGTAAGTGTCTTTTTGATTTTCATTTTAATTATCTAGAAATAAATTGCTTGTTGATTTTTACTTGATTTGTTTGTTTCACTTTCTTTCTGTTACATTTTTCTTAGACCATAGAGTCATAACAACATTGAGTATGTTTTCCAAAACAAATAATTTTAAAATCATGTTATCACTCGAGAATATTATAAATGGTTTTAACACTCAGAAGTTAAAAAGAAGAAATGGTCTATTTGTGGATTCCTGGAAATGCTTTTTAACCCAATAGAGTGTCAGTATAATTTATATAGTTTTTCTTAATATATTGTCTGTATTTAGGAAATATTTCCATGAAAAGAAGAAAAGAATCTCCCTGAAGGCTGTTGCAAAAATATCACATATACAAAAGACTTCCGGTTCATTTATTTTTCTGTTTGAAACAGATAGGAATATTACCAAGTGACTGCCCCTCATTTACTATGTCACCCTGCATATGTTGTATGTTTTCAGATAATAATACTTCTTTGTATTTATTCTTTACTGCTCAAGTTAATCAAAATATTTTTCATTTTTGCAGAGACTATCAGCCACATCTCTAGTGAAGATGCGAGCAGCAGTAACTCTTCCATCACTGCTTCTGCAGCACCAGAGAATTCATTGGTGATTAGCATACATGCCAAGTTTGATGCAGAAACTGGTCCAAACAACATAGATCAAGACTCTGCATCCAAATTTCAGGTCTCCTCTGCCCCAGGGGATATAGAAGACAAAAAAGAAGAAATTGTTGAACCAATGCATCCTTTGTCTCAGAGTAGTTCCATATCAGAAAATGTTCAGAAGAATAGCCTTGATGGTGACTCAAAGGATATGAAGGGAAATTTTTCATCTGATCATGAGTCTGCATTGAGAGATACTGCAGATCTGGAGGGCAAAGTGAATGATGTGACTCAGCCTGACATAAGTGGTAATGATTCTGATGCCATAACAGCAGACAGCACTGATGATAACAGAGGTGATAATGAAGGAGATGAAAAATTCAGTGATGACTCCACTTTTGACACTGCCTGCAAAGAGTTGGCTAAAGTAACAGAGACGGGGTCCACAGAATCTGTTCCAATGCATGATAAGGAGAGAGCCAAAGTTAAATTCAAAAAGAAGCCCAAGTTACCAGTTGACAAAATCAAGAAAATGATGGGCAGGGCGGATGCAGCTGTTGGAACAAATGTAAACAATCTTAAGCAAGTTACTAAGAAATTAAAAAAGTTTTGGAAGAGGAAGATGAAATCTGGAAGAAAGCAAGGGAAGAAAAAGACATTGGATATTACAAACCCTTGTAGCCTTGAGTCTTCAAATAAGATGCAAGAATCACCGCAAAAAATCATAGTGGAGATTGATAAATATGTTACGAGTAATAGCCAGCCTGATGCCAATTTGGAAAAAGTACCCAATGACCAGATACATGCAGTTGATGGTGGCATATCCACTGTAGTTGGAGATGAGACAGAGAAAACGCATGAAAATCAGGGCAAAGAGATGGTATCTATTCACGAGACTGGAAATGAAATAAACTCTGACATGGACAAAGGTGAAAACACAGAAAATGGTCAGGTGGCTGCTGTGGAAAGAACTAAAAATGAGGGCAGAGAGGTGGGACCTATTCAAGAGACTGGAAATGAAATAAACTCTGAAATGGAAAAAAGTAAAAGAACAGAAAATGGTCAGGTGGTTGCTGGGGAAAGAACTGGTGCTTCTGCAGCAGAAAATCAACATGATACTTCAATCAAGGACCAGGTTAAAGAAGGCATAGAACCAAACAGGGGAGGAGATGGAAAATCAGAAAAAGAGATGAGAAGAGGACCAACACAGAATTCAAATACTCCGCAGAAAATTAAGGTAGCTAAAATGACGGAGGTTGAAAAAAAAAAACAAGAAATTAACTTGATGCTAAGTATGGATCTGTACATGACACTAGCTCAAAGCTAGTATGTTGGGGCCTCACTTGTTATGGTCTGTGTAACAAAAAGGTGTACACTGCCAAATGTAGTCAGACAAAAGTCTGGGGATGTTAGGTCATAGATCATAAAAAGTGCCCATTTTCTGTCAAAAATGTGCATTTTTTCCATGGCTATAGAATATTCTTTACATCGAAAGCACATTGGCATTTGGGAAACTTAACGTAACATTTCTATGAAATTTCATCAAAGTTCTGAGGAGCTGTTGTGGTTCATTGGTTGGTGTGCTGGACTGTAGCTGAAGGGGTGTGGTTTGAGTATTACCCACTGGATCAGACTGAGTTGGCTATTGTGGTGTGTACTTTGGCGAGACACTTTACTCCAACTGCCTTAGCACTAAATAACTTAATTGTGTTGCTGTGCTGTAAAACATGAAACCAAATTATCAACGTTCTATTAAAGTTGCATTTTCTGGCCAGAAAAAATACTTCAGAGATAAAGTTACAGATTTTTTGTCACTCCTACCCTTATACATGTGACAGAACTAGGACATCAAAATCAGTAGATTTTAAAAGTTTGATCATTAGATTGTCTTTTAAATTGGTTGGATTTTTTATAGACATAAATTTAACACATTTTAAGGTGGACTAAAAACAAAAAAGTGCATTTTTTGCCATATTGTAATACAGCAGCAGGTTTTGAACATAAATCAAATTCTGATGGCAAATGTTACAATAATACAATTAATTAATTAATACGAGATGGGTTATTGTCAGTTACATGAAAAAGGAAGAGTTGTATATCTCGTAGTTCAGTGCAGAGATTTGTTAAATAAAATCCACAGGCATTTTTGGTCCTCACAAAATCACTGACTTCTGACCACTGTTGACATTCACTGTGATTATTAAGTTTCACACTTAATAGGTTCTCATTAGTTTTCTGGTCCATATTTCCCCTTGAATGACTCAGTATTGTTCGAAGAACGGAGAATCTTCTCTCCATATTAGTAATGGAATGTGGCAATGACAGAACTTTTGAACAGGTTTAAAAAAAGACTTTCAAAGTGGGTGTGTTTGTTACTGGAGAATCATTGCTCCAATGTGATGGTCTTAGAATATGCCTGGTGATATAATTTCTTCCTCCATATACTATCTTTAAATCCACTTTGCATGAAACACACAATGCAAACTTGGGACTTTTTGCTACTTGCTTGCACCCACTTAAAGTTTGACTTTCAAGCATTGTTGAACTTCTTATTTCTTAGTCTTTTTACTTAACATTGGGAGATAACGTACATTTCAGTATTTTGAGATGAAAAAAAAATATATGATCTGCCCTTAAATATTACTTGTAAAACACCATGAGAAACACAATAACAGTGAAACAAGACAAAGTATCAAAATATGTATGCAAGTGTTTCAGCTGAAATCATTTTGGGTAATGGTCTCTCTTTTTTATCTCACTGCTGCCAATGGTTAGATGAATTTTTATGACACTTACAAGTCATCATAGACCACCTTTAATCCCTTTATTACTCATTACACCTCAATAAATATGCTGCCATTAACCGTAAACTCTCCAAGTGACAACAATATAGTAATCAATTTACAGCTTTTTGTTTACACTGGTCACTCTTAGTAGGATTACTCAGAATGCATGATTGCACTGTTGGTTGCACTGGTGGAACAATTCTGGTCCCCAATAGACTGGTACAGATTGGTTCTGTAATGTGTCGATAGAATACATAAGAATACCATTTTGTTTTTCAATTTCAAAGTAACTTAAAAAAATCTTTTACTTTTTAAGAGTAGTATAGATTTCAACAATTAAATGGTATGTGCAGTAGACAGCCTTTAAAACAGTATTTTTTTATTACCGACAGTAGCATCTCAATCTCGGGCCCACTTGGGCCCAATGTTTTATAATTGTTTGATAGGTTGCATTTGAGATGAGACTGACTGGAGTTCATAGTTGTGAGAGAGAGAAAGACATGGAGTTAGAGTGAAAGAAGGAGAGACATGTAATATTTTTATTAAGGCTAAATGATTAATTGTAGTCTAATTTTCCAGGGTGATGTTGCTTGTGGAAAGAGGCCTGCAAAGAATTCAGTTCCGAGGTAAAGTTGATTATCACCATTACTACCACATCATTAATCTTCATCAGATTATTATTATTGTTGTTGTTGTTATTACCCAAACAGTAAACAGTATTGTTCTTTTCATCAATGTTAAAAATGTGTGTTTCAAAAAAACAAGACATGGTATTTCCATGTGACCATTTGTGTTGCAGGGTGTGTATGGTATGTGTATGGTATACTGCTGTCTGTCAGGGTGGCTGGGTAGGCATCACTTTTGCTGTTTGCTCACATTAACTTGGTTTTAGTTAACAGTTTCAATGTGTGTGTTTCTTTCTTCTCAAGAAAAAAAAAAGAAGCCTACTGGAGTATAGGTGAGTAACTTTAAGGCCATTGCTACTAAAATATACTTTTCCATTGCATTTATTTCTGTATAATAATTTTTATTCTAGTGGATTTTAAAGACCGTATTTTATATGCGCACTATGAGGTGGAGTAAATTATGTAACAATTGTCTGTCCATCCATCTGTGACTGAAAGAAGAAACATGGTTTCTGCACAATAACTTGAGTTCTTCACCATTTACAGTTACGAAACTTCAGGGATGATTTGCACAAGGGATAAGGTAGAACCATTTAATTTTGAGGTAAAAAAATATCAATTTTCAGGGTCACTGTGACTGAAAGAAGAAAAATGATTTCTGCATAATAACTCAAGTTCTCCATCATCTACAGTTACCCAACTTTGTGGATTGATTGCACTTGGAGTAAGGAAGTAGCGTATTGATTTTGGGGTTGTCACTGCGACTGAAAGAATAAAAATGTTGTTTTGCACTATGACATTATTTCGACATCATATAAATGGGCGAAACTTTGTGATTGGCTTGCACTTGGAAGTAAGGAAGAAGCCTTTTTGCTGTGACTAAAAGGAGGAAACTAGTTTCTGCACAGTAAGATTGGTTCAACTTTGTGGATGGCATACACTTGCTGTATAGAAGAAGCCAATCAAATTTGGGGTGAAAAGGTCAAAGGACAAGAGCACTGACTGAAAGAAGAAGACTGGGTTCTGCACAACAATGTTTGTTATTTCCATAGAGGACTATTAAACATGGAGCTGGCATATAATGAGCTGTTCACTGTAATTTTGTTAATGTGTGTTGTGAATAACCAAAATAAGAAGCCTTTTGATTTTATCCATGTTTTTTTGTTTCCACATGATAACTTCAGGCAAGAAGAATGATTTAAGTTTGGTGCAAAATTTTTATTTTGTTATTTCATAAAATGCTAATTTAATGAGTGCTCTTTCACTAGTTTTAGTTTGGGGGTGTAAAGAAATAGATTTAATGCTATAGCAGGGTTCAGCAATTTTGTTCCATTGGATGTCACTTTTCAACTCAGAAATTTTAAAATTCTTCTTGAGTGCCACTATTTGTTTTCAAAATCTGTCAATTTAAAAATAAATTGGCACAGAACATTAGTAATATCCGAGGTTTTTTTCAACGTAAACCATTATCAAAGACATTTAAGCATGAATTGCAAACTAAATCAAATACCAAATACCAATAACTTTTTTCAAAAAAAGAAACTCGGGGTTATTAATGGTTTTTTTTAAAATTAATGACTCCCTTTTTCTTCTGTTCTTGATGCCAGTAGTGTTAAGTCAGGTTGATAGCTGGTGGTTTGGAGATGAAGACAAGACGAGCTTCAAAATTTTCTACTGTCAGCCGATTGCGAATGGGACTGAATTTTTCATGAGGAAAAAAACTTGCTCACAGTATTTTCTGGTTCCAAAAGTTGACTAAAGATGCAACTTTTTTCGTTTCAGAGAATTTTGATGGAAATTTAGATAAAGTATGTGTAAAAATATCCAAATATTGGTTGTTATCTTTTTAAATCTGGTTCCTTGTGGAAGAAAACGTATCTACCCACAAGTCAGAGCTTTGAAAATCAATTAACTCCATTTCCAAAGACTCGGTTCCAAGAAACTGGAAGTGCTGCAGCTGAGGATCATTTTCATTTGCCTTCTCAGGGTTCAAAATATATTTGAACATGGCACCGTGGTTTTGGAGGCCTTGAAATTGTCCAACAAACTCTTCTTTCAGTTCAGAAATATACTGGTGTAAATGTTGTCCTAAGACTTGGAGATTTTCATCGCTATCAGTAAACATTTTAAGTTAAGCACAGAGAATATTTTGTCTACTCAGCCATTGGACATTAGTGCATTACAAGATCATTGTAATTGGATTCCATCGCTTCTATGAGAGCTTTGAACTGCCTGTAAGTGAGTGGCGAGCAAGCAACAATTGTATCAACAATTTTTCCTACAGGGTACATTACTTCATTAAGAACAATTGAAGAATATTTCGAGCATGAATTTTCTTGGTGAATGATGCAATAAAAGGCTAAAATAGACCTACCAACTCTTTTTGGAGAAGCAAAACCAGTGTTTTTGCCCGTCATGGCTAGTGCTACATCAGTAGTAACAGAAAACAGTTTACTATTTAAATCAAAATTGTCATCATTTCCAGAGTCTGTGAATAAAGAGACAATCTTCAGAATATCTTTTCCATTCGAAGTTTCGGACATTGGAAAAGCAGAATGCACTTCTTTTACTATAGATTCGTGCTCCATTGAATAGAATCATGCGTCTCAAACGAGCAATATCATTTATGTGTGTTCTCTCATCTAGAGTAAAGCTAAAAACGTTATAGGTACACAGGTAATTTTTCAATTGCCCATCAATATCATTAACCATATCACTTACACAACACTGGACACTTCAACCTGAAAGCAGTATATCCCAAATTTTAGCAGTAATGTAGTCGTTAGCAAAACCTTCATAGAGATCTTCGGCATATTGCAAAAAGCTATCTTTCAAAAACTCACCATCAGTAAATAGTTTTCCTTTTTGTGCAGTGCACATTGTAGCTGACTCGTTTACATTGTTGGAATTTTCATGTCTTTTTGGAAATTTAAGAAAGCCACCTTTTTGTTTTTCATATAACACAACAGATTTTTTAATATATTAGCTCTTTCTTCAACAGTCTTGTGTGATAGGGATGATTCATGTTTTGTTTTATAATGTCTTAGAACACTAGGTGCATGCAACAATAATTTCACAACACAAGGCACAAACAATCCATTCACCTTGCTGTACAGAACCATACTTGCCTCTCCATTCTTGCTGAAAATATTGTTTTTTTCAGCAGTGACATTATTTAAATCAGCATAAAATAAATACCTTTGTAACAGCTCTGATCTAATTGAGACCATGATCAAATCTATATGTGGATCTAGACTACAGTGATCACTGCTTTACTAGAGATCTGGTAATGCAGGCACAGAGAAACAATAGGATGCACATGCACTTCTCAATGATGTAAGGGATGAGTTTTATTTTATATTTTGAAACACTGATTCTGGTTTACGTACATCAGACTTACGAGGTTGGCAGCTATGAATAAACACTATCAAGATGATTTTTTCTTTCTTTTTGTAATAGATACACGTTTTATTTAATTTTTTCTTTGAATTTGGGTGCCACACAAAATCTTTTGATGTGCCATATGGGCAAGGGGGGGGGGGGGCACACATGCCATTGGTTGCTGACCCCCGTGCTACAGTATTGGAATGATTGAATTAGCGAGAAACAAGTAAAACTTTTATAACTGGTACATCAGTTACTTGAATCTTTGGTATCACGCAAATGACTTGCTTAGTCCTGTTGTTGCCTGAAACTTTTAAAACTTGAAACAAGCACATACTTGAACAACAAATTTTGGGCCCACAGTACCTCAAAGGTGCCATCTTAATAAAGTTTAAATGGAGAAAAAAAAGAAATGACAAATCACTCTTCAAGTTGTGAAAACAATAATTCTTTGGCTAGTTTGATAACCAAATAAAAAAGTAAATGAGCATTGCAAAAATGAAATTTTGTTGTTGTTGTTACTATTGTAGTACTTAATAATGCATGTACAGTCTTTCCAGTGGCCCTAGTTTTTCCTACTTTTTTGTTAGACTACTTTTCCCAACAATTTTATGGCCAGTTTTATGCCAACATACGATAAAAATTACTGGTTTGCTAACCATATGTTGAGAAAATTTATATTTTGCCACTTAGTATTTTTCCACCCAATATTTCTTGGCAAAAGGAAAGATGGGTGTTTAAGAAGATAAAGGAAACCTGGACTGAAGAGACAACTGATATATGAGTAAGAGCATGCTTTTCTTCAAGTTTATGATAGTAAGTCAACTAAAGGTTTTATTTTTTGATAATTTAAATAAATTTCATACTATTTTTCTTTTTAAATATCTCCATCTTTCCCTATGTTTTTTTTAAAAAAAAAAAGTAGCCCTACTTTATCCCTACTTTTTCACGAAGGGTTGCTGGAAAGACTGTTAATAGTAATTATCTAACCTGGCCTTAAGAGCAAGTGAGCTATGGTATAGCCCTGTGTACATTATGCATTGTGGGTTGTTCATCTTTTGTTGTGCATTTATCATTTATTACTTGTTATTACTCTGGAGGCCATATTTCTCATCTGATTTTGATCAATCTTGCAATATAGATTTATATCATCAAGATCTTTGATGCGTTGATAATGAGTGAGATCCATGCATCTGATTGGTTGAGCTTGTTACCAATCAAGAGTCCATATTTATAGTCTGATTTTGAAAAACTTGGAACATGAGCTTATATCAAGTCCTCAGCCAGGTTCTGTAATTAGTGAGGTCCATGACTAATAATGAGGTGATCATGCATTTAATTTCTTGAGCTTGCTTCCATGATTTGAACTATTTCTTATCAGATTTTAATCAGACTAGATAAATAGGCTTATATTATCAAAATGTTCAATGATTTTTATTAGAAACGAGATTTATACTTATTAATGGTATCAGAATGCTGTGAAGTGACTTGAACTCTTGCAAGACATTTCATAAGACGGGATGTAACTCTGTTTTGACCTTTATTCCTTGACCATATGTAAGTAGTGGGATGGATTGTTTGATCGCATAGTCTCCGGTTATTTGCATGGATATACCAGGTTTTTGTCATATTTCTGAAGTTGTATTTTTAATTTTTTGTAATTACTGGTGATACAAATTACACTGATTTTTACTCAGATTAACTTTGAAATTTGCCTTTTAAAAAAAAAAATTGATATTTATTCATTTTTAGATGGAATGGTGCTTTATTACATATTTATTAGTTTAATTTGTATTATTTTAACAAATAATGAAATAACTTAATAAAATGTATGGGTACATGTACTTTTGTTTTTACAGCATCAGTTCAAGTAAGTGTGGCATTACAAGTATAAAAAAAGCACATGGGTATTTAGCATTGAAAGGCCTTAAGCTGAAGCAAGAAATTTGATGGAATAAGGAATTCAGGTTGAATTCTTCTATACCTGAGGCATAGTGTCTTGTATAATTTTGAGTGTTGCAACATAATTGTCACAGTGAAGTAATTATCTTTTTGGATACTAGATGGACTGTAATTTCCAGCAAGTTACAACTTTTCAGTTGAATATAAAGCTAACAGTAGGAAAAAAGGGAAAATTTACATCAGATGAGCAGTGAACCACATTTGGAACATATTCCAAGCATAATTTGAGTGTATTTTGTGAATAGTTATTGTATCCACAGTTTTATGGTTAACCCTGGTAATGCATGAATTTGATAGCCAGCATTCTTGATCATCATTTTGTAAAGTTATGGGCGGCGACAACTTTTGGTTACAGCAATGTATGTTTTTGCAGAGTTCCTCTGTTTAGTCCCTGCTGAAGACATTTATAGAGTGGGAACTTTTGCAATCCACTCTCTTCCAAGAACTCTTAATAGAAGTTTTTTTGTTTCTTTTTTAAGTTGTTTAAATTAGGCAATTCATTAAAAATATAAATTTCAATAATTGTAATAGTATTTCTGTCATTTAACATAATTTTATTTTCTATGGACAGGAAAAATGAAGATGTCAGAGTTCATTTTCATGCACTACTTTCACCTGAGTTTGAGCTGTCGCATGGTGATCAAATCCAGGTTTGCTTTGGAAAAGAAGAGCTGGGGGGATTGCAGTCTGATGGCTTTGTACCAGAATCAATTAGGTAATGAAGGGAAGAAACCTTTATTCCTTCCTTAAAATCACTCAGAATTTAAACAGGGTTCCCACATGTCAGGAAAAAGTCGGAGAATTGCAGTTTTTAGGAAAGTTAGAGAATTTAATCGCAGTAATACATATTACCTGTTGCTATTGCATTGCTTACCTTTTTTTGGACACAATTCCTCACATCCAAGTAAAAAATTCTGTCATTCAATTAGTATAGAATGTTCTAGACACTAGAACAGAAGGAACACAGTCCTACAGTACACGCATCATGTTTTTATGAAAAAACACGTCGTGGGCATGGAGCTTAATCCTTTTCACGCTGTGTCGTCGTGGACAGGATATCGTGGTCATCGTGGATTGTCCACGTCGTGGCTCGTAGTGGATGGATTAAGTTTTATTGCCCATTTGAAAGTCGCAGCAATATAATTATGTAATAGTGGACGCCCACTACCACACGTGGAACTTACCTATCGGCTCAGCTACAGCACACAGTGCAGAATGCTCTTTTTAATTTGTACGCAATGCCATTTAATATTCAAAGACTCGCTCACTAAAACGCTTTCACATATGTGTATTGAAAGAGATGAAAGATAAATTGCAGAGAAAAGAGTCACGAATGATGCTTCACAAATTATACAAAGTTTAATTATCTTGATTTTAATGAGGGGGGGGGGAGATTCGGTTTTAAACAAACAATGGGTAAAAAAAATCACATGCAAATACATGTATTAGCGGGTTTCGTTCCGTTATTAAAATAAAAGAATACGAGAAATGTTGTGATTTTGTTTTTAATTACCCCAGTCACTTTTAAATGGTCTGTTTAAAATGTTCCCACACAATGAAATATACACGGCGCTATGCAATATACAACCTCTACTATTCCAGCCTGTTTAGTATTTGCGACTCAAATATACATGTCCATGCGACACATTTTCTCAGGAACTAGACACGTGTTTACTTTTACCAAAGACCTACTGTTTTTACTCTGACTCTACAAAGCAGGTGATGCTGCATTCTATGACCAACAGCTTTAAAAAATATACTTAAGATTGCTGGTTTGGTCATCTGACGAATTTAATATTACTAAATGGACGGGTGAAAGCGATAAAAAGTGTGTAATCACGATTAATTTGCTTCAGTTGGCAAAACTTTTAAAATTTCTGTTGTTTTAATTAATGTATCATTCAGTAAGATTTATTTTGTGCTTTGGAATTACTTCTTTCTCCCCTTGTTTAACTTGTACTGTATTACACGCAAGCTGAACATACCATATCTATCAGTAATGCCTTGTACATCACCCGAAATTGCTATGCCACGTGTTTGCCAAGACTATAAAATCTATCTCTATTATTGCACTGATTGGTGTAAACACGTGGCTTCATATTTTTCGTTAACTACTCCGACCTGGAGGTGGAAAAGTTTTGGCTTCAGAGGTTGTAAATCCCAATTATTTCCTGTTCATTTTGAATCGTTCATATTAATTCTAAGGTGGTCGCGAATATTGTCAGGTCCACCTTGATTATTGCAGTAATGCTCTCTCATTGGACTTTCAGTCTATTAAATTTCTGAAGCATTAAGTTCATACATAGTTAATTATGACCAGATTCGACAATAGATAATAAGAAAAAAAGACAAAGGACACTAATAGCAGGTGAATAACCCAATGAATTATATACATTCTTGTTAAATACAAAATGAATTGCCAAGCAGCGATTTACGTATTAACTTATTTATATAAAGAGTGGAATCAAAATTGTATTTCTAAATTTTGTCAGTAGATGAATTCCAAAATGAAGATGAACAAGGCACATTTCTGAAATGCATACTCTCTAATTAGCAATGTCTGTTTCCAAGTTTGCGATAAAAGGTACGCCTAACATCGATCGAAAGTTATGGTGCATAATCTCTCTCTCTCATGTTTGCATGTGATAAACACATTTTATTACAAAAAAGATGCATTTAAAAAAACAAAAAACAAGGCTTGTAGTGTAATACAGCTTTCGTAAACATGTAATAGCTTTGTGTTGCTGCGATAGACTTGTATTATATGCGCTGCGTTGCAAGATTAATTGGGAGAATAAAAATTTTATATGGTTTATTTTATATACCGCTAGAAACCAGTTTTACGCAAAAATATCACAACTTGACCACATTGCGTTTCTCGCTCCATATTACAAGTCCAAAATTTGTTGTTCCACACGTAACAAAAATAGCACCTCTAAGAGTGCCAGGATTTGATTTATCCAATCCAGTGGAACCCATGCTCCTACATAACAGCCCACACACATTCTCCACCTTCACGCTTGGCTCACCTCAGGCAATCTATCCGCCAGAACAAGTTTCTGTGATTGGTGCAGTAGCAAACATGTTGATCCTAGCTGTCCCTCTATAACTTTCGTTGCTGATTTCCTTGTGTTCCTTTTCAAGAACAAAAGATGTTCGGTATCAACTATCAAAGGCTATAGAGCTGCCATTTCCAACACACTTAAATTTTCTCAGGGCTCAGCAATCTGTTGAGATTTGCTCCCTGCTGACCTCGTTATGTATTTTGAGCTACAGAGACCTGTCTCCCACTTTCTTATGCCCAGATGGAATCTATCTTGTGTTTTATGGTCCTTAACCAAAACCCCCTGTGAACCACTGAGTAAGGCTTCCTTTCAGAAACTCGCACTCAAAACTGTGTTTTTGCTCGCTTTGGCATCTGTGAGAAGACGCATCAAGATTCGTGCATTGTCTGTTGACACTGGCTCTCTCCAGTTTAATGGCAATTATGATTCCATTTCCCTCCTTTGTCAACCAGAATTTTTAGCCAAAAATCAGTTACATTCGGTAGCTCCATCACATCTAAAAAGATTCCCAGTCACATTCAAATCTGTGCTGGAGATGATCAAGATAGGCTTTTATGCCCAGTTAGAGAACTGTGTTTCTATCTATATGCCTCCGAAGGGAAAAGAAAGGGTAGGAAACATTTTCCTTCTTCTTAAGGGCTCCACTGATATTTTGGCTTCCACCATCTCACGGTGGATTATCACCACAATCAAAAGAGCTTCTCAGTCCCTTACAGACCTCTCTTTTATGAAACTAAAAGTCCATGAGGTTCGAGCTGTCATTGCCTTATGGGCCTATCTAAATCATTCTTGCATGGAGGATGTCATGAAGACAGCATTTTGACGATCCCATACTACCTTCTACCTCCACTCATCAGCACAACAAAGCACAGGCATTTTTTCTCAGGGACCCATAATTGCGACATGACATGTGGCACAACATGTGGCACCAACATTCTGTAAAGTGGATCTCTCCCTTAATGGTAAGTATTTTCCATTTTTCTGTTTTTAATCTGTTTAACTCGTCAGTCTACCCACCCAACTGACTAATTTAGCTGGGTATGGTATTGCTGCTATTAAAATGTAGTTTTTTTGGGGGGGTGGGGGTAAAACTAAGTTTAATTATGCCATACTTACCATCGCTATCGCTGAATGCCCTCCTCCCACCTTGCTCTGATGTCCTGGTGTAATGTTGTCTAAGAAAAAGATGCCTGTTCTGCGCAGGCACAGTGAGGTGCATGAGTGGACCGTGTCTTACTGACAACTCTCCACTCAAGGATAATGTATTCACATCAAATGGACGAGATTTTAGACACAAAAAATAAAAGCTGGGCTGTAGCGATGGGTAAGTATTGAATGATTAAAATTAGTTTTAACATGTTCAGAGCCTATGACTGAAAAGTAGTATTTGTGGATATAAACTAGAATCCAGTCACTCTGTATAGTTATATGTTTATCAGAAAGCAATCATGTGAATGCCACAAAGTGCAGCTAAGTAGGCACAAAAAAAGTTGACTGAGCGAGACATACAATTTCAGATATGAAAGAAAATTCCTGTAGTGCATAGAGGAAGTAGATTGACTGAATTATATAAGGCTGATCCGAGTAATGAGTGTCTAATATGAAATAAAAGGTGATGTAAAACACGGGGTAGACACACCACTAGTGCATAATACACCGCAAAATGTAGACAGATGTGAAGATTACCTCTCTATAGGAAGAGCTGATAGCTTCTGAAGAGTACTGAAACATTTAGCACTACAGAGAATAGTACGCATTCTCGAAACAAAAACACTATGGAAGGAATCAGAATGCTCACATTTGAGAGGAATACATCTGTAGAGAGAATCTGAATGATCACATCCTATTGAAAAATACTGACATGCACTAGACATTAACACAATTTGTATGATCACATTTGAGAGGAATACACTGACACTGAGGAATGGGTGGATCTACGCATGGGCCGATGTGCGTGTAGAAAGGTGTCATTGGAGGTCTTTATATAATGCATGTATGAATCGAGATCCTACATCACAGTGTTTTGATAAGGTAGTTCTTAGTCCCACTATTTGATGCCAAAGTGGCAGCCCCTATCCGGAATGAGTGACATTTCAGTTATCATCTGGATAGACCAGCACAGGTAGGAAAAGATGAAACCTCTGGAAACACTGATCTAGAACGTGATTTAATACTATGAAATGCAAATAATGGATCTATTGCCTGAAAACAGTGTACCCTGCTGCAGATTGACAGAAAATAGTTACATCTTTCAATGGCAAGTACAGTCATCCACTGGAAAGAGTTGAATCTGCACCCTATATTGGAATGGGTCAGACTTTGATGACCTCAGAAGTAAAGACCCACTAGAATTATATATTTTCACCACAATTTGATTTCCATCCTGGTCAATAAGTTATATTTCTGAACAAGAATCCATTCCTGAGATCTGCGAAAGTGCAAGATAAATGTGCATACTGGGGCCTAGCAAGAGCTGCTTGAAGGCTGAAATCACTATAGTGCCGAAACATATCTTTGGCTGGCTGACTCGATGAAGCTTGGCAAGATGCTGATTCTCTCCATGTCACTGTATGCACTTCTGAAGATTGTGCCAATGTGGCAACAGTTGGCAGCAAATTGGCCAACTGTTGCTTGATAGCTCCTATGCCTGCAATGTTCAGGGCACATGCAGCATAAGCTATTATGAGTTATCATGATGATGATGCTCTAGGAATGAATGACTCCTCTGGCTGTTGCACATTATCATTGTATGGTTGAAGATGGTAATTTTTTTTTTTAAATTTCGAAGTGACACTATTGTTTATTTAGACATTTTTTGGTAAAACCAACTTGAAATAGTTGCAGCAGTGTTTAAGTCCTGAATATGTTCTCTGCTAATCGGCGAGTGATAGTTTTCATAATATACAAGAAGCCATGTCGTCCGAATAAAGGTATGATCCCAAAACAGGAAATAAACATGTATTGTCAAGCAGAGGACGAGAATACCATATTTGCAAAGTAATGTTAAGTTATATGTGGTATCCACATTAAAAACCACATCTCTACAGGTATACCAAGTTCACTTTATGAATGTACAACACTGACTATTGCTTTTCCAGATGCTGGGCCACTGTTGTTAATGAAACATGCCCAGAGTTGCCTAAGAATAACTCTGGTGAATAAGCTGTGGTTGAGCTGTGTTGCAACTATTGGACTGATTTAGGTCGACAATTAAACGATGAATGGAGTGGATTGAGCTCATAATGTTTCCAGCAGAAAGTATGTTTATATCTGTGGCGGTCATATTGGAAATAGTTTCCACATTGTGCTTCACTGCAGTTACAATGACACTGTCTTCTGCCAAAACAGATATGTCAGACGTAATCTCATGTACTATGTCCTGCAAGCTCTACGTTGACCTGGGGTGGAATATGCAATGTTGAAGGTATTTTCACCATCTTCATGTGTGCTTTTTTTGCAATTGAGTAGGAAGATATAGTTCTGTCATACTGGGTGATCAGTTGGCCTTTAATATGTGGATCAGACATATCCAAATATAATTGTCACAAGGTGCACTTCAGAAGAGCAGTAGTAATTTTAATGCTGATTAACTCCAATTCTGCTTCAAGTGCTACATGGTCCAGTGAAATGGATTGTTCCAATCATATGGGAAGTTTTTCTGTCTTCTTGAGGAGTGTGATGCCATTGTTTTACAAAGGCATTCCTTGATGGTCCTGTCACACTCCTTACAAATGTGGGAAAAAAAACACCAGAAAGCAATAGATCCTAATGTTGACATTTTTGTGTGTGAAGATAAGTGGTAATTGCAGACAGGAAATGTGATGAAGGATAAATCTACCGGTCAATAGAAATATAACGTGCTGTTGCTCTCGCCACTCCAATTAAGAATGTTGAACAAGATGCTGCACGAGACAGCTGGAAATGTTTTGATTGCTTATTGAGTGATGTATTAATATACCCATCCATATTAAAGTGGACTATCTTGTATGTGGGAATGGTAGTGAATGGGTCATCTATTGCTGTGTATAAACTATGCTTAATTAATCGCATAAGCAACAATAAAAAAACAAAACAATAAAGTATTATAATAGTATTGAAATGTCTGCATGAATGTGTATGCACAAAATGCATTGTTGTCTGAGAAAAACAACAGATAGTGACAATGTACATATCCGATATTCATTAAATATTCATCCTTGTGTGAGATGAAAATGTTAACAGACATTTAATAATTAGGTTACATTTTTTAATCCAAGAATAGAAAATGGACCAACATTACAGTCACTATTTCATGTAAGATATTATGTTGGTTCAACAGTTTCGAGGAATGGTATGCCAAATTTTGTAAAGAAAATAGGACAGTGTGCAAAATGCCTGAGAAAAATCATTGGGCTGACACTTTCTATAGTTGGCATAGGTCTTTTACTTCAGAGGCAGCCAACTCCAGCTGCAATATATATGCAACTGAGCTAGCTGCCTCCTTATGATATATATATAACCAAAAATATGAGGCAAAAAACTAAACAGAGGGAATGCTTGAAGAAATGCCAGAATTTCTGAATGGTAAATTTACCATATTTTGGTGTGTATAACGTGCACTTATTTGACCTAATATCTTATTTTCAGGAGGGGGTGCACATTTTACAGAAGAACAAAAAGAAAAGATTTGTTGGTTTTTTCTAGTTGATCAGACTAGAGGATCAAGGCACTAAAGCTGCCTACATGTCACATAGTGAAATATTAAATCAGTTGTATTGTAACTAAATTGTTTACTAGCCTAAATGAAGAATTAATTAATGTTTACATACCTTGATAGTCTTGTTCTTTGATTGCCTTTTGTTAAGAAACTCGTTTCATTTCATATCCGTGTAGTTTTTTGCTCTGTCTTCACTGAAAACACATGTACATAATGACTACTACTTTGTTCTACTTTGTCATGTTTCCATTAAAGCTGAGCAAAGTACCGGATTGCAGTGGAATAAATATGATTACTGTGCACAGAAATGTTCATTATTCAGTAACTGGTGATCTAATACATTATTTCTTAATTTAATAATTTCTTTATTCATGGTTGAATTGAAATATAATATTTGGAATTCAAACAGTGTCAATGTTCCCATAAGAGGCACATTTTGAGAATATGTTTTTGATAACTATGGTTTGTCTGTTATTGTAACATTGACACATATCGTGAAACAAAATAATAAGTTAATGTATGAAATTGGCAAATACTTTTTTCTTGCTAAGTAAATTTGGTTCTTAGTTACATTTCTCGTCTTAAATCACAGTATTTGATATTTCTTTGTGACTATACAGTGATTACTGCTTCATTGATACACTGGTCTTTTCAAGGTAATCAGTGACAGCTAAAGCTTTCATGTGCTAAACATAATTACATAATTTTGTCCAGGTAAATTTGCAATTTATTTACTTTTCTTCAGAAAATAAACATGGTTCTTTGTTTTATTTCTCATGTTAAACTGCAGTATTTGATACTTCTTTGTTACGATATGGTCATCAGTGTTTAATTGATTCAGTTTGGTGTTTCTCAAGATAATCAGCACCAGCTAAAGCTTTTGATGTGCCAAATATAATTTCAATGCATTGTCTTGTTAATTTCTCGCTTGGACACTAAGATATATTTTAGAGGTGTTATGATGGTCCAGATAAGTGTAAATACTTAGCCTGAACTTTCACATAGCATCTTGTGTTTGATCTTGAATCTGAACGAATATAGTCAGACAAAGTATCAACATGGGTTGTGTAAGAAACTTGTACACTGCAAAAGACAAGCTAACCATCATTGCCTGTGCAGAAGCACATAGTAACAGAGCTGCTGGGATGGAGTTCAATGTGAGAGAGTTTTCTGTTAGGGAGTGGAGAAGAATGACAGATGAAGACGTATTAGCGACTTTTTGAGAGTGACGATGACGAAGAGGAATTTAAGCGATGTGATGCAACAGACTGAACTCCATCAACAAGGCAAACCTCAAAACAGCACTTTTAAGGCATACCAAAAAATCAGAAAGATATGCTTTTAATATTGCTTCTTTCTTTAATTTTTTCTTTTATGATATCGTTAACAAAATTATTGGGCATGATTGGGTACCACATACTGACAGAAAAGACCAGAGAAATAGTCAAGCACTGGTCTGTTGTAATAATTCAAAGGTTGTGTAACAAATCATGATCAACGCAGTATCCAAAGTGGCTGACTATTGTCACACTATGAAAATGGAGCAAAATTATCTAATTTTAAAATGTATTATATCATATGGGCGTTATATAGCAGGACTAAGTTTTTCTCATCATTCTAGGTAAAAAATTGGGGTGTGCATTGTACATCAGTGCGCATTATACCCACCTAAATATGGTTAATGGTGAAATTGTTGAATAGGTATTATTCCAGTAGCCATAGCCTGAAAAACTTCCTGCCTGAAACCCACAAAAGAATTTTAAAAAGTTCTGAAAATTTTATGAATATAGATTGAGGATTTTTGTTGAATAAAATTGATTAGAGTATTAGTAACAACAACGAAAACTACAATAATAAAAATAATCATAGTAATAATAATAATAATTTATACTAATTGTATTTGATGGATGATATTTCCTAAAAGAACTAAGTTTGATAGTTGAAACTTGATTGGGAGGTAGCCTGTGTTAATAGGGCAGTTCAGCTTTTTCTCCAAGGTGACTGCATAAGACAGGTTTGAATGTATTTGTCTGCATCATGTATTTTGTTTTGACAAAGGTCTTCTGTTTAAAGCTCTTTGGAGGAAATTACAGTAAGTGGGGTTCTTTGTAATGCATCCATTGCTAATAGCTATAGTACAATTAATTTCCATCATTGTTTACTTGATAAATTAATTTAATGTTTAGTAATACTTTAAATATTTACAGGAGGACTGATTATCAGTGTATTGAATTGAAGCTGGAATTGGACATTCCAAGAAACCTTTTCTTTAAAGACTCGAAAATCGAATACAGTTATGTGGTGGTCAAAGACAGGAATTGTGCAGATGAAAATCCCAAGTTCATGTGGGAACATTACTGTTCAAATGGTCATGGAAAGAGGACCCTCTATTTTCCAGATAAAGGAAAGAATGCAGGTATGTGAAAATGTAAAATTGAAAACTTTAAACTCTTCTTTAAGTAGTATTTACAGTGTGAATTTATAAAAAAGTTATAGGTTTTAATCATTGTGTGCAATTGAAGTGTACCGTATTTGCCAGCCTATAAGTTGATATGTTTTCTACAAAGGTCTGAAAAACTAAGGAAGAATACCCATCCATAATTTAATCAAACCAAAAAGAATCAGTAGAAATCAAAATGAATATTGTTATATGATATCGTACACATGAACTGATAGTTACAAATTCAGCTTTTTCCCCACAACAACCAAAGACTGGAATTCATTACCACAAATATTAATCACAACTGCCAAATCCTTAGAAAACCAAATTGAAAAATTTTCAAAATTAGCCCCGACTCATTTTTTCTAAAATAACTTTTTGTTGTAAAGGTTGATGCGGTGTGGTGCAAAAATGTAATTATGATGTAGCACCGAACTAATCAAGCTCAAGATCAAGTTCAGAGACATATAGGACTATAAAAGTCTGACATACTACAAGCTGCCTCTGTTTGTATCTACTAGCTTTAATAGAGAAACCTTTCTCATACGACGTATTATTGAAAGTGAGTTAAGGTTGACTACCCACCGTTCTGCTAGATCAAGTTACGAAAATCTCAACACTGTGTATAAATAATGATTTAGAAAAGCTTACCTTCTGTAGCCTGTGCAATACCATGTAGTAGTCAAATTCAATATATATGGTATTTTAAGGTCGATTGTGGAAGATTGTGGTATTTTCAAAGACAGTTGTGGTTGATTGTGGTACATCGTAGTGGATTGTGGTAGATTGTAATGGATTGTGGTAGATTGTTATAAACTCGTTTGCATCATGCCTACTATACTTGCAAATAAAGCTATTTATCTGAGTTAGAAAACATTTTATATATTTATAATTGTAACATATTTATAAAGCATTAAATATATACTGGTGGATTGTTGTATTTTTATGCCTGATTGCAGAAGATTGTGGTAGATTTATCTGATAGGCTACTAAAAATAAGCTAACAGGGAATTCAAAAGGCCACCCAAAACACAGTATATACATACTGTATATGTGGTATTTTATGATCGATTGTTGAAGATTGTGGCATTTTCATAGTGGATTGTGGTAGATTGTGGCATTTTCGTAGTGGATTGTGGTATATTGTAGTGGATTTTGGTAGATTGTAGTGGGTTGTGGTATTGTATATGTGGTGTTTTAAGATCGATTGTGGAAGATTGTGGCATTTTCATAGTGGATTGTGGTAGATTGTGGCATTTTCGTAGTGGATTGTGGTATATTGTAGTGGATTGTGGTAGATTGTAGTGGGTTGTGGTATTGTATATGTGCTATTTTAAGGTCGATTGTGGAAGTTCGTGGCATTTTCATAGTGGATTGTGGTAGATTGTAGTGGATTGTGGTAAATGGTGTTGCCGCAATGTTTCATGTAATGGTTGTTGAAACATCTTGGAGTAATTTTTTTAATGATCTTTCAGAGGTTGGGTATCTTGAAAATAAAGGTAATTTACACAGAAAAGTGAACAACTTAACCAGAAAAAGCTCTTTATTGACAATTATTCCCAACACGATTATAAAATGAGTATTCAACCATTAAACAGCCCCGTTACTCCCCCTCCCCTTGCCGGTTTTCTCGATATCCAGTGGGGATGGCATCCCCTTAATTTGTTTAGGTCCCTCGGTAACTCATTCCCTTGCCTATGGTGTGGGCTATGTTTTTGGACCCCATTGTATGCGAATCATAGAGGGAGAGGTGTATTGGTATTTTTCCTTCTTGAATTTTGACCTTGAAAAAACTGGCCACCCTGCACAGATCTGTCGTGAGCAATCACCAGTCTTGAGTGACCCCTTTTTGTTGGCAGAAGGGGTAGTCAGTCAAGATAGGTTTTACTGTATCACACTCTTAAAATAAAAGGTCACTGTGACCCACATTTTACATTTTAATTGCTTAGGTTAAGTTTTTTGTATTTAGCTTATGACTAAATAGGTTTTTTACCATGTATCCATGCACACTGTTAAACCTAGAATCATTAAACTTGGTGAGAGGATCCATCTTGATGAGAACTACACCCTCATCACAAAAGTAGGTCACTATGATCCATATTTCACACTTAATTGACTTCAATTCAAATCTCAAGCATTATTCATACCAGAATCATCAAACAAGATGATCGTACTCCTCTCTGTTAGTACCACACCATTCCCTTAAGAGAAGGTCGCTATGACTTAAATTTCAAATTTTATTGGCTTAGGTTAAGTTTTTACATTTAGCTTAAGACCAAATGGTTTTTTTTTGCACCTGTATATATACATACTGTTATAACTGGTTTCATGAAATTTGGGATGCATCTTGATGAGTATTACTGCATTCTTATCTCAAAAGTTGGTCAATATGACTCATATTTTATGTTTCACTGACAGGTTACATTTTGTGTCTAACTGTTTATGTTTCAATCTTTTAGCTAGTTGATTGTGTACATCTTTCTTAGTGTACCACACCCAGAGAGAAATAGTCACTGTGACCTACATTTCACATTTTACTGGCTTAAGTAAAGTTCAGAGTCATGTAGCTTTTTTTTGCATGGTATGTACATAATGCCCTATCTAAAATCATGAAACTTAGTGAGGGGATTCATCTTGATGAGCACTGCTCACTCATTTTGAGTAATATAGGTCACTATATCCAATATTTTATGCTTCACAGAGGGGTAAAGATGTTCATTTCTTAGGCACTGTTAATGCTAGAATCATACAATTGTTGATGATACACATAGTTGTTAGTACCACACCTTTAAAAAATACAGCTGATTGTGACCTATATTTCATATTGTACTGACCTTGGTTAATTTTTGCATTTAGCTCATCCACACATGAGTTTTTGGTATGCAGTATGCACAGTATTTTAGAATCATGAAAATTGGTAAAGGGATGCATCCTTGAAAAGTACTACACCTTTATTGCAAAAGAGGTATCTTTGATCTATATTTGATGCCTCAGTAACTTTTTTAAAAAAAGTGTGTTTAAAGATCATTTATTGGGTGCTGGTTATGTTACAATCATGAAACTTGATAAATGGATGAATCTCTGTTAGTACTACACCCATACAACCAAAAATGGTCACTGTGAACTACATTTTATGCTTTACTAACATGGGTTAAGTACTTGTGTTTAGCTGATGACCACATACATTCCTTCATGCTTATAATATCATAGCCTACTCAAAATTCCTTTGTAACCAATGCAGTTGGAAGCAGGAATAAATGCTTATTCAATGGTAAACTCTCCAGATTAAGGACTCTGCAATAATTGTATACTGTGATATGTTACTGCAAGAAGTGAACTGTGTATTGTACAGTTAAGTAACATTCAGGAATTAGATGAGTGCATGGTGCATGCTTTATATGTGAGGCCTCAGATGCAAAGCCAATCAAGGTAATTATTAATGCATGAACTAGGTAGTGAATAGGCTGTCACTCAAAGGTTACTGTAAGATTGTGAATTTCACCCAATAAAATCTGGTTTCTAGGGGTGGACAATAATAATAGCTTCTGAAGCAGATTTTTAAAAATGATTTTAAAAAAATACAAAAGCAACATTAATCTCTGGTCATTATACAGTTATGGAATTATAGTTGTCCCTTTGTTTTCTTAAAATATGGATCTCAGCTTCGATTACTTAGATGTACATGTGCCATTTGACACTGTACTGCCAAGATAGCTACATTATATCATTTTGTTTAGTTAGCTAGTCATTTACTTCGTAACATAACCATTTATGTTGCAGGGATGGACAGACTGCATTTGCAAGCAAACTTTGTACTTCCTAATTTTGCTGTACATTAAGTACAAAGCCTTTGTTATTAATCTAGGTTATAAATTTAATTGGAATTGTTACACATTTTCTTTCCAGTCTTTTTGAAAATAACTTAACTGTTTTTTTGTTTTTTTTTATCTGTCTTTACCCATGAAATTGAATGGTCCACTCCCAAACTTGGTTGAGGCATAGAACTGTGTAATCCCCAGTTAGAAGTTACCTTTTATTCTTTACAAAAGCCTTAAGGCAGTTTCACACCTGTTGGAATTTTATTTAGTGTTGTTCATCTTTCAAGCTTGAAGATGACCATGACATTACAGACTGGCTTCTGTGAGTACGTGAGTGGCTAATAGGGGTGAAATGATACACCTGTGCCGCGTATCGATATGATTCACAATATACAGCCTACGATACGATACATTATCAATACACATATCAGCTTGATGGTCTTTTCATCTTTAGAAGGTTTGTCAGTGGTACGGTTGTGCTGTTTTATATGTGTTGACATATTGGCTGTATTTCTACTATGCAGATTACAGACAGACATAGATTTAGCATCTGTTCATATGCCATTTTCATCCATGACAAGATAAAAAAAATACATCCAAACAGACTACATATTAGTTGTTAGTGATTTTAATTCAATCATTTAGGCCATTTGAGGCTACTCCATTTGATCGGATCCAGGACTCATCTTGGTAACCACACCCTTTTTTTTGCACTGCATGAATGCTTCTAAAACATCTTATTATCAATTTCATGTCTTCAATTAAATTTGAAAGACATGACGGTGTTATCTTCAACACAAAAGAAATAGTGCAATTTCCATCTGCAAGGAAAATCTTATCTAGAGCAAGTCCAGGTGTGGGAGTGGAGATGACTAGCAACCAAAATCTATCACATTGCAGGCACTCGTTTCTGTTAGTGAAAAGGAAAACTATTGACAATGCCCACTCCCCTTCTATACAGAATTAACAAATTAACGCAAGGTGACAAACCTGCATGGTTTGAAAACTGCTTCCTTGCTGATTCTGTGCTAATTTTATTTATTCTGTTGGCACATTTAGTCACTGATTACCTATATCAGCGTCAAAGGAAACATTCCAAACTTGTTCTCCATGTACGACTTTAGTAATTTACAGATCATTTAATAACCATTTTGAATGAAGTTTCTCTGTTGCTTTGTATCTACCTGGATCGAGTTTGGATGCCAATACTTCCAGTGTGTCATGCAGTGAATAAGCTGCATTCAATTCTGATTGGTGGTTATTGTTTACCCTGAACTGCAACAAGCAATAACCACCAATCAGAATTTAATGTAACATATTTCACTGAGTGATACATCGAAAGTGTAGCCTTAAAATTTGATCCATATAGACGAGATACGAAGCAACAGAGAAACTTTGCGTAAAAGTAGTTATTAAATGATCAGTAAAGTACTTAAATCATACATGGGGAACAAATTTGGAAAGTCTCCTTTACGTTGATATATATTATCAGTGACTGAACATGCTCATGGTATAAAATAATTGGCATGTAATCGGCGAAAGGGGGGGGGGACACATTTCAAACCAATTAACCTTGTGTTAATTTGCAAAAGGTTAGTGGGTGTTTTCAACAGTTTTATTTTCTTTTTTACTGACAAACATTAGTGCCTGTGCCTGCGATGGCCGTCTCCGATACATTCTCAGTTTAAAGAATAAAAAGGCAAACGACTAATAATTATTCATGACTGCTGAAGATTAAAGTGACTTCTATAGGGTAAGTATCATTTTGTATCGATTCTTTACCTCTTCTATTGATACGTGTATCGAAATGGCAAAAGTATTGATGCATTGATATATCGATGAATCGTTTCACCCCTAGTGGCTAATCAGGCCAGTTTGTGTTCTGAACTGTATGTGGCACAGTATTGGACAGGATATCTTGCTTGGAGTTGCTTGATCAATAGAAAACATTTTGCAGTTTTGAGATTTTCACTATTTGAGCTTCGGCACTGCCTTTGCAATTCTCCTCAGCACATAGTCAGTAGCTTCAGTATGGATGAGACTGTGCCAGGTGGAATGATCTTGTGTGATATTTTCCCAAGACTCTTGGTAAGTGTTGAAGTGTTTCAGGGATGACTTGCACAAGTCTATATAGCTATTCTTCTGACCTCCCAGAGATTGCTTTCTCTCCTTCTGCTTGCCATAGGAGATCTTTGGTAATCTCTTATCTGAAATTCTAGCGACAAGGCCTGCCCATCTCAGCTGTGATTTCATCAGTAGAGTGTGGCTGCTTGGAATTCCTCTGCCAGTGTGACAACCTCAGTGTCAGGAACCTTGTCAGACCATCTTATCCTCATCAGTTTCCTTAGGCAACCCATATGAAAATGGTTCAGTTTCTCGGCATAGTGTCTGTACACTGTCCATATTTCACATGCATACAGCAGGGTTTGCAACACAATGGCTTTGTAGATCTTCAGTTTTGTTTGTAAACTGATGCTTTTATGCTCCACATATTTGTGTGTAGTCTTCTGAAAGCCACACATGCTTTGGCAATTCTGGTGTTGGTTTCATCATCGATGTAGACTGTACATGAAAGTGTTCTGCCAAAGTAGGTGAACTTGTCCACTGCCTGGAGGGTTTTGCCATTCACTGTGATGGTAGGCTCTACATAAGGCTTACTTGGTGCAGGTTGGTGCATCACTTTTGTCTTCTCGATATTGATTGTGAGACGACAGTTTTCACAAGCTGAAGACAAATGGTCCATACTCTGTTGCATGTCAGACACAGATGTGGCATTCAGGGCAACACTCATCAGTAAATAGAAGATCATGAACTTTCTCTTCCAGTAACTATGTCTTCACCTGTAGTCTCCTCAGATCAAAGAGCTTGCCATCAGTTCAGTATCTGATGTCAATCCCAGTGTCACAGTCATGAAAGGAATCTGTAAGCATGGCAGAGAACATGATACTGTAGAGGGTTGAGGCCACCATGCAGCTTTGCTTGACTACATTGGTGATTGGGAATGGTTCAGATGACTCATCATCATCCGTGATACAAGTGAGCATGCCAAACCATTAGGATGAATTTCTTCAGGCAACCAAATTTTGCCATGATCTTCCAGAGGCCCTCACAACTGACTGTGTCAAAGGCATTTGCCAAGTCGATGAAAGTCGTATACAGGTTGGAGTTCTGTACCTTGCATTTCTTTTGGAGTTGAAGAGCTTAAAGCATGATGTCTGTGGTTCCTCGGTTTTTCCTGAAGCTACACTCTGCAGTAGGAACCCTTGATTAATGTGATGCACAAGGTGATGCAGCAGAATTCTGGCAAGGATTTTGCTGGCTATTGAAATGCCCTTATGGTTGTTGCAGGATTATCTGTTGCCTCTCCTCTTATACAAGTGGATGTTGGATGCATCCTTGTACTCTTGTGGTATAGTTTGCAGAGTCCACATCGACTGGAGAGTTCAGTCAGTTTATGTGCCATGTGCAAGCCTCTGACTTTGTAGACTTCTGGTGGTATAGCATCAGCTCCAGGTGCTTTGTATTTTATAGCAGGTCAATTGCTTTCACAGTTTCAGTCAGCATCAGAGGATCAGGAAGTGATATGGTGATTTAAACATAGGGCAGTCGATTAGTTGCCTCCTTACTGGTAGATGATTGAGGATTGAGGATGTTGTTGAAAAGTCCTACCCATCTTTGTCGTATCTTCTTTTGTCTGTGAGCAGTGTGGTGCCATCAGCACTCATTATTGATGTTCTTAGTATCTGTGGCCTGGATCTCATTGGTCTTGTTGCTCAACCATTAGTCTTGTAACTCTCTGAGTTTGTGTTGGACAGTCTGTTTGATGTTGTTGAAGACTGCATTCTTAGATGATGAAGTGCTGTCTTCTAAACATGCCTTTTGGAACTGATGTTTCTTGTTCAGTTGTTTCCATATGTCAGCATTTTTCTCATGAAACCAATCTTGATGTTTACGTGTATTGGGACTGAAGGTTTTGGATACAGCTGAGTACACAGAACTTCTGAAGAATGTCCAGTTTTCCTTGACATTCTCAGAACTGTTGGCTGCATAGTTCTTCAACATATGGCTGTTTCACATTCTCCTGTTTCAAATTGGAGACATTGAGCTTTTGGGTACTTTTTTGTCTTGTGGTCATCTGCTAGGCAAAATTTGGATATTGAGCTTGGAGACTATGCACCTGTGGTCAGTCCAGCATTCTGCGCTTATCATGGCCTTTGTCACTCCGACAGTCTGCCTGTCTTTTTCTTCTGATAACATAGTCAGTGAGATGCCAGTGCTTTGAGCACAGGTGCACCAAAGATGTCTTGTAGTTTGGCGGGTGAAAGACTGTGTTGGTGATTAGGAAGTCATGTTCAGTGCATTTCCTTAGTAGGAGGAGTTTATTGTTCTTGCATTTGTCAAAGCCATTTTTGCCAGTGACATCTGGCCATGTCTGGTAATCTGTGTCAACTTCAGCATTGAAGTCGCCAAGGATGATGCAGTTATCTGCCTTTGGCACTTACGTAATTAGAGACTCCATGTCTTCATACAATTTGTCCTTGATCACACCTGGGTTGGTCATGTTGGTGCATAAACACTGATGATAGTTGCATGTCTTTTTCCAGACAGTGGGAGTCTCATTTGCATGAGTCTGTCATTCACATCCTTTGAGAGATTTGTGAGCTTGCTGACTATCTGTGATTTGATAGCAATACCTAACATCAGCTTCAAATTGCTCGTTTACATTGGCCACTGTAGAAGGTGTAGCTGGCTACTATTTCAGTGAGTTGTCCTTCCTCAGCTAGGTAAGTTTAGCTTGAACTAGAGTTGTTCTTCTCTTTGGTCTGTCTGCTTATGTACTGTCCATTAGTGTGTGCACATTCCAGGCACCTCTTGACCTCACCTTGTCTTCCTGTGTGATTTTCAACTGCTAAGGTGGGATCCCCATCAGCTGCAGTATGCTGACCAGGTGAAGCAGTCAAAGTTTAGGGCACATTTTCTAGCCCCTTCCTCGATCATGCTATGGCGTGAGCAATGCGATCCTAAATAGGGGTGCTCAGTCACCCAGGGGGCTGCTAAGTTCCACTGCTGCTTTGGTCCAGTGAAAAGTGACCCTATGGCTTAGCTACCTGTGTGCAGCTCTGAATCTACAGCTCACAGTGTATCCACACCTGCTGCCATGTGCTCGCCCATCGCCACAGGAGATATCTGGTGGAGGAGGGGAATGATGTAATGACTTGCACATGAGTTGGATTTAGGTGAGGGAAAATTGCGCAGAGTCACCCACACTTTCACATCAAGGCTGTTCTGAATCCAGTGGCATGACATTGTTGAGGTGTCTGGAAACAAGTTGGATGCATTGGTTGGCTACCAGGTCCTACTGCATGTGAGCTGATGCACTGTGCTGTCCACACAGCTCTTACCATTTGCCTTCACAGCCAGGTGTATGAGCATATCTGTTAGGCTACCTGATCCACCAGAGAGAACTTTCCAGAGGGAGCCAGATGTTGCTGTCCACTGGGGGTCAACAGATGCAGGTAGTACTGTCTACTGCTACTTTCGGCAGCAGATGTAGCCTGACCTGACACATATTTACTAAATACGATTTATTGTTGTGGCAATGCAGTCAATGTAAAGTGAAGCTTCAGTTTGATGCTTGACAGCATGCATATCAGTATTGAGGGAATCACTTAGGTTTGGCAGTGTGCAGCTTAATCTGCTTTGTTGGTGGAAGTGTGAAGCCAAGATTAGGGAGTAATTTTGACCAATATTCAAGGCAGTTTGATGTGGTGTCTTTGTGTTTGTTGGTTTTAATTGTACTTTAAACACATTGCTTGTCTTCTCAGATAAGGGGTTTGGAATTATTTGATTTTGTGAGTTGTGAAGTTAAATACAAGATAAAGAATAAGATTTATGTTTGTAACTTTGAATGTCAACAGGAGAATTTTGCAATCAGTCAAAAGTATCATTACCATCAGACATGTCTGGTGTATACAGGTGTTTCTGGAACCTTGGTGTGTGTGTGTGTGTGTATATATAGATTCATTGGTATACTGGCTGTCAACATTTTAAAATATTTCATTTCATTTCATTTCTCCTGTAACCTTGCTGGTCGTAGGGATCCACTGATGACTTTGCGACAATCTCTCTCCATTTTGCCCTGTTCTCCACTGCTCTTTGGGACTTTGCAAAGTCCATGCCTGTCCACTCTTTGATATTGTCTTCCCATCTCTTCTTCTGTCTGCCTCGTTTTCTCTTTCCTCTCACTGTGCCCTGTAGGATTGTCTTTGACAGGCCAGTTGAGCATGAGATGTGACCATACCATCTTAGTTTGCGTTTCTTTACAGTGGTGAGCAGATCTTCATAAGGTCCAATTGCGCCTTGGATTTTAGTGTGCACCTCCGTATTAGAGACATGGTCTAAGTATGAGATTTTCAGGATCCTTCGATAACATCTCATCTCTAAGGCATGGATTCTTCTCTCTAATTCTGCTGTTAGTTGTCCACTCCAGATGATTTCCCCTTCTTTAACGCCTTTACTGCAGCCTTTACTTCGTCCTTGAGGATCGGGTGGTCAACCTCTGTTGTGGTCAGTGGTACGTTTAGTACAGCTTGGTCTCCAGAAGTCTCCTGGTTGTAAAGCTCCGAACAGTATTCCGTCCATCTGTTAAGAATGTCTTGGTTTTCTGTCAGACTCTTACCAGCCTTGTCCTGAATTGTATTAGATCTCCCCTGTTTCTCTGTTATCAGGTCTTTCACCAACTGGTATGCCCTTTTACTGTCATTCTGGTTCAGGCTTTTCTCGACTTCCTTGCATTGGTCCTCTAACCAGCTTTCTTTTGCTTTCTTTATGCTCTTCTTAATCCTGTTGTTAATCTCATTGTATTTTTTTGCTCCTTCATGGTCTCCTCGCTTACTCTTCAGTTTTCTCCTCACATCGCAGAGGTTGAGGATATCTGCTGTGACCCAAGGCTTCTTTATTCTGCGATGCTTGCCAAGGATCTTTCCAGCTGTGTCTATTACTGCCTTGTTGAAGATGATGATCAAGGAGTCTAGGTTTATTTCTTCATGTCCCAGAATTGTTGGTGGTGCAAATTTGCCACCCATTGATGCTTCAAATGCTTGTGCCATGCTTAGATCTTTAACTTTTTCGAGGTCGAACCTGATCCTAACTTGTCTTGGCTTATTGGTCTTCTTCAGACAAAGTTTGATAGTCATCATCAGCAAGTCATGGTCGCTTCCTATATCAGCTCCTGGGAAGCTACGTGTTCTGGCAATGTTTACGCTAGACCGGAAGTGCTTTCTCACCAAGATGTAGTCAATCTGGTTGTGATGTTTTCCATCTGGGTTGTGCCAAGTCCATCGTCTGGATAGTTTGTGGGGGCCAAGGGTGTTCGTTAGCACTAGGTTATTGTATGTGGCAAAGTCCAGGAGCTTGAGTCGTCTCTCATTGGTCTGCTTATTGCAGTATGGACAACAGGCTTCTCGCCAGTCTGCTTGTGCGTCTTCTCCTACTTTAGCATTCCAGTCTCCTCCAGTCTCCTTATTCCTTGAATAACCAGAATATCCTTCTTGGGTGTCTGGTCTATGAGAGTTTGAAGCTGGTTGTAGAACTCATCCAGTTCCTCGTCATCAGATGTTGGGGCATAGACCTGTATGATAGTGATGTTAAAGGGAGATGCGGATTGTAATCATACTGTTCAACACTGGTCGATAACCCACAATGTCCTTGTGTACCATAACCTGACTCCATGTTCATGCTTGTTCTCATGCCCACTGAAGTAGATCACATGTCCGTCATCTGTTGATCTCTCTCCAAAATTTTTCCAGCGCAGAGTCGCATTGGTATCTTCCCATCTCATGGGTTAGCTCCTGGTCTTAATGTCCTGACATTCCATGTTCCAATGGTGATGTTATCTCTCACCCGTACTTTGATGGTAGCGGATTGCGACTGATCCGGTATGTGAAATCTATTTCGTCATCATTGGCCGTTTCAACCTGGCGGTGTCCATCCCTCTCCAGGCTGTAGACCACAGCTGATATCCATGTTACTATATGGTTCTCCCTGTCTTGAACATGTGGCCGTTAAGTTCATCTTTAAAACCCTTCTGCGCTGGAATTATCCCATAGGTAGGAAGACTTGTGGAGGCGGGAGTGTCTTAAACCTTCCCTTGCAAGTTTTTTATCTTGCCCACTGCCTGTCCAGCCCAAGGACGTTCTTAGTGTTGAGCGTCAAATGAGGTAGCTCTTGGTGCCATTTTTCATTTTTTTTTTTTTTACAATGACTTGGCCGGGATTCGAACCTGGGACCTCTTGCACACGAGGCCGACGCTTTAACCACTGGACTATTGGAGCTGGTAAATATAAGAAGATTAAAATATAAGAAGATTAAAAACTTAAAATGTAAAGATGCATAATTGCCCAGAAAATACCATTTAAAAAAATTGTTTACAATTGGTACTAGAGACTACTAAACACTTCAGAGAGATGAGTTATATAATCATTGAGTACACTGGTTTACCCACCTACGCAAATACACATGTTGTATTCAGTCAATGAGTTTTAGATCTTTATCATCATACAGTGGTTTGGTAAATTATCTGGTTACCACATTGTAGCAAGGGAGATCTGTACTAATTGCTTCATAATTAAAACTGAAATATTTTAATTTGCAGATGAATGGCATCAGTATGATGGAGTTGTCAAGCCCAAACCAGAAGAAAGTTTGATTGACAAGTTCAGGAACTTCCTCTTTATGGATATAAAAGAAAGTGACATAAAGGATCTAGTCCGTAGTGTGGAGTACTTTCTGCCAAAGTTTTTTCAAGATTTATACAGTGGTCAACTTCCAGAAGAGTCTGTAGATGAAAGATTTATTCAACTAGAGGAACTACTTTCTTCTATGAAAAGAATCTACTTTACAGATAAAGCCTGTTTCCGTGCTGATTCAGACTATAACAGAAAGGTTAGAAAATTTATTATTAATAATAAAAATAGAAATAATAATAATAATGACTTTATTTCAAGAGGTTAATGCTATTAGTTTTGTGGAACTACTACTGACATAAATGTAATATTTACACAGTAACCAGGCTGAGATTCAACAGAATATTCTCTGAGATTTGAGTAAATTATATGAGCTCATTTTTTCTGAGGTTCATCTCCATTGATATGATATGAGAGGAAATTGTCCTTTGAATTCACTTTTCCAATATATTAACAAGTGAAATAATTGTTTTGCACACAATCTACAGGTTTATTCACATATGCAGCTTGCAGGGTATGATTTTTTTGTTCAAAATATCATCACAAAAATGTTTATAATAAATACATTTATTTGTAAGAAATGGAGCTTGGGGATTAAAACTGAGCAGTCCAAAATCATGTGAGATTTTTCTCGCACACATATATATTACTAATGAACCAATATGCATCACTCCCCTTTTGTTTGCTTTCTGCTATTCCTGTAATGAAAGTTGTTAAAGGCAAATATTATTGTTCACAATTTTAGTCATCTGACATAACTAAAAACTTCTGATTTTTTAGCTCTGCTGGTCATAGACCAAGTGAGTTTATGGGATACACTGTTGTTGTCGTCCATCCATCTGTTATCACAAGTTTGTTATCAATGCTTCTCCTAAACTGCATGGAGGAGTGCCATGAAACTTCACACACACATTAATCCCAAGGTCTAGTTGGTGCTGAACGAAAAATTATGACGTCACAGCAGCAGCCTTGAAAATCTTCTTATCGCTACTCCATCTGAATGGCTGGTTATATCAACATGGGGATTTCAATGAAATAGTTCTTATGATGTCTTGTTGGTCCCATATGAAAGTGGTGCCAATCTGATGTCCAATATAGCCGACATAGTGGCCATCTTGAAAATCTTGTTGTTGCTGTTATTCCTGAGGGGTTGGTTATATGAACATGGGAGTCTCACTGAAAGACTTGTATGATGTCTGATTGGTTCTAAAAGAAAATGGAGTTGATCTGATGTCCACTATGGTCACCACAGCAGTCATCTTGAAAATCATGTTAATGCTACTCCTCCTGATTGGATAGTTAATACCTACATGGGCTTTTCACTAGAAGACTTCTTATCATGTCTAATTGGTCCTTAACCCATTTTATCATGTTTACCAATTTCAACTGCAGTGTCTGATTCCTGAGAAGCAATTCTAAATACATTGTGGTAAAATGGAGCATCATACAGCAGCAGCAGCAGAAATTGTGATGACCTTCACAATGATTACTAAAAATGTTATAACATTGTTATTTCTTTTTTTAAAGTATATAAAACTATGTATCTTTGAAAAGGTAATAAAATTTGCAACACATTGATATATGTTTTGTTATCATTGTACATGTTCACAACTGTATTTTGAAATATGACTTGAAAGAAAAAAAACATTAAAAAACTTACCATGTTGTTCATTGAATCTTTTTTCCATGAAGATGAATGAAATACTCCTAATATTATGTGAATAAAATAAAGATAATTCTATTTCTAGTATTTTGGTCCAAATTTGAAGTTTCTAGCACAGCTAGTTCAAATGTTATAATAATTTTACTAAAATTGGACGACAAAACACCTGGAACAATTTTTTACATCAGATTCTAAAACATGTACTTCATTGTGCAGTTCTCGTGTAAATATGTCAGAAATTAATCCTAGAAATCTTTGAGTAAAATAAAGGTAATTAATCAGTACAATTTTTGTCCAAATTTGAAGTCCACATCATCACTATGTCAGTAATAACAATATTACTTTAATGGCAAATAAAAATGTCCACATCACATTGCAAGAAACGTACTTCATTGTTGAAACTGCCAATTCTACATCAGTTTTTGTCTAAACATCAGCTTTTAAGCATTTATACACCTAGTGATGTGTTTCCCCCGGCATTCTGTATGAACAGGGAAATTGCATTCCCTGCAACCAAATTTTGTCACCCCTCTTTTCTCTCCAGGTTGAGCGGCCAGTGAACATTCATGACAGGTTTTTTTTCTTTCATACATTTTTTCAGTGGTATGTTGCACTGTCCCTCTGGTAGGCTCCGGAACAAGAGCTGCATCCTTTCCAGCTCTAGTATCACCAACCAAAGATGCAACTAGGTCCTCAAGATAGCTCTGAAATGTTGGCCACATACTTTTGACTTTCTGTGGATTCATGTTCCGTGCAATTACATATGCATTGTACCCTGAAGTTTCCATTAGATAAAAGCTAATTCGACGCGACCATGTTTTTGACTGGTGATGAAGAAGATACTTCCCAACCATCTGGTCACAGAGATCTACTCCCATCATGTTTTGCTGGTAATCCGACAGCATATTTGGAACTTCATCCTGTCGCTGAACAGCCATACCAGAACGTCTGTTTACAATGCCATGAGATGATGGGTCATGAAAATTTGACAAGACACAAACAGCTTTTGTGTCTTGCCAAACACAAAATGTAAGTTCATTCTTCTGTGCGACTTTGTATTCATGTTTGTTCAGTTTCAGCTATTTTGGCAGCAACTCTTTTGGCAACCCCTTCCTGTTGTTACGGACCGTTCCACAGGCCATCACCCCTCTAGTATGCAAGTCTCTCAATAAGTCTGTGCTTGTGTAAAAGTTGTCGAAATAGACTGTCAGATTTTTTCCGAACATGTGCGAGCAGAGATCCATACTACTCTGTAAGCCAGCCCCTTTTCTTGAACATCTTCTTTGCCGGTGTATACCTGGAATCTATGCATGTATCCAGTTGAGCTGTCAGCCATATTCCATAGTTTCACCCCCCTCCCCCATTTTTTTGGCTTTGCTGGGAGCTACAGTCAAAAAGAGAGTCTTCCTTTAAATTTGATCATGCTTTCATCAATAGTTGCATTTGTTTTTGGTATGAAATTTGATGAAAATCTCTGGTCTAAATAATCCAGGTACCATTTGATTTTCTTTAGTTTATCTGGTCTTCCCTCTGGCTGAGGCTCTGCAGCATGTTCTTCATTGTCATGGAGATACAAGTATCTCCAAATCAGATCAAATCTGTCACGAGACATGATTTTATTAAAAGATGTGACAAACATGTACTGATTTTGTCGCCAATAATTATGTCTTGATGGAAGTCGAATTATTCCCATGGCAAAACATAAGCCTATAAAGGCTTTCATTGTGGGAATATCTACTAGCGTCCATCTTAGTGACTTTGGTTGGGGGGGATTTTTTCTACGTTCCTGTTCAGTGTAATGGTTGGTTTCATCTACAAGTTTTTTCCATATTAAATCGTCCCAAAGTAACTCGAAGTAATGCTGTCCATCAGCTTCTTCTGGGTGTTGAACAGTTGCCCCTTCTATCAATTTAAATCGTGGCTGCAACCGAGGTAAAAAAATCATCCCGGATCCATTCCTCTTGAAACCCTTCAAAGTCAGCTTTAGTCTCCGAATCACTGTCGAAAAGTGCATGAAGCTATGCATCATCTCTTTCATCAACTTGACGCAATTCTAACCCATTAGTTGAATCAATATTATCATCAGAATCATCCATATCATCAACTTCAGTGTCGCTACCCTCACTGTCAACATCCATGTTTACATCCGAGTTGTTGTCCATGATTTTATCGATTGATTTTCAAGCAAGCAAGCTCTTTTCCAACCACGTTTTTGTAAAATTTTAATGCGCACGCATGCTTTAACCATTTCCTTTGTTGGTGACTAAGTACACAAATATTTGTGATGAATAACACATGTTTCTATAGAGACTATACACATATGTAGTAGATTCTGACTGTAATCGTATTCTGTATTCAGGATAAAATGGGATACTACGACCATAGTCGTATTCAGGATATAAAGGTATTACGACCGTAGTCGTATTCAGGATAAAATGGGTTCATGAGAATGGTTCCGCATGGACATCCAATATGGCCATCACAGTAACCATCTTGAAAATCTTGTTATTGCTTTTCTTCCTGAATGGATGGTCATGTGAACATGGGGATTTCTCCGAAAGACTTCTTATGATGTCTAGTTGGTCCTAAATGAAAATGGTACTGATCAGTATCTTGAAAATCTTGTTATCTTTTCTACTTCTGAACAAGAAGACTTATTCTGTTTAGGTGCTCCTAAATGACTATGGATCCACTTGGGAATGTCCATTGTCCATTTTTAAAATCTTGTTATTGCTATTCCTACTGAATAGTTGGTCATATCAACATGGGGTTTTCAGTAAAAGAAATTTTATGATGTCTAGTTGGTCCTAAATGAAAATGCTGCTGATCTGACGTCCAATTTGAACACCACAGCTGCCATATTGAAAATCTTGTTATCAATTCTCCTGAGCATAAAGTCTTATTGACATGGGGTTTTTACTAAAATACTTCTTTTGTTGTTTAGAAACTCATAAATGAAAATGTTGCTGATATCATGTCCAATGTAGCCACCACAGCAGCCATCTTGAACATCTTTTTGCTCCTCCTGAATGGAATACTCAATTGGCATAAAGGTTTTAACCAGAAAACTTCTTAAGATGTCTTGTTGTCCTAAATGAAAATGGTGCCGCCTGGATATCCAATATGGCCACATGTGGCCATCTTGAAAATGTTGTCATTGCTACTCCACCTGAATGGATAGTCAAATCAGTATATGCTCTTGTGATATCTGATTGGTCCTAAATGAAAATGGTGACAATCTGACATTCAATATAGCTGCCAGTGGAGCCTTCTTGAAAATCTTGTTATTGCTACTCCTTCTGAATGGAAAGTCATATCAGCATGGGAAATTCATGGGAAGACTTCTTATGGTGTCTAGTGGGTCTTAAACAAAAATTGTGCCGATTTGATATCCATGTTGAAAGTCTGATTGCTATTCTTCTGAGATGGAAAATCATATCAAGATTGGGTTTTCTTAAGAAGACTTGCTATGATGTCTAGTTGGTACCAAAGAAAAAATGTGTTGATCTGACCTCCGGTGTAATCACCATGGCATCCATCTTTAAAATCTTGATATTGCTACACCTCATACATGGAAAGTCATATGTCCACCAGAAGACTTATTATATCTAGTTGGTCCTGAATGAAAATAGTGCTGATCTGATCTCAGATATGTCTGCCACAATAAACACATTGAAAATCTTGTCACTAAATCTCTCGAATGAATGGTCATATCAACATGGGGTTTTCACCAAAAGTCTTATAATGATGTCTAGTTTGTCCTAAATGAAAACGGTGCTGGTCTTACATCTAATACACCACCCACTTCTGTTAATTTGAAAATCTTGTCACTGAAGAATATCAGGGATGGTTTCAACACTCAGAAGTTAAAAGAAGAAATGGTGTTATCTTGAATTGTTGGATATTCTTTTTGGCCAGTAGAGCATCAGTCCCTTTGAGGGACTCTTGTTTAAAAATGCAGTATTAGAGATAGTATTCACACAGTGTTCATCAAAAGATTAAATTATTTGGGTAAATTTCATAGGAGGTTGAAGCACATAAATTCATGTTGACAATATTATAAACATTGTCCCTATTGTGTGTATGCTATACACGTTCATGATAAGTTAAGTCCATATGTCTGTGCTTGGAGTTCTAGTTAAATAGCAGAAATCCCTTACCCATTGCTATTGCCCAGCTTTTACTTCTTCGTGTTGAAAAATCTCGTCCATTTGCTGAACAATATTTCATCAAGTGTTACATTCATCTGTCTCATCTTCTGTTTTTATGCTGGTAACCCCTGCCTTTTTCAGTAATTAGCTCTGGAAAGGTCTTCTTGGGTTACCACATGGTGTCTCACCCTTAGGGGTGAGGGTACACCCTTCTCATTTTTGAAATACAATTGTTTCATGGGTAAGTCTTGTGTGTTCAGTTATAACACAACATAGGCCCAGCCACAATTAATAGGAATTTATAATTCCCTTAATTAAATAATTGATTAAACATTTATTCAGTGTTTTGTTTTATTTCATCATTGTATTTTAATACCACGCATGCCATGTCGCATTGTTGTTGTGTCTGTCTGTATTGCTTCTAGAGAACAATAAAAAGGATTAGCAACTAAGGAGAGTGAAGTTCCTCACAGTGAATCATTGCAAATACCACAGGTGTAGTACATGCAAACTGGCGAGTTTCACGTGTGAAAATAATACAATATTGTTATTATTATTGTTAATAAGGCCTCAAGGTCTTTTCTTTGTTCATAGGAAACCTGACTGTTTATATGTACAATTAGCCTTCCTCCCTCTTTATCAATAGTTTCTGTTATGTCTTTTCTTTCAATTTCATATCCTTCTATACCAAGATCATTATTTTGTACATCTATGCGGAGGAAGGGTTCACATAAGCCTAACATATGGAATTTTCTGTTTTGATTCAATATCAGTCTTACCTCATCAAGTTTTGGCAAGATGTGTCTGATATTGAGACTTGCCTTGCAAGCCCTTTCTTAACCAGTCCTAGTGAAGTATAAGTATATATTGGCTTTGAGGATGCATTTTTAACATTTACAGTAACTATAGTTGTAATAGATTGCATATGGGCTGGACCATTGGTCTCAGACAAATGAGTTTCAGTATTACTACAACCGTCAGTAGACTCGTCTCGATGTGAACATGAATTACTATCTGAAACCAAAACAAGCAAGTCTATTTGTACATCATTATTTGACATTATACAGGCATGCTTATCTTTAGCTAGTGATACATCACCTATTTACATACATGTGACAGAACCAGGATTTCAAACCAGTAGATTTACAAATTTTGATCAGTAGATTGGCCACTAAACCAGTAGATTTTTTATTGGCATAAATTTTATGTTTCAAGGGGATGGAAAACAAAACAAGTGCTGTTTTTTGTGTGTGCCATAGTGTGTATTCTCTTCACTATAATAAAACAGCAAGTTTGAACATGAATCAGATTAAGATTTTGATGGAATATGTTACAATAATAATTAATTAATATGAGTCAGTATACAGTCAAATAATGAAAAAGGAAAAGTTGTTTATCTGATAGTTCCTGCAAAGATTTTTCTTTTATAAAATCCAATAGCATTTTGAGTTTCATTCACAAGATCGCTGTCTAGTGACCACTAATGACATTCATTGTGATTATTAAGCTTCACACTTTACAGGCTCTCAGTAGTTCTCTGGTCCAGATTTCCCCTTGAATCACTTTGTATTTTGAATCACTTTGTATTTTGCGAAGTATGGAGAATGTCGTCTCTTTATCAGCATTAGAACGTTGTACTGACAGGACAAGCACATTCAGCCTGCAAAGAAGTTCTAACTTCAGTTTTCCTGTTGCTGATTTTGTAAGGTTGCTGACTACTCTCCAATACTTCTCCAAGCTATGTTCACACTGAGGAGGAAGTTCTTGACTTGGACTTGGGATGTATTCCTGAGCCTCATCCTCAAAGGCTTCTTTCTCTTTATGGCTCAGATCCAAAAAATCTGTTGGCAAGTTTCACCACTGTAAATTAAAAAAATAAAGATTGACTTAGACTTGAAATAAAAATGATAAAAAAAAAAAAATACTTGATGTGTTTATGCTTTATGAATAATTTATCCAAACTTTAAAATTAATTATCTTGTAATATATTTTTAATTGATATATTTTATCTATGGCTTGAACTTTATGTGCATGCAAACTTCAAATAGTTTATGAAATACAAAAGATGCATACCTTTGAAACACACAGTGCAAACTCAGGGTCTTTGCTACTTGCCTGCACACACTTAAACTCTGATATCCAAGCATTGTTGAACTTGTAATATTTCTTAGCCGGTGGTTTCTTAGCATTGGGAGAAAGCATACGTTTCGACTATTTGACATGAATTGAACAAAACATGTAAGAGTTGTCCTCTTAAAACATCTTGAACAATACAATAACAATGTCTCTCCCGAAGTCATTGTTTATAGTCAGTCTCTTTGTTTCATCTCGCCTCCGGTAAGGGTCTGCCGATTTTCATCAAAGGCCCAGAAGACATCATTACTTGTATGTATGTATGTGGCCTGAAGGGATAGACTATTACTATTACTATCTCTAGAAATAATTACTACACTAGAAAGTTTTGCACAGCATCTTCTAGTACGTTACTAGAGTCATTAGATTTACTGGTTTGTTTGGGGCTGTATCATATCGAGGAAGTCCAATTTCAGTAAGAAAAAATACTTCTTGAAAACATGAAAGTCAATGAAAAAAATGCCTTGAAAAGGTTGAGAAAAACAACTCTCTCAGGCTGTACAAACCATGTCACTGCCACCACAAAAGAACTTTTTTTTTGGTTTCTAACTTTGCAGCTAGTCTTCTTGTTCATCTACTATATCCAGCATGGATTTTGACAAAATTTTCGTTTATGTTATTGTTTGTTGTTGTTGTGTCTTCACACACCTCTCTAAAATTTTAGAAGGACTTAAATGAGCTGATTAAATATTCTTTTGTACTGGAGTACATTTTTTTCCAAAATGTTTGAGTAAATTATTATTTTAGATTGTAAAGTTTACTTCATTAGATGAAAGTTTGTATAAAAAAGTTTCCTGTTAACCCTTTCTGTGAAAATAAGCTGCTACTAAACATTTTTGCATACATATGTACTCCCTCTTGCACACAAACACAAGACTGACAATATGTAAGGATTGTTCTGCATGATACTGATTTTTCGTGTATGTGCTGATATGAGGATAGATAATCCAGAAGAGCACTTTTTTACATCAAAAGGGCAAAGTTCAACTTATTTCTTCTGTATTCTGCATCTCCAGCATCATTTTTTTTCTTCAGATTTCTTTGAGAATTGAAAATGAAGCAAGCTGAGAGACAGAAAAGTACCATCAGATCTTGTAGATACCCAGGACATTTTGTGTTTTGTATTACAGATTTTCTCATGGTTTCATGCCACTGTTGATTGCCTATTAGACGGAAAGTAAGGATTTTTTGGGGGCAAAATCTGTTTGATTGCATTGACATATAAGCACACATTTCTAATCCTATTCAGAATTTTTTTTAATGAACTGGTTTCGATATAATTTATTTCTGCAATACCTTCACTTTTCTCATAAAATTTTTTTGTAATTTATTGCATATTTGTTGCAATAACAATTTTTTGCTGGTTCTCAAGGTGAGCCAGTGACATTATTATCCTGGGTGAAAATAACCTGAGAGTTTGACAACAGTCATGAGCTGAAGCAACTGCAACCTGGAACTCTCCGTTTCTAGTGAAGATTGCATGACATTCCAAACAAGCCAATTTGTATTCTCACAGTCCAAAACCACTGGCAACAATTAAAAACCAATCTTACTGCAAGTCTGAATTAGACAAATCATTGTAAATTCAGTCCATTCAAATGATGAATGATTTGAAAGTGAAAAATTGTAATGCTTAATGCTTCAGAGATGTTTATTACAAGGTCAGATACCAATACATTGACACCAGATGTGTTTTTCCTATCCTGTTCATTCTGAGACAGCACTCTAATTGAAAAAAGACATAATTTTGTGAGCTGGATGCATGCAGGTAATATTGCAAGGCACAAACTGTTGAGTGAGCAGATTGCTGGATTGCTGGTTAACACTGTGATCAAACTCAGTTACCAACATTCTCTCAGTAATGTTGTTCATACTAATAAACTTTGCTTCATTTGACTGTCCATGAATTTGTTTGTTGATTCATGTAAGACAGAGTTCTGAATTTGGTCTGGAAAATACATTAACAGTCAAACATGGCCATTGTGGGTATAACCTTACTTGGGCATCTGAATTCAATGAATTCAATAGATGGGTTTAAAAAACAGATTCAGTTGACTTGTAAAGTGATCATTATGTATAATTATTATTGTTGTGTGAAGAGTTTGTCATGAGCGGCATTTACCTCCCGCCAACACACATGTACATGTAATAATAAATTCTGATGACATTGATCAGGAAAAAAATTATTCTCATTTAAAGCATATGATAGAAGTTTGATCTGCTTTGTTGAAGATATTCTCATTAGAAGAGTTTATGGAAACAGTGAGCATTGTTTTATATAAGAGTAGCTGTTTTAACTCCTACAGTTTCTATAGATTTCAGATATCATTTTGGCAAAAGTGTTGAAGTCCTTTGAAGGAGTGCCTCTTTGTGATTGGAAAGAGAGTCCAAAAGAATCTGAAATCAGAATGCTGCAAGCAACTACAATAGTCTGTGTCGTACAAAGTTTCAATCTGGAATTGAGCCCAGAAGAAGAGGAACTTCTGACAAGAGGACTATTGGTCCGCCCAAACAATGTGACTCAAAAGTGTCATGATGTGGATTGTATTGACAAATATTTTCTCGGAGGGAAGAAACAGTAAGTACATATAGCAATGAAACTAGGTAATCTGAAAGCAATATATTTTAGAATGAGATGTCAAAAATTTGTTATCAAAGATGAAAAATTTCATGTATGTCTTAAAGTGACAATTGATATGAAACCAGGAGATAGTAATATTAACAGTCAAATAAGATTGTAACTATAAAAGTCAAATAAGATTGCAATAATACAAGTCAAATAAGATTGATGCTAGTTGAATTTAATTCATCTGTTTAAAATGTTTTCTACTGACAAATTAACTCCCATCTTTTTGCACCAGGACCCTTCAGTGTTTCATCATTTTTATTAGTTCTTGACCATAATTACCTATCTTACTAACTTTGATATTGGCAGCATAACTTTACAAAGGAGTTTTAGATTGAGTGTGGGCATAATCTGATAAAATTTTATTATTGATAATAATTTTCTTTGAACTGATACATAACCATTTTGTAATCTATAAATTTGTCCACATGATGTCTTTTCAAAGCTGTATGGGCTTTTTTCAAATAGTTTCAAGTCTTAACAGTTGGATTGATGCAGAACTGAATTTCACCATGATCGATCACAGAAATTCAAATACTTTATCATTTGATAGAAAGTGATGATGCTCGATATAAGATTTTAACCAGATTTTGCATATGGTTTTACATTGATAAGACCTTGAATGGGTTTGATTTCAAGCATTCCACATCTTCATTTAGAGGAGTCATGATGGCTAATTGCCCGTTTTGATGTTGATTTCTGTAGCATAACTATATTAAGAATGTCAGGTTTTAATTAAATTTAATGTAAAGCTTTTTATTGCGGAGACCTTGAATGAGTTTGATTCGAGCTTTAACTACATCATTTAGAGGAGGTATAGCTCTCGATTGCCCATCGTTCTTAACTTTCACTTCTCCAGCACAACTTTAACAAAGGATTGTTTGATTTCAGCAATATTTGTTATGTGCTTTATGTTAATGTAACCTTAAGTGAGTTTTATTTCCAGCTTTCTTCATCCTGATATAGAGGAGTTATGGTTTCTATTTTCCTGTGCCCTTAGACTTGTTTCTACAGTATAACTGTACAGATGAATGTTGGAAGTCAATTCAGTTTGTTTAATATCCGGCTTTAATAGCAGCAATATATAACCCCTCGCTGTTGTGTAGCTTATTCTTTTTTTTTTTTACCTCATCCATTTGATTTGAATACATCCTCCCACAGAGTGGAGAATAATAGAATTCATCATATGCATTGGTGTAGGATAGGAAAATTCCACCAGAATTTTGTGTCTGACATTTCTCTGCTGCCTCAATCTTCGTCTCCCTTAAATATGAATTGCACAAGAAATTGAGCTTTCAAGATTGATTTCGAACAGGAAGTCGGTTTCTGTGAGGGAGTTTCTGCAACTCATTGATCTACTAAATATTTCTCTCTTCAATGCTAATTTTTTATTTTCAGGCAGCTAAGTGATTTCCTTATCAGTTTCATAGATAGAATGGTCACTGTGGAACCAAACCCATTCATAATTTTTTGTGTGCCTCTTCACCATTTTCTGACTGGTACACTGCAGCCTTTTGACAAAGTGACTGAAGATGTGTCTCATGGCAAAAGAAATACAGATTGGTGGGGAACCAAACATTTGAGCAATGCTGTTCAAACTTTCAAGAAAGGTCCAGCTTCCAAATGGCCAATGTAAGTGAATGTTAAATTTTGAATTATACAGTATTCCTCTGTGAAAAAGTCTTTAGCAGCTTCTGGAGTAAAATATCTGGTTCAGGCTTATTTGATAGTGCAAGACCATCAGCCATTACTAAACTATGCATTTTTTTGGTCATGGTGATGTCTTTCTGCCTTATTATCACTGCATCTCTTGTATGAATAGTGGCATTGATGTGGAATTTATGACAGCACTTCTTGAAATATTTAATTGGTTCTGAATGAAAAGGGTGCAAAGCTGACCACCAACATATGTATCTGCACTTTTATGAAGGAGTTTAGTAAACTAGAAGTAATTGACCTTGGGGTTCAGTCAGAGGCCATTCAAGGTTGCTTTTTTTATATTGAGCTTATCTACACATTGTCATGTACATCTACAAACAAAATCTGTCCAGACTTTGTATTTATCTGCATTCCAATAAGCAAGTTGATAGTCGGCACTCTGACATTGATTTAACCAAACTTGGCAAGAGAGTACATCTTGATATTGTCTGCGAGGAGTTAAGTAATTTTTAGCTCAACTTGCCATTGACCAGTAGAGCTTATTTGATGGTCTGTTGTCCGTCAACCAACATCCATATGTTTGTTAGCACAAACTTGTTGTCACTACTCCTCTTAAACTACTTGGAGGATTGTCATAAAACTGTGCACACACAGTCATCCTATGGTCTAATTGGTCCTAAATTAAAATGGTGCTGCTCAGATCTCCAATATGGCCTCCACAACAGTCATCTTAAAAATCTTGTTATTGTTACTCCTGAACAGAAAGTCAAATCAACATGAGTTTTTCACCAGAAGATTTCTTATGGTGTCTAGTTGGTCTTAAATAAAAACTGTGCACATTTGATGACATCCTATATGGCCTCCAGAGTGACCTTTTTTTGTTTTTAGTATTATGTAATACTTGCCTGCTGCTTTTGCAATGCTTTATTTTTCTGGGACTCCTTGTCCCCTGTCCAAGTGAATTATATCCTCCTCCAATTAATATTGGAGTGCCAGAATGTAAACGAATATTATCGCAGTCTGACTCCTTAGTCACAGCCAGCATTTGGAATACCATCCTCGTTTGATTTGGACCTAGACTACAGGACATCAGAATAGGGTGGGAGGAGGCAATCTTGGCAATAGTATTAGATAAGTTTTACATAATTAAAGTTGTCCACCCCCAAGGGGAGTATATTTTAATAGCAGTAATGCATTATCTTCCACTATGCTACTATTGCATTGCTGAATTTACCAGTTAGAAGGGAGGTTGATGGCCTCAAAAAATCTAGTATAGTACACTATTGTATTTACCTTAAAGGTAGGAGTGTTCACTACTGTAAGCTGGTAGAAGGTTGAGCCACCTGTTGTGCCATCACTATAGGGTCCAATGAAAAATGCCTTCACTCTGATGCACCAGACATCAAAAGTAAAAGGAGAAGGTAGTGTGAGACGGCCAGAAGACTGCTCTCATGACATCTTGCAAAGAGTAGTGATTTGAGTAGGCCCAATATCTAGCAATAGCCTTAACTTAATGGCTTTTAATTCTCGAAAGAGATGTTTCACTCAGTGAGGGACTGATAAGCTTTCTTGATAGTGAGGACAACTGACCTGGAAATAGTGGCTGCCGAAATATCAGAGGAACTCTTAATAGGTATGAAAATATGCTTCTGACCCCTTCTTCTCCCTTCAGAAGAAGCCAGATAAAACCTTAAGGCCCATACTGGGCAAACATACCTGTCTTGATCATCCCCATCACAGATACGACTGGGAAGTGGAGCTACTCAAGGTAGCTGAATTTTAGCCAGATATATCAGGATACCTTGGGATACCAAGTTGGCAAAGAAGAGCAAATTAATAGTGATTACCATTTAACAAGGCATGAAACTCACTTCTCCTTGCAGATGCTAAGGGTAAAATTTTCAAAGGAAGCTTCACTCAAGGGTTCATAAGGTGGTTTTGACAAATCCCATAGAACATGCGAAAGATTCCATCTTGGCATTAGATAGTGCGATACCGGTCTCTGAAGCTCAGAATGCCTGATGAGATCAAAAAGATAAAGGTCCAACATGGCGGGACCTCTAGAGAACTTGAAAGCATTAGAAACAGCCACCCTATAGCCCTTAATAGTGGACTTGGAAATTCTCCTTCCTCAAAAAGGTAGATAAGAAAATTAGCAATTGCGCTCAAAGGGAGACAGCTAGAATCAATGCATTTGATGGCACCAATCCAAGAAGATTCCCCTCTTTGCATTGTAACCTTGGAAGTAGATTGCCTCTCAGACTGGATGATGCAGCTGGCAACCTTGCTTGAAAACTGGTCATGGTGGATAGATCGCTTGAGATGAGCCAAGTGTGAAGGCAGAGAATCTGTTGGTTGTTGGGCAGGAGAGACTCCCTGTGCTGTGACAGCAGGTCCCTCATCTGGTAATTTCCTGGGCTCGTCGATGAACAGGTTGAGTAGATCATTGAACTATGACTGTTGGGGTCATAGGGGGGCTACCAAGATGAGCCAAGTAGTGGAGATCCTGACTTATTGGAGCACCTGTGGAATTTTTTGGAAATGTGGGAGGATGTATACATACAGATGATTCCACTTTAGACTGAATGAATCCAGTGCCCAGACTTGTTAATCTGGTACTGGGGAGACATAAAAGGGGAACTTGTTATTTAGTGTCATAGTGTACAACCCACCAAGAGAATCTCCCACGCTTCCCAATTTTGGAAAAGTGACTCTACTACCGACTGGTGTAGAGACCATTCTGAGAGGACCACACAACCTTTCTAGAGAGACTGTCCAGCAGGATTTTCCTGCTGCTAGGGATATGGAATAATTGGAGAGTGATCTCTGAGGAGTATGCCCATCAGAGGAGATTCCAGATTTCCATGCAAAGAGAAGGAGCATGCGTACCTCCCTGATATCTGATTTATGATACTACTGATGTGTTGTTTGACGTGACCATCATGCAATGACACCTTGTGAAGTTTACACACACCTGTAAGGACAGAAACACTGCCCACATTTTCAAGTTGTTATATGAGGGGTTGCTTCTGCCTGGGACCAAAATCCCTGAAGAATTACACCCACTGGCTCCAGGTGAGAACCCCATCCCAAATCTGATGCATCAGTGTACAGAAAGAAGTGGGAATGAGGGGTGGGAATTGGGACTTTTGATAGAAACTGGTTCTGATTTATCCATCAAAGCAGGTGGTGGTGAAAATTGGATCCCAGGGGAATCTGAGCTGATAGAGTGTCCTTGTGTGGTCACCAGGAACTGGAGAGGGCACAAGGAAAGTTTTCCTAGGAGAACCAAGTTTGCAGCCAAATTCAGAGTCCCAAGGAGAGAGCGGTAAACGTGATCCAACAATGAGGTCTTGGCCAGAAGAGCCATTATGATGGAAAGGATTTGGTTGATCCTGTCCAGAGGTACTTGAAGTCTCCCTAGGCTGGTGAGGAAGTTCATCCCCTGAGAATGGGTGAGATCTGACTTCTAAGTTTGGGATAAGACCAAGATGGTTCACCATGGACCAACAGAGAGACAGGTCATTGAGAAGAGAATCTCTGAGGATGTTGTTCATCAGTCAGTCATTAAAATACTGCAGGATGGAATCCCTAATGACCTCGAGTAGGTTGCAACTATCCCCTTCACCCTGAGAAAAGCTTTTGGGGGTGGTAGTGAGGCCAAACAGAAGATCTCAAAATTTAAAAACCTCCTGGTCAGGACAAAAGTGGAGGTATTTTATGTGTGGAGGGAAGATAGAGATGTGAAGGTATGCATCCTGAAGATCAAAGGAGACCACCCAGTCACAAGGGCTTATGGCATTCCTGACCAAGTTTGTAGTCTCTATTTTGAAAGTTTGATTATGAATTGAAACTTTCAGCCTTTATTTTGGCATCAGAATGATCTGGAAATAAAAAGTCTTTGTCTGGTTGTTGTCCATCCTTTCAATTGCACCTTCTGCAGAAGGTTGTGTACCTCTTCCCATAATTGAGCTAGTTTGGACTGGTGAAAGAAGATGGGGTCCGTGTGAGGGGAGAATGTTTCCCGAAAAGTAACTGCTAGCCATCCTTTAAGATGGAATGGTCCCACACATTGTGCATGATTCCCAACCAGACCCCTGAAAATAGATGAGCTTCTGAGGGCACAACTCCCTAGGGCTGACCCCTTCCTTTTCTGGAAAGGCGAAGGAATCGGAAGACTTTCTCCCATGGCCTTTCACCACCTCATCTCGCCAACTATGGGTGAGGGAGCTTCAAATTGTTGTTGCTTATGAGACTGTTGAGGCTGGACCTGCTTGAAGAACTTTGGTTCCATAGGGCAGTCAAGGTGGGCATGCTTCTTGGCCTGCGTTGAACTACCTAGAGCTACTGCCAGGGGCCTGTGTTGTTGGGCCTTCAAATCCAGTGATGGCAAAGAGGGAATGACGCCTCTGAAGAGGGTCTCTGCCTCAAGAGGTGCAGATTTGTGGTTCAGATAGACTTTTGATATCTCCAATGCTGTATGCCTGTGAAAGTGAAGAAGCTACGCAGAGAGTGCCATCAACATGGAGAGCGCAGCCTCCAGTAATCTTTCAGGTGCTGCTGTAGTCAGTGATTTCTCCTTCAAGAGATGGAAGGATGCTACCAAAAATAAATTGGTCTGTGAGGCAATTGTCACAAGAGTATGGGCCTGAAGCTCCAAGGCCTCCAAGGTTTTAACTGGGAGGCAAGCCCAAGCCAGGCTGATATCTCTATTTGTGATGCCCCAGAGGTGTGTGTGGCGGGCTTAAGGGGCCAAGCTGGCAAATGGACTGGATAGTTGGAGGCAGAAACCAGCAGCTGAAGCATAGAAGAGGGGACAGACCACCCTTCTGCTGCTAGGTGAAGTCGTGTCCCAGGGAACACTTTTGTGTAAGCTCCTGAACCATTGCAGATTGTGGGAGCAGCAGAAAGTCTGGATGAGACGCTTCCCCTAAGAACCTCTCCAAATAAATAAAAAATGGAGTTCATCTTCAATTTCCCCGCTGTCACATAAATAACATAATCTACATGCCCTATCAACATTATTTTTGTCTATTTGTAACTATATAATAGGAAGTTCTCCTAATATAAACAGTGTAGAACCATCTTATTACATTATTTTTAACAACATGTAAGTATTTTTTACACTCTATAAGACTTTTATAATTTTTAAAATTCTTTAAAGACTCCTCCTGAGAATGGAGGAGGTTGTCCAGTGAAGAAGAGGAGGAAGAGGGATCCTTCTTTCTCCTCCTGCATGTTTGGCAACTTTCAGTCCCACACCTCATCAGACCATGGACAACAAAATTGAACAATCACCTGTGCATGCACACCATGTACATTCTAAGCAGGTGGAGCGAGTGTCCCACGGAGCCTTCTTGTGCCCACACCTTTGGACATTATAAACTTGGAAAGATACAAATGTATGCAAAACTAAAATATGGAACCAAAAAAGCGTAGACAATACTTACCCTGGCATTGGAACATTGAAGGCAGATATAGTTTAATGGAGCACCAGTTGCTAAGCAAGGTGCAAGAAAACCCCTGAAATTTACATAAAGAACACAGATAACTCTCAGATAAAGCAAGGACTGAGGGGACAAACACTCAATTGATACAAAAATGTAGGTGAGATGTCTAAAATACATTTAAAGATGAAAACAAAGGCAAATTTCACTGAGTTATATAGCACACATGTACAGTCTTACCTGTTTATGTCGACATCCTCGGGCCTGCGGAAATATTGTCGACATAAGCGGATGTCGAGATAAGTGTTGGGGGGGGGTGACCTGATGTCGGTGAGCAGGATTTACACTTTGAGAAAACAAACAATGGAAATTTTGAGTACATGAAGACAAAACCAGCGTGAAATACACATCTATATTGACAAATTACATTTTGGTTACCTTTGTGTAATAAAATCCACAATGCGTTAAGTGCATGTATATGAAAAATCCATGAATTCGTGTATGGGTCTCATGTTAGAAAATGTATGCATCGGTCACATCCTGATAGGAAACACATGTATAAAAAATGGTTGTCCTCATTTGATCTAACACGTCTACACAATTCACTACGATAATCATTGTCGCCAGTAGCACATGGTTGCATAGTTGTTATTTACATGCTACAAAGTACATGTACATGTACTTAAATTGGCCTAGATTTTGGTCAGCCTGAAACAATGTCCCCATCTTACTGTGGCTATCAAGTTGATGGGGTTATTCACAAGGAAATGATAACATGTATTTATTTACGGAAGTCATCGTGAAAAGTACATAAAATTGAACAAGAGATATGCGGCTGATATGATTAATTTACCTTCAACGTAGCCTTTCTTTATAGGCTCAGCAGCTTTCATCCATCTAGACCAACAAGTTGTTTTCCTCCTTTTTTTTTTTTATTTTTTTATTTTTTTTATTTTTTTTACTGGTTAACCACCAGTAAAAAAAAATAAGGCGGAGATCAACTTGTTGGTTTATCATCCATCCTGACAGGGTGTTATGTTAAGTGAAAAGTTTTCACAGACATATTTGCGAGATGCCCCACCTTCAACTTCCTTAACAGCCAGATATTTAGTTTCCAGAGACTGTAAAGTTAATCTGCGTTTTACGCTGCCATTGGTAGCCATCGTAAACATAAAGTTAAAAAGGAAACTTTCACAGCACAATAAACTTGTTTTAATCACTGATCACTTTGAAAAATGCAACAATCAATCAGATTTCATTGCTTTTATTCAAGTTTGGTGATGATTTTTTTAAAATGAAGGGTTGATTATTTTTATTGAACATTGTAACCGGCTTGCTTTGATGAAGGGTACATGTGTTATTTAAGTCGCCGCGAGAGGCCAACTTTATAGGACCAAATAAAAGCCTGTTTTTCAATCCACCGAGACATTAAAGCCTGGCGGCAAGATCAACTAATTGTTGAACAAAGTACAGGTCGGAACTGACCACTTGTCAACATAAATGACCCGGCGGCAAAATTAAAGCTTGGCGGCAAGATCAACTAATTGTTGAACAAAGTATGGGTTGGAACTGGCAGCTTGTCGACATAAATGATTAGAAAACAAAGGATTTGTTCAAGCTGGGACCAAGGGCTTCTGTCGACATGTACGTTTTTTTTTTTATCTCGACGTCAACATAAGCATGACAAATTTGGTAGTAATAGTAGACCAAGGGACCGGGACTTTGCTTTTTTGTCGACATAGGCGGCTTGTCGACATAAGTGATGTCGATATAAGTGGGTAGGACTGTAATATATATATTGTCTAAGGAAAAAGAGAATGGTTTTCCGTATGTTGGATGTGACTAAGGATTTAGACTGGGATCATGCTCTTTTCAGTTCCGGCCCTCCAGTACTAACTGGAGGATGGAATAATTAGCTTGGATGAGGGACTACGAGTCCCAAAAAGGAAAGCAGTGCAATAGTGGAAAGCAATGCAATAGTAGTAGCTTTTGTATTACTGCTATTGAAATCTTATCGCTGCTCAGCCTCATATTGACATTGAATTATTCGCCAAAGGACTTCTAATGATGTCTAGTTCAAGGTACAGAATAAAAATGATGCCTATTAGACATCCAGTCTGGCCACTGTGGTTGCCATCTCGAAAATCTTGTTATTTTCACTCCTCTGGAATTGATGGTCATATTTGACATCGGGTTCACACCAAAAAACTTCTTAAAAATGGTGCCCACAGACATCTAGTATGGCTGCCACAATAAACATATTGAAAATTTTGTCACAAATTCTCCTGAATGGATGATCATTATTGGCATGAAGTTTTCAGCAAAAGTCTTCTAATGGTGTTAAATGGTTTCTAGTTTGTCTTGATCTTATATCCAGTATGGTTGCCATAGTGGCTAATTTGAAAATCAGGAGCCAACCCATGTAAGGATTTGTAGACTTGTAAACCTTTTCAAAGTTGAGTTTTCTGTTGAAATGGAAGCTACTTAAGGGTTTCAAAAAGATTTGTTAATGATGTATCTAAATCAGCATCAATAATAACTCTAGCTGCTCTTTTTTGAAATTTTAGTCTTTCTTGATTTTCTGTATCACTATTACCCCAGATAGAACAGTAGGGCATGGTAATGATTAATCAGATAATTAATTAATCATTGTTTTGAATTTAATCATTAACTAATCAAAGCATGTTTTAGAAAATGATAAAAAATGATTAATTTCCCCCATAATTTCAGCATCATTTTACCATACATTTTGTAATGTAGCTTTTGAATTTGGCACCTTTTTGATTGTATAAAGGGGGTAATCTGCTCATGCCTGGTTTCTTGAACTAAAGGAAACTAAATGGTTGTGTAAAATATGGATCAGCCAGTCAAAGTAAACGAAAGAGCTTAGATTCTCGATGTCATGCATCTTGAACTCTTGTTCACATTATTTTGTGAAGAATTAAAGGCATTGTGCATTTGTGTCTGTGTTATTGACTCAAAGTTGAGTCCATCCCAAAGTCCGGATATGTGCCAAAGTCCATCTTAAAAGCTGCCAAGGTCAGACAGTTCCTTCAAGATCGAGGTCACCGAGATTCAGATAGCAAAGGTTGGGTTATAACATAAAAAGGACTTTTCTGTGTGTTTTTTTGTTGTTGGGAAGAAACATCATATTTAGAAGCAAACTTGTGTAAATTTTGTTGTATATTTGTGTACTCCAAGTTTCCTCTGACTCTGTATCTATAAGTGGCCCAATTGCTGATACAGGGTCAGAGAGGTACAAGTCTTCTTAATAGCAGGTTTTGCAGGCCAAAAATGTACTGCATGGTTTTTGTTTTACTAGCAACAGTCATGCAGGAAAATACCCTAATGTCTTTGAATGATGAGGCTATCGACAAGCTGTGTTTTCTATGGTCTTATATCTCATGGAGCAGAAGCAATACAGCTCCTTCTTGTCCTTTTTCAGAAATATTCAATTTTTAATAATTTTCAATCAGTTAATCAGTGATTAGATAGAAAATTTCATAATTCATTTTTTGGCAAAAATGATTAATTAACCATGCATTATAGAACACCTGTATTCTAGATATGGCATGATACATGCATTCCTGAATATCTTTCTCAGTTCTTGAGGCAGACAAGATTTTATTCTGTTCAAGAGATAAAGCGAGTTTACTTTTTTGATGATCTTATCAACTTGCATTTTCCAGATCAAAATATTGTCAGTCATTATGCCAAGTAGGTTTTCATTTTCATTTTCAGACTGTTCTACATTTATATATTTGGCATTACTTTGTACTTTTCTATCTCAGCTTTTACTTTGACTCGGCTACCTATGATTATGGTTTTTGGATTGGCTGCATTTATCTTGATCCCATCGTACTGACACCACCAAATCTTTACTTAAACTGTGCTAAGTTCATGACCAGTTGATCTGATGTTACATAATGTTGTGTCATCTGTGAACATGTTCATGGTGGATAGGTCCATGTGATAATGGTAAATCACTGATGTACAGCAGAAAGAGTAATAGTCCGAGAACAGATTCTTGTGGAACACCTGACTTGATGAGTTTCTTATCTGAAAGTTTTTTTAAAATAGAAACTTCTTATTGTCTGCCTTTCAAGATAGGATTGAAACCAAGTTAAACTTATGGTTAACTTGATATATGCTGACTTTTTCCAGCAGGATTTTGACAAGGTCAAAAGCCTTTGTAAGGTCAAGAAACACTGTACATATGAGGTTACCATGATCTATTGCTGTTAACCAATCATCCACCATCTAGTTCGAGTAGTGAGGCATGAATGTTCTTCACAAAAAAGTCTGTTGTGTGGCAAATGGTTCCAGGTAGTTTCTAAAATCATGGCCGACATGTCTTTCTGATATCTTTGAAAGTGATGATAAAACTGATACAGGTCTATAGTTACTCTTTCAGAAAGATCTCTCATATATTAGAGTTACTTTTGTCAGTTTTAGACTGTTTGGAAAAATACCTGTTCACTACTTAGATTGAAGATGTACACAAGTGAAACTACAGTCACTTTAAATGAGAGTTTTAGGAATCTAGAACTTGTGTCATCTAGACCTGTAGCTGTTTTGAGATCAAGTTTTTCGAATTAATTTAAAATCAATTCCAGACTTATCTGAGGTATTTAGAAGGACTTTCTTTGCTAAGTTTTGAGGAAATATGCTGAGTTGTGAGATCACAAGTTTTTATTTTATGTTCACAAAAGTAATTGTTGAGAGCATTTGCAGTTTCTTGAGGTTCTTGCCGAATGGTACACTTTCATCATTAATACATCTAAATGGCAGGTTATTGACAGATTTGTCTTTTAAGTTATTGAAGATTTTCCAGAGTTTTGTGAGTTTTTTTTGGGAATATTACCTGTTATCACAGTGGATTAGTACATTTTCCTTGCTGTTTGATTCATTGTCTTGACTCAGTTTCTCCATAATCTGTAATTGTTGGTATCCTTGAATGTATGAAATCTATCCCATGTCTTAATAGTATTCAATATATCACTTGTAATCCAATTGGATTGACTTTGTTGCTCATGTCTCATGAAATTAATAGGAGCATGACGGTTCAGGGTGTCAGTAAACATATCTATCCAAATGTCAAGAGCGTCTGATGGGTCATCAAAAGATTCAATTATTGACCAAGGGATATCTTTCAGTTCTTTAAGGAATATTTGTGCAATGAATCTTGTCATTATTTGATACTTGTGATGATAGAGTTTACTTTTTTTTACTTAATTTTTATGTACAGCATGTAGGATAATGATCACTTATGGCATTTTGGGGAACTGGAACGTGTATATGGGAATTCATAGTTTTAATCCAGCTTTGATTGTTGTCATACAGAAAATTGCAATTAAAGTCACATAGTAAACATATTTCTTTGTTTTCTATGTACAAAGTTTCAAGCTGACTTTGAAATATGGTATACCCAGCTGTAATGATACGAACTGAATAAATGCAAAGTTACAAGAACATCTCTATGTGTGTAACCGTATAAATCGGGAAAGAAAAACAAGGACAGTTATTTTGTGATTTTATATAACAAAATTCAAAAGATAGAAGAAAGAACAAAGGAAGAATAGTATAGATGAAGATTTACACAGATTCTACACAAATGTTTAACATGTTCAGTAAATGTTCGTACTTAATATCCAGCTCCAAGAATCAGGAAAAATGTCCACAGTTCCTAGTGCAGCTTTTCAGTATAGTCAGCATAAAACTGGTGTGATTCACTCGACACAGCTTTCTGTAGAAGGGAAGACAACTCCAATAACTCATGAATACTGAGTAGAAATGAATAAATATTCAAGCGTTTGGGAATGTGAATTACCCCCCAAAAGAAAAATCAGCATTAGCACCAAATTATATGAAAAGATAACTCACAAAATGGACATTCTGAACAGGCACAGAAAAAAAATTAAGCACTTGGTTGACTATAAATTCTGTTGGTTTTACATCCAGGCAGCGAAACATTTAGTTCACATAAAGTGCATAGTAGTTGGATGCACGAGTTTTACATTGGCACATACTTACAAGTGTCAAGCAAGCAAGGTCACATTTTTAGACGTTTGTACAAACAAGTGGTGTGTTGGCACTCCTATACATGTGGTACCTAGATATTTCTTTAAATTGTCCTGCTCTGACCAATTTTGACTATCCTCCATGGCCTGATAAGAAATCCTGCATTACACACATCCGAATAGAACCTCAACCTGCCTGAAACTCCCGCCTAAGACTGACCACCACCCTATACTAGCCACTGGCTATCGCACATCCATTCTTGCTAAAAATAGATTTGTTGCATTGCAGAAAAATAAACTGGTTTTACAGGTTTAGAATATCAGTAGAGAACTTGGTTATATACATTTAACAAATATAGAGTCATTACACCAGCATTGTCAATATTTGGTGGTCTATATACACAACCTAATACAAAGTGCTTGTGGATATTATGTCTCATTTCTAGCTAGATTATTTCCATACCATTTTCTTCGAGATCATCCTTGTTGAAAGGATATAGTCTATGCTGTCCTTTTTAAAATGAAAAGTCCACCACCCTTTTGCAAAAAGTCAGCTTTTTTTTTTAATGATAGATAGGAATTTAAGTTCATCATCACGAAAATGTTCATGTAAGAAAGTTTCGCTTAGTGCAGAAATATTGATAATTTTTAATTCTTTCCTGAAAGAAGTAATTTGATTTCATCAAGTTGTGGAAAAAGATAATGGATGTTCAAATGGCAGATTATGAGACCATTTTGCTCAAGCCACTGATTATGAGAGAATTCTAAGTTTTGATGGTCTTGAGATGAATGGTATGGAATATCTGAGTTACTATTTTCACTATCAATATATAAACCATGATATTCCTCTAAATTATCTTCATTACAGTGTCATAAATCATGCTGCATAGTTGAGTGGAACTGCTTTGCCTTGTGTCCATGAATTTGATACTATATATATGTCAGCAAGATTGCACATTTATGCCCTGGTTAAAATAAATAGAAACATCTTTCTGATTTCTCACGATGGATAAGACAGTTAGCATGGTTCCAATCAACTTCATGATCCGGGTTTCTGTGACTTTTAGAGGAGACATAGTTGTCCCAATATTAAAATAATGCGAAAATCTCATCTATGGCATGGATAAAGTGTGATAAACCCTTCTTGTTCAACTCATGACATAGATGTTGAGTATAGAGCATTCAACTCAAGAATGTCTGTGTCACTTCTTGAACATGCAGTGCATAGAAAGACAGTAGTCTGGATTGTCGAACGACATGTTGTTTAGAATGTTATAAAAATTGTTGTCAGTCAGGTCAATATGAAGATTTTTATTATTATCATTGCCACCAACACTGATGATGATGGTGTCATATTGAGAAAGGTTACTTTTTCTCATGGCATAAAGTAAATTATCAGTTTCTGCCCAGGGTAGACATTTAACTTTAACCCAAGGTTTCATACCTCTTTCATTAACATATTTAATGATGGAGTCTCCATTATGACTGTTTTTTCCTGAATTACCATGTTCTTTGAGGTTTTCTTCTTTGTCTTTAGTAGAATCCAGTGTATTATGGATTCCAAAGCTGTTAAGTCTAAGGTGGGAAGACACTTTATTTGACATTGTTTGGTTGGGAGTGTTAGCTTGTGAGACTTTTGTTTTTTTCACTGTGTTCTAGGTGGGTTTGGAAGTATTATTTTCTATCTGGATGTTTTCTTTTATTTTCAAAACCTGCTAATTTCACTGATGTGCTTTTGTGATGATTCTTTCAGAGTATTAACAATTTCTGTTTTCATATTTGTAATATCTTCCTGCACTGCTGTTAAAATGTCAGGATGAAAACTATTTCAAGCAGCATAGCCATACATGAGTAGCGTAACTTCTGACAGGAACAAATCTTTGTCTTTATTTAACTCATTGCCTCCTGGAAATTCTTGTCATTTTTGGTTGAGATGGGGGTAGTAAATGCATTTTTTGGGTTACTTCTAAAAGGATCCAAACACATCCGTTTCCAAGAGATTTTCATGTAACTGGATGCTTAGGTGTATAAAAGACGTTTTCGATTGGCTATTTCAGCCATGCAAGTGCAGAAGGGTGAAAATTGGACATTTTTTTTGCATAAAATTTGGACCCTTGATGTTCATGTCTGGCCCCATTTTACTCCAAATCTGAAACCTACTTTTTGCAAAGGTTCATCTGTCTGTGTGCAGTTCAGGCTGGTCCAAGTTAGATCTAAGGCCAAAAAAGTCTAAAATCTGGACACAAACTCTGGTTCCAAAACTGGTAATTTTTGGCCTGAAAAAAGATCGTGTTTAAAAAATTTGTTTTTTTCCTCCATTTTTTCATGTGAGTAGAAACTGCATTATTTGATATCATTATACAACTACATCTTTACCCCTTTTTGTAATACCACCTGCTTTGGTGTATCATAAATGATACTGACATTACAGAGCTTGGAAGGAGTAATCTGCTTTGGTATGGAATTTTTTAAAATTCAATTTTGTAACCATCAGCCATTTGTAAAATCCAATTGTCAAATGTCAGCAACTTCCATGCCTTCAGATGTTTTCATATTCTTGCTACACGTTAATTTACGTGTACATTTTATTGATTGTCTCCATGTTGAGACATTTGCATTTTCACCCTGCTGCGAGTTGCATTCATGTGGCCATATTGCTTGGGGTTATTATATGGTTGGAATCTGTTCAGTCCTTTGCCCCTGTATGGTCTGGTGTAGCCAATGCCTCTGCCATTGGAATTGAAATCATAATCATCTCGCCTGAGAGAAAGTCCAGTATCACATTTATGTATTTCTTGGACCATTTCATCACCAAAAAGAAAAGAAGGGGGGTGGGGGGTCAGATTGCACAGACTGGAATACTTCTTTTTCAAGTGGGCCCTCAACATACGCAATCTGCAGAGAAAAATGTTATACTGTACTTGACCCATTAGTGTAATTGCATCAGAAAGGCATTCCTTATTCTCAGGAGTAAAAGACATTAATGTGTTTTTACAAGAGCATCAAGTTTAACTATTGGTTAACTTTAGGGGGTTGCATTTTGTTGCAGTTTTTGGGAATTTTGTATTTGTCCATTCATCAATTATGCACTCAGATGTTGCAGCAGCATTAATTATCTGTGCTAAAGACTCAAATTTTGTCCCCTAATTGGGGAACTTTAAGTTTAGGCAACTTCCATGCATCATCTAGTAAATTCTGATCAGTATCATGTACACTTCTCCCTCAATGACTTGCGCACAACAGGATCCCAAAGCATGGACCACAGTACAAGTGAGGGCACGAGTTACCAAGGGACCTCTGAAAAATTAAGAAGGGAATGCCATCCCGGCTGGACATCGACGGCGGGTGGGGGGTGGGTGGGGTGGAACTGTTTAATGGTTTAAAATTCATTCTGTTATCACATTAGGAATAATTGTCCAAAAAATGCTTCTTCTAATGAAGTTTCATCACTTTTATGTATAAATTACCTTTATTTTTAAGATGACCAATCTTTGAAAGATCGTTAAAAACATTACTCCAAGAGGTTTCAACATACACGTGTACCAGCGAAAACATTGTGTATAACATCACTGCTTTTTGCATGTGAATGTGGATATATTCGAATATTACTGTTGATTCACAACAAAACAAGATTTCCTTTTTTGAAAACTAAGGACATTTAATTTGTGAAAAAACACCATCAATGTAGAAACTTGATTTTTGTTTTATTGTTTAATTTGTAAAATATTGATGCCGCGATTTAATTACAAGTAATAGTGAAATTTTTGCTCATCCTTGAGCAAATCTTAGGAATTTTAAGTTCACTATAAACTTTGGAACTCGCTTCTCCATAACGAACCATATCTGTGAAACAAAGCTTTCCATACACCGAGTATTCCATTCGCTTGCTTCCATTGCTATCTTTGATCACATTTTTTTAAATTAGTAGGATAAACCACTGATTAATGTTAGATACTTTAATTATGTTACCTACATAATAATATTTATAACAATGTTTGATTGGTCAATTGAAATGAGTTGACCTGACACACTAGCGTGACTGCTAGCTCTTATGCAGGTAGGAATTGGATGCCTTTTCACTTTTCAAATTCCACCCCCTTTTTTTTATTTGATAAAAAGGCATAATTAAGGTGAGACATAGCTGTGATAGTAAATTGACACTTTTCATGTTTGAATACAAGAGGGAATTTTGCATTTATGATGATTACACTGAAACCAAATTAAAAGATAAACTAAAACATGAATTTCACTTGACAAAACTTATTGGTATTTATTTCTTAAAGTGTTGCCACCAGTAGGCATTACTGACATTTTGATGGATCAAAATCTTTTAGAATATTGTTATTTACAGTGTACTGAGATGTTTTTTTTTTGTAAAGAAAATTTAACAGAATATATGATTTATTATTAAAAGTTGAAAATGTCATGATGTTGATTCAAATTTCAAGGCACCACTTGCCATTTTTCATGATAAAATGAGTGATATATCAGTTTCATTTACCAGTTTTGATCGTGATTTTCTTCACATTCAGTATTTTCTGGAAGAAAAAATTGGGATCAAGTCACCTGACCCTGTGTTATAAGCGGGTTTGCAAGATATTCAAGCACGAGTTATTGAGGGAGAGGTGTATAGAGGCAACTGCATTTTCATCATACCCTGTATCAAACAGGGTTTTGTTCAGATTTCCTGCCAGAGATGCATTTGAAACAACTCCAAATAGAGTGTGAGATTTTGGTGAGGAGTTTACGGGGACAGCAATTAATATGGTTTGTTCCATGTCCCAAATATCTGGGACAGCATTATTATCATGAGTGTCACCATGATTAGGGTTAATACCCAATATTTTCTGGGTTTAATCGATTGAAGTTGATTAAACTGTACCCTTTTGACCTTTCTCAGTGACTAACCCAACCTTGCTAGTGGATGGGCCAGCCACAACATAATTCTGGGAAGAGTTATCTTCCTTTATGCATGTTTTTGCTGATTTGACAAGAATGGACTTTGATTTAGAAGCGTGTTTTGCATTTTTTGGCATTGGTGTTTTCCCTTTCATTTTTTGGGAGTTTTCTTTCCTTTCTTCATCAAGGACACTTTTGCTTTGGCTCCAGTATCATTAATATCGAACCTCAATATGTATGACAACCTGAGTCCAGTGGGGTGAGTGACAGGACAATAACTGTTAACTTTGCAAAGGTTGGGTAATTTGACCTGAACAGAATTCAAAGGTTGGCTGATTAATTGATTAATTAATACATGACAAGGATATATATATATATATATATATATATATATATATATATATATATATATATATATATATATATATATATATATATATATATATATATATATATATATATATACATATATATACATGTGTACACACACACACACACACACACACACACACACACATATACACACATATGAGGAAGTTTTAAATTTATTTTACAAGAAACACTTGGTTGTTTCAATATCAGTCTGTATACTTACTACCTTTCATCTAGTGCAAAGTGGAGGGTGAACAGCAGGTTTTATATGACCTGTGTCATGTGATTTGTTTCTCTTTAAAGAGTGCCTCTAAAGCAAGGTTCTGGATGAAAATGCTAATTTATACATACAAAACCAAAGGCTTACAAAAAAATAATGGTAATTTTCCAAGTATCTATTTTTTATATATTATTGTTTTTATAAAATGTGGTAAATGGGTTTATATCATCATAAGGTCTTGGATGACTTCACTTATTAGCAAGAGACTGTGCATATTAAATTAAGCCTTTATTTTAGAAATAATTTTTTTATCAGGATGCAGTCAATTAGATAAAATCAACATGGTAAAGTTTGAGATAGTTTACATCAGATGTGTTCGTACAATACTACATAAGCCTGCTTAGTGAAGTGGTCAACTTTTAAGTTATGTAAGCAAGGTAAGTGACATAAGACCCACTTGGGCCTCTTGTTAAAGGGACATATTCATGCTTAAAAGATATTTTTCAAATTTGCCATCTTTTTTCTTATGGTCTTGACTGTTGTGGTCACACAGAATATGTATTGATACTAGCAATGATAGGCAACCTTTTGCCACATCTCACTCTCATTTGATGGAATTTAGCACAGTTAGCTACAGTAAGGTATCTTCTGTATAAAAATAATGTATTCAGAAGTTAAAAATGACTCAGTTGTCATGGGAGATAGATAATAGCTGAAAACAGATTTTTTTTCAGTTTGGATTACTCAGTATTAACAGACCTGTAAACCTTTTATAAAAATGAGTCTTGAAGAATTGTTGATTAGACCTCATTTCTAATCCAAGTCATCATTGTCAGAACTTGCTGAGGACAATTTAGTGTTTAATGCTGATCTTTGACTTTTTTAATTGGACCTTTGGCATTAGGTTCATAACATTATAAAATCTCTGAGAACTAGAGGCCTCTGATTAATAGAATTATTAAAATACCATTCTTCACCATGCATCTTTACAGATATGTTCATCAGTCATTTCTCAGCATATCTGTGGTATGGAGCTGTAATATTTCCTTTTGTTTCTAAATTTTCACTTGGAGTTTTATTTACTTCTGCTGCCAAATTTTGTATTTGTATTTCATGCATATTTGAGAGTCTCACATGGTAAATAAGATCATTTTTCTCCTTATGAGGTGAATGTTTGAAAAATTATTGCAGAACATTGTCATGGATTTTCTATGTGTTACATGTCACAGTTATAACTCTGTCCTATCACAAACATCACATCTGATCAATCTAGAAACCCTGTCCTATCAGAAACATCACATCTGATCGATCAAGGAACTCAGTCAGATTTTATAACATGATGGACCTGAGCACTAATACTGAACACCTAAATCAAAAAGTCAAACATTGTTTGTGAGTGCTAAGACATCCTAAGCTGGGTCTAACATACTTTCAGTTATAATGGTATGTGCCAAACATCAGTCAGCAAACCATCACAGCGCATTTGTGCAGGGGGATATGTTAAAAATATTAGCTCTGTGCATGAAATTAGACTTGAATGTTTAATAAAATGACTTTTCTTCTCTATTATCATTTACTTCGAAAGCATTTTTTGGGGGGGTTTATCAGTACATACACAAAAATCAATATTGTATCTGGTAATCAATGTATTAACAAAGACTGGTGTATAATTCCATTTTTTGCCCAGTAAATTTTTCCCTTAGTCAAAATATGCGTACAGTTTTGTCAAGCCTGCTGAATGAGAAAATTGGGGTGTTATTTATTTTTGTCGGTGATTGTGGTGACAGTAGCAGGTACAGTGTTAGGAATGCTAAAGAGTTATGTTAAAGTTTTTTGATAGGATGGTGGAGGTTTAATTTTTCTGAAAATATAGTGCACAAGATACAATTTTCCATGGATTCCTTTGTAAAACACTCTTTAGCAGAATTTAACCCCATACAAATTAACAATTGGGTAATCAGATGTTAGTAGCAGCATTTGGCTCAGCTGCAATTTAAATTACAGTTATCAGCCTAAGAGAAACAAAGTGCCTACACTGAAAAAAACCTCAGTAGTCACAGATCTATCTGTATCATGCTTGCTATTCTAGTTTTCATATTAGGATCTGGAACTAGTACGAATTAGTGTTACACAACCAAAGTTAAGAAGTGTAATAATATCAAAAGAACTGACTTTAGGCTTAGAAAAGAGTTTCCTTCTTTACCTATGAAAAAAATACATACCTCAGCAAATGTTACAGAAAGTGACTCTCAGATATTAGAAAGGCAAGTCATAGCTTTTCTTCAATAGAAGAAGTGTAAAAACATTTTAAAAAGTTCTTTAGCTCACCTGGCTGTAAGGCCAAGTGAGCTTATGGTATTGCCCTTTATCTGTTGTGTGTCATCTGACCTCTGTTCATACATGGTACATACAACTTCTCAAAAACAGCTAGAGAGACTTGGATGAAATTTGACAGAAGGCATCCTGGCATGAACATCTTCAAAATTTGTTCAAATGATGCCATTCTGCCATCCTAAAAATAGAAAAACCTTTAAAAGATTTGTTATAAAAAACGTATGCACAGAATTTAGCAAACTTTGAAAGAAAGCATCAGCATGAAGATCTTTCATATGTTTTACAATTGATGTCACTCTGCCATCAAATATAACTGCCTTACTAAAAATAGAAAACATTGAAACAACTTTTCCAGAACTGCTCAACAGAATTTGATAGAGGACTCCTGGCATGAAGGTCTTTAAGATTTGTTCAGATGATGCTGATGCACCATCAGATATGGCTGGTGTTACTAAACATAGAACAGTCTATAAATCAGCACATCTTAAATACCATGCTACAGAAGTTGACCAAATTTGACAGAAAGGATACTGACTAAGATGGCTTTTTGATTTATTTATGAATGATGCTGATCCAGCATCAAATATGGTCACTATTGATAGAAATAGAAAAAACTAAAAATGACTTCTTCTAAAATACTGCTCAACAGAACTTGACCAAATTTGACAGAAAGCATCCTGGCATAGATTACTTTAAAATTTGTACATGTGATGCCAGTTTGCTGTCAAATATGGCCACTGTTACTAAAAATAAAAATAAAATCTTTAAAGGACTTCTTACAAACTGTTTGTGAGAAAAAAACTTCTGAATTGAAGGGTTTTCAAATTTATGCAAATTATGCCAATTTGCCATTATATATGGAAACCATGAATTCATTTAATGACTTCTCATAAACCACTTGACAGAATTTGACTGAAATTGAGAGAAATCATCTTGGCTTGAAGGGCTTTTAAATATGCCAATCTGCCATCAAATATGGCTGCTTCTACTAAAAATATAAAAAGTTGTAATAACTCTTCCCAAAAGCAATTCAGCAAAATTTGACCAAATTTGACATAAAACATCCTAGCTTGAAGGCCTTTCATATTGATATAATTTATGCCAATCCACCATCAAATATGGTGGCCATTACTAAAAATAGAAAAACATTTTCACAACTTTATCTAAAAATAACACATAACAGACATTGACTAACTCTGACAGATAGCGACAAACATGGAAATAATTGTTTTTATAACATATGCAATCAAAAGCATTGGAAGAAACTTCTGGACCATCTTAATTTTTATCAACTGCTCTTGCATATGGCTCTTAGGCAGATGTGAGTAACGTGCATGATCTTAGGCTCACTTGTGTATTTATATTTACAATATTTTATATGATTTAACTTGTTAGTAAAAATTGAGCGATCAGTAAAGGTTAAAGGTTACTTTGTACACAGTAAATGGATAATGATGGAGCCGGCTGCATATGTTTTAAACATTTTATATTTGTTATGTTTCTATTTTATTTTATATGCATTTTAAGACTTTTTACATCTTCACCTTTTATATTTTATCTTCTAGTACTTGATGTTTACATTTATTTGGAAGGATTTATTTTCCTAACGTTTTTGTGCAGTTCTTCATTTTTACAACTTTGCTTTTATTGGCACCATGTAGCCATTATTGTGCTGAGGTGCCATTCAAGGCTGATAAATATTAATACATACTGTGAGTCTGAGCTTTAATTATTCAAATCTTCTAGGAGGTTTGAAGAGTTTGTCAGTGTCCTGTATCCCCTGTTTGAGATGGACTATTTCCTTCCCCGTACCTTCATGGCAATGTTGTCCCTGACTGAAGTGGAGGAAGTAATCAAAACAGGCAAGATACCCCTTGAAGTTTGTGCTGCTACCCTCAGCTACTATGTGTTGGTAACAAGACCACGGGAGCACATTTCATATATTACCATTGAGGAGAAGGTATGTTCATTGTATTATTCATTTATAAAGTCACCTGGCCATATAGGCTGTGTGACTACAGTATGCACTAAGTGTATGTGACATCTCATGTCTCTGTAGCTGCCAGTGTCTGACTTGTATGATCATGCTAAACTGTATTATATCCAGATCTTACAGGTAGAGGGTGGTGGTGGTTTCAACAGCCATTTTAACACATTATTGGCTATAACATGCCAAGGAAATGGGAGTGAAGGGTCTTTCCCTTACAGGTGGAGTTAGGCCCAAACTATGGGGTGTTAGACTTTAAGTGATTTACAAGTCCCAAAGGAAATATAAGTACTAACTATTGTACAGAACAATAATCCACAAATTGGCCAGGTAGATCCTGCTGAAGCCTGTGGAATTAAATGTAATTTATCCCTGTGGAATGTAGTACAGCCAGTGCTAGAATTCAAGACCAGCAATTGCCACTGAACTACACTCAACTTTACCTGCACCAGCACAAGAGTAACATGGTCAGTCTTGCTTTTGTTGTGTATTCCTTCATTTTTCAGCCATTAATATTTGCCATTTCATTATTTTCACAAGAGTGGGCAGATCTTTTAGTTGTTAGTATGACTTAATCAAATAATAGATATTGTTGTTATTAGGACTAATCAAAGCAGCACAGTTTATAGGCCATAACTTGGAACAGGGTAGAGTATACTAGCTGAGGATCTTTCTTGGAAGTGAAAAAAGAATCTCTTATAATAGCATTAATACAATAACTGTCACTGTTTCACTGCTTACCTTTTCCCAGACACAAGTCTCCATGTCCAAGCTAAAATATTCCTTCCTCCAATTAGTCTGGAATGTTGTAGAACTATAGAACAAGAGGAAAACAGTCCTAATCTGACTCCTACATCATAGGGACATACAGAATACTCTTCTTCTTTTCCTTGGACATTGTATGTGGTAGATGTGCAGTTTAGCTCATCAAAAAAATTGCCTTTGTTTTGGGTTTAGAAACATATTTTAATATCAGTAATTCCTTATTTGTCTGTATTGCATTGCTACCTTTTTGGGGCGGAAACTATCTTGTCCACATTATAAAATTCTATCCTCCCATCAGATGTAAAGTTCCAGAAGTCTAGAAATCAAAATAATTCAGACCCAATCTGTACTCGCATCACAGACCCATGCACATTAGCCATCCTCTTTTTAGTGGATGCTATTTGCATTCAGTTGAATTCAATTATGCTCTTGGAAAATTTTGCCTTTCTCATGACCAAAGATGCCCTCTGGCATTCATATAGATTTTTTAGTGTTACACCTGCAGTCCATTGTATAATTAGTCATTTGATAAGCTCTCTTGTGAGATTTGAGGCATTTTGAACTGTGTATTATTCAGCAGTGCCCTTTATGATATCCTTCCCCATCAGCAATAGGGTAGGTCATAACATCCAATTTTCAATCACTAATTCAATTATTTTATGTTTATAGAATCTAACGGGTAGGTATTGTCTTTCCATTCATATCGATAATTTTTTGTTACCTTTTTGTGCTTCTTCTATATATTTTGATTATATCTGGCTTGGTGGTACATTATTTTTAATATTACATGATGATGAATCTTAGATGCCCTTAGGGGGTTTCACACCATCATTATCATCAGATAATGTGTTTGAGAGGTCTCACACCAGTCATCATTGTCAATAGTGAGTTTGAGTGATCTCACACCACTTACTATTATTGTTCATCTTCAATAGTGTGTTTCAAGAGTATCGCACAACTCATTGTCTTCATACAGTATTGTCAGGTATTGTATTGCTGGTTTTAAAATGTATTACACTATTTGTTATCATTATCATTTTTTTATTTTGTTTACTGCTTTCTTGTTTAGAAATTTTCATTTGCAGCAATATAAATGTTGCAGAGTGTGGGCAAGTGTGGGCATAAAAGGGCCCCATGGGACACACACCCCATCTGCCTTTCGTGCACAAATTGTGAACATATGAACAGAAAGTCAGCACTTGTATAAGTGAAGGAAGAAAGGCTCTTCCTCCATGTCTCATCAATCCCAGGAGTGTATGGGATCCTTCTCTGAGCCCATAATGGCCCTAAAGAAGACTCCTTGATCCCAGGAGGGTATGGGATTTGTTTCTTCAGAGAATTATAAAGCTCTAGGATCCCTGATGGCTGATCTGGCTCAGTCTGTGCCTGTGAGGGTTAGATTCAGTGTCCCTCCCAAGGGAAGAAATAACAGGGTTGAGAGTGAGTTATGCCCCCCTCCATGAGGGAGGAGCAGCACCTTCTCAAAGCCCTTAGCCCAGTGAGGGCAGATGGCAGATCATGCCACCCTGAAAGGGAAGAGCAGCAATCTTGCTCAGTGAGTTCTGGGGATGGTTCGTCATCTGGTCAGAGTTGCCTGATGGATCATTGACCGGTGACCACAGTTATTGACTGGCTCCTGGTCACTGTGGACTGGTCACTCTGCATACTGGTCACTCACAGGTCTTTTAGTATCGGTAACCAGTTATTAGAACGCCATAGGTATGATGGGCAGGGATTGGCTCATTATTGCCCCCTAGTTCTTCTGATCAATCCTGGTGGGGACAGGGTTTTGGCATATACATGTCAGACTAGGAAAGGGGATTGGATCTTCCCTATGATCCCTCTTAATCCCCACAGGATGTTGTGGTTTCCATTTGAGGGAAGTGAATTGTCTTTCCCATTTATGGTGCTTTGAATGCCCAGGCTTTGGCCTCATAGCAGTACTGATCCCCATCACCTGCTTGTGTGGAGTTAAAGAGAAAGGAAAGGGGCAAGTCTTTTTCTCCCAGACAACTAAGAAAGGTTGAGAAGTTTTCTCATTCTCCTGCCAATTCTGCTGCTAGGGGTAATCCCATCATTTCATGTGGATGCCTCTGGGCCCAGGTCTCATCAACATGGGATTGGAAAGTCATGCCTACCAGGGATGAGAGCAGGACGGAGATGTACTTTTATTCTAGTAGACTCTAGTGAGTTTGCTGAAGAACAGGTGGAGATGGCACCTCCTCCTGCCTTCAGGTTCCCTGCTTCCTCTGACCTGTTGACTCAGGTGGTGGAGGATGAAGAAATTTGTGTCTCAGAATCTTGGGGTCATAGGACAAGAAAATTCTCTCCAGTTTGGAGAGACTCTCGTGGGCTGCCTCATGCCCAGATCTCCATTTACTCCCCCATTCGACTATTGTTAGGGAGCTCTCTCAAATGTTTTGTAAGGGCCAGGAGTTTGCTAGGCAGTGTAAGGGGTAGTTTGCCTCCCCTCAATGCTGAGACCTGCCTGGCCCCTTAATCCTTCCCCCTTTGACACGGGGGGTGTCACAGGTGGGAATTCAGATGGGGACCTTGGTTCAACTTCCAGTTAAGATGCTCGAAGTACTGGAACTAGAGGCTAGATTGCTCATCACCGTAGGCAGGCATGCCAATCTTTCTTCAGCAGCCTACTTCCCCTCCATGGTTTCCCAGAATTTGAGAGACCAGCAACACTGGTCCCTTGCATCCGCTCCTGACCCATCAAAACTGACCAAGAAGTGAAATCATCCTGACCACCCACAGGGTCAATCAGTGAAGTTCTTCAAAGCCTTGCAGTCCCAGTCCAGGCAATGACCTCAATTCAGAGCTCCCCCTCCTCCATTGTGCCCTGGAAAGGTGTGCCACAAAGGCCCAGGGAGGAAGTTTATGGGACCTTCCCCCATTTATAAGGAGGGGGGCCACCCTTGGGACTTGCTCCCTCTCCAGGATTTTGTTCCTCTTCCATCAGTTCCTGTAGGTGTCAGGCTAAACCTTTTTTCAGAGGTTTGGTCAGGTATCATGGCTGATGGGTGGGTCCTGTCTATTATAAAAGGAGGATACCAACGTTTGTTTTGAGATCTTCCTCCTCTAGTCCGGATCCCCATGTGCTTCCACCAGTTGAATCTGGTGCGATTAAAGGAATAGGTACACTCCCTTCTACAGAAGGGTGCAGTAGAGCATGCTCAATAACCAGCCTTGAGCTTTTTACTCTGGAATTTTCTTGTTACCAAAAAGGGGGAAATGTTTTTTCTAATTATCTACCTTTCCTGCTTAAAGAAGCTTCTGCAGGAGGAACCTTTCAAGATGGAGACCATAGCCTCAGTCAGGAATGCCACAAAACCTGGTGACTGGAAGGTCTCCATTAACCTTCAGGATGCATATCTTTACATCCCTATCATTCCTCTTCACAGGAAGTACCTCCAGTTTTGCTTGGATGGGGAGGTCTTCCAATTTCGTGCAGTGTCTGGTTGGCCTAGACTCTGCACCAAGAGCTTTTACCAGGGTCATGGGAATATTTGCTGTCCACTTATGGTAAATGGGGATTGCTATCCTGCAATATTTTGATGACTGGTTGATCGATAATGTCTGGCTGGAGTCCCTCGAACTAGCTCTGTCTAGCTGTTGGTCCATAGTTACCAGGTTGATTCTTTTACCCAAGCTAGAAAAATCAGAGCTTGCTCCATCTCAAGATTTTGTCTATGTGGGGATGAATTTCCTCACAAATAGAGGATTAGTCCATGTCCTGAAGGACAGAGTTGACAAGATTCTGACCCTTAGAACCAAGAACATGTTGTCAGTTCGTCTATTTCTGTTTCTTCTGGGAACCTTGAATACTGTAGCAGACCTGGTTCCCCTAGGCAGATGTGAATGGGGTGCTCAACTGTAACCAGAAGGGCTAATTCTATGCTGTTTTACTTAGTTGATTGGCAATCTATCTTCTTTAACTCTTTAACTTCAGCTGACGTGTATATCCGCTGCATAAATGTTCCTTGCCTCCCCAGTGACTGATAAATCCGCTTGTAAACAAAGCACTACTACTCCCAGTGACTGATATATCTGCTTGCTGGTTATGCTTCCTGTACCTCGGTGACAGATAGATCCGCACTGTATCTTCATGTTACAATCGGTCTTATTGGTCAATATATGGAAGTTAAAGGACATTCATCCAATCAAAATAGAGTTAACAAATGATTGTTCTTACTAAATCCAGGGATTTTTTAAATTTTGTACCACATGTTAGTTAATACATGTGTTTGTAGTTGACAGTGGAAACAATGGCTTTTGCTTACACTAGCAATCGAGAATCCAAATTTTCAGGTTTTTCCGAGGACGAACTTGACAATATTGAATTAAGAAGTGTTGGTAGTGACATTGAACATTTGTCAATTCGGTCCGAAATTGAGACAGAATCTGATGAAGAAGACAGCGAAGTGTTGACAAGAGAGCCGCGTGCTCCAAAAGTCAGTCAGTGTTTACCAAAAGTCTCGGCCCAACTTTCATTTCGATGAGGGGAAGAAAGAAATAGACAAACAGTGCAATGTCTGTCTGTGTATAAAGCACAACTGATTCTATAAATACCATGCAGAACTTAAGAAGTAGTAGAACATAGTGACTAGTTAAACATTTTTTAGTAATTACATGTATATATTTGACCAATATCTTTGTATAAAGACCGACATAAATTTGAGTGTTTACAAATAGTGTTTTGCGTTCTATTCATGGATTTTATACCAATCTTGTGGATGTCAGCAGGATAAAAGAATAAAACAGACGTAAGGTAGTTATAACTTTTATATATGCATGGTTTTAGTCTGTAAATCAGTCTATTATACAGAAAATAACTAAAACAATTAGCTCATATCCCCAAATCATCAGCTAAAAGTTATCATTTGGCTGCAGCAGCATCAGGCTTTGGTAGTCAGCCCCCAAATCAGCTGAAGTAGTGACCCCATCAGCTAGGCAGAGTAGTGAGCCACTACAGTAGCATTAGTAGTTAAAGAGTTAATAATCAATTGAATGTTTGCCAAACTTTGTTCTGTAAATCAGGTTACACTGGCAGTCTGCAGTTTATATCTCTACAGGTCATTGAACAGAAGAGCTTCTTTGATGGCCTTTTGTCCACTGTTCCACTCTCTGGCATCCAGTTTTACAAGTTTTGTTATTGCTACTTCTCCTAATCTTCTGGAAGGATTGCCATGAAACTTTACAACACATTTATCCCAAGGTTTACTTGGTCCTAAATGAAAATGGTACCACTCAGATATAGTATATGGCTGCCATGGCATCCAGTTTGAAAATATTGTTATTGCTACTGCTTCCGAGTGAATGGTTATACAGACATGGGTTTTCACTCAGAGACTTCTTACAATGTCTGGTTGGTCCTGAATGAAAATGGTGCCAATTTGACAACCAGTGCATCTTCCATTGTTGCTATACTGAAAATCTTGTTATTATTACTCCTCCTGAACAGCTGGTCATATCAACATGAGAATTTCACTAAAAGACTTCTTATGATGTCTAGTTGGTACTAAGTGAAAATGGTGTCTGTCAGATGTCCAAGATATTTTTGCTTCTTGTGAGTAATGGTTGTACTGACATCAGCATTTCACTAAAAGACTTTATATGACGTATAGTTGATTCTAATTGAAAACTGTACCCATAATATATCCAATATGGCCACCATGGTGTCCATCTTGAAAATCTTGTTATTTCGACTTCTTTGAGTAATGGTTGAATAGACATTGGCTTTTCACTAAAAGACTTCTTCTGATGTCTACTTGGTCCTAAATGAAAATGGTGCTCCACAGATATCCAGTATGACTGGCACTGCAAAAATTTTGAAAATCTTGTTTATCACTTATCCTCCTGAATGGATTGTCACGTCAGCACAGGGTTTTCAATAAAAAATATTGTAATGTCTACTTGGTAATAAATGAGAATGGTGCTGATGAGATCTCCAACATAGCCACCAAATTGTAGCTACTTTTAAACAGACTGTCATAGCTAAGTGGGGTTTTCACCAAAAGACTTCTTGTTATGTCTGGTTGGTATTATATGAAAATGATGCCGATCTGACTTATAAGATGGCTGGAGGCTGGAATTGTTTTCATCTTGAGAATATTATTATGAGTACTTGCAGTGATGGGGGAGTCCAAATTGTGAAAATGGAGGGTGGGGGGGTGGAAGCGCACTATACCCCAAAATCGGCATCGTACAATTGAGAAAAAGCCATCCACTTGGACAGGCCTAAATTAAATGACTGGAAATTCAGATTTGAATGAAAGAAAACAAAATATCAGTTTTCTTTGAAGCATTTGATATACTTTTAAACAAAGAATAGTTAGTAGACTTGGCATTGTTGTATATCATTACCACGCACCCCCCCAGCACATATACACACATACGTGCACAGACTCACATAATCTCAATCACACAGCAGTGTTGCACCTAGAATCCCAAGGGCAGGGGATACTGTTTCTCCTGTCCTCAAAATCACATTTTAAAGGAACATAGGGAAAATAGTATATAGTACTTAATGCAGTAGTAAGACAATGAGATAATCCTAATTTTTTCACCTTAATTTTTTCATCAGCACTGTACTATCATCTTTTCCTTTGATACGTACATTATTGTAATAAATGGTTTATAAAGTGCTCAAGTAACTCATGAAAATATTAACATGTTTAAATATCTGATTTGCATGAAAAGACCTGCACAACGGAATTTTCCGTTTCGAATCTTGCTCTAAAGTAACTTTAGTGTTCATTTATTTATCTGCCAGTTTATATTATAATAATTCCCATTTTTTCTGAATTACTTTTCTTTTTAAATTATTATTTCATTGATTAAATAACAAATTGTGTATTTGCATTAATTTGGCATTAACTCAACCTTGAAATAAATCTTTTTCAACGTGGGTTTTCCTTTAACCTCAAAAATATCTTGTAGTAGTGGCTGTCAAAGACTTTACATAGCAAGTAGGCAGACTGTACCACAAACCTTGAATGTTTTAAATGCCAGATCTGTTGTTTAATGATGGATATTAATTGCCATCTTGCAATTTTTATTGCCTTTAGTGACTCTGGCCACTGCTAAAATTAACATAGAAGTGGTTGGACGTGCACTAATAAAAAGTAGTAGGCATATTTTTATTTTTTTTCCTGATGAAAAAGTGTGCTAAGGGTAAAGACTTGAGGGACATGTGACAAAAAATTGCAGGAAACCCACTATCCCAGGCTCAAGGTATAATGCTGACACAGACAATAAATTAAAAATACACTCAAGTTTCTGTCTTTAAAATCAGAAGGACAGTGGAACACGGTCTTAACTAGATTCAGACCTTTGCCGCTCGTAATAGTTCAGTGGATGATGGGAAGGTGATGCAAGTGTCAGTTAAGTGTCCATTTTTGTTCATCTTTCAAACTGTCTTGAAGATCTTGTTCAGTTATTAACATCATTGAATATGCTCTCTCTGCATGTGCTTTGCTTTGAGAGTGTCAAATCAGAGACATCTATATGTCTCTTATGTCTCTGGTCAAACAAGCAATGGCCACACTAGTTAGAATATAAAATCTTGGTTTTCCTGATGGCAGATGACATTTGCCCTTGTTGATATTGGTCTTTGCAGGATGTGCAAGGAATAAAATGAAGCCCCGCCCCCCCCCCACACACACACACACACTGCTATTGTGCTTAGCAAAGTCAAACTCCATCAACCAAAAGTTCTGAAATTTAGTTTTCCTAGACTTTGCTTGTTCTGCAGATGCCATATCCTTTCCCAAATTACAGCAGCACTTCAACATTTAGCCTTAAAAAATGAATCACACTTCCACCCACACTATTCAGACTACCAGATAATCATGTTTTGCATTTTATGTATGGAGTGAAATTTGATTTCAGAGAAACATTGCCACTGGTCATGAACTAACCAATAATCTTTAACAAAGATGGCTTGAACATTATCATTCAAAGCAACAAAGTGTAATAATTTTTGTTTCATCAACATGTGTCTCTTTGAGTTACCTAATTTAAAACAAATTGGGTTGTTCCACTTCATACACTTTATCCACGCAAATTTGACAAATAGGCTCTTCCCCAGCAGTACATTATCCCAATAGGTCTCTCAAAGCAGTACTAAAAGGACTTTCAACACAAAATCACCTTGGCTGTTGTTAGTTAAGTAATTTGTCGAGTGGTGTTTATTGATCTCTGATTGCCTTTACCGTCCAGTCACATCTGACAATTACTGTATAAACTGTACTGTTTGGCTTATGGGCATATATTGTGGTGTCAACAAAAGTCTCTGTTTTTTTTCATAAGGTTTACTGGAAATTGTGTTTTTATAAATACAACCATGTTGGGGGCTTTGGAAGTAAAAAATTGTGTTTTTTTGTGTGGCAGATTGTGTTCTGGCAGGTATGGGATGACTATAGTGACTTAGGGTTTTCACTGAAAGACTTTTTAAGATGTCTACTTGGTCCTAAATGAAAAGGATGTGCCATGCAAAAAACATGATTTTTGACTCCCCAATCTCCCTACATGGTCATGTTTCTAAAAATATGATTTCCAGTAAATCTTAAAAAAGAAAACCCAAATAGACCTATCTTGACACCATGCTACATGTCCATAACCTGTATAAACAGTAATTGGTCATGATTCGCATCCCAGCACAGTTTATTCAGTTAATTATCATTGAGGCAACGATAAGGTAAAGGTTGTCAGAGATAGACAACCACCACTCCACATATTACTTAACTGACTGACAATAGTTTAGGCAATTTTGTATTTGGTATTCCTTTGAGCACTGCTGAGGGGGAGTCTATTAAGCTTATTTGCATAAGTAAAGGACATGAAGTAGAACAACCCAGTTTTTTGTTTGAAGTTCAGTTGAGGATGCAGGATGTGTGCTGTTGAAATAAAAGTTATTCCACTTCACACACCTAAGTGAATATTTGGAGGACAGGATAGCTAGCAAGGAAGGCCCACCACTTTGAAAGCATATGAAGGGAAATGGTGAGTCTTTCCCATTGGTGCAAACTGCTCTGCTGGTTGCTAGCTTTTTCCTTTGGCTCTTTGAGGAGCAGTTAGCTGCAGTTGTGGCCAGTGGGCACTGTTCCATGATTTCTGATATGCTTTGTGATCATGGTAGTCAGCATACAGGTCAGAAGAAAGATCTTTCCAATCTTCTAATTTTTGACCTGTCCCAACTGAAGGCTTTGGGCCTTTGTCAAAAATGGAACTTCACTGTAGTAAGTTACCTTTCAGCCACTATCTAAAGCCTCATTGACTCACTTTCCATATAAGACTGGCTTCAAGTATGATTGAAAAAACATATTTTACTTCAAAAATTTATATCTGTAATAACAAAACATTGTATCTAAGAACTGAAGAATTCAGATAAATATCCTACTAATTACATATTCTTTTTTTTTTTTTTTACAGACGGTTGGTGCAGCCATTTATGCCCTAGGAGACATGTTTAAAAGTGTTCAAGCGCAGGAGGAAAGGTACTTTCAGTTTTAAGTGATATTTTTTGTTTCAGTGTTAGGATGCCAGCTAAAGGTCTATATTGCTTAAACTCATTATCCCCTGAGCCAGGAAGCTAGGAAGTCCCCTACAGAATAATAATAATAATAATAATAATAATAATAATAATAATAATAATAATGTTTTATTTATAGAAGGTAACCATTTGAGGCCTTCTCTACAGTCTACTTATACACAGTATATAGATCACTTAACACAAGTTGAAAGAAAAATGCTTATACAGGTAGAGAGATCACCTGGGGCAGTAAGAACCTTGTCAGTGCCTCTATCCCTGGCTAACTGATTTTTACAGAAAAAGAACTAGAAAATAGCTAAATGTGCATCAGTGTGATAAATAAGTACATTCTTTCATTCCTTCACATTTTGTTACCTTTATTATTTTTCTCACAATATCTTACTGTTATGTTTTCTTTTCCCTCTTCAGTATATTTTTTTGTATCCAAAGCTGTAGTAGCTCAGTTGGTTGAGTGTGGGAATCATAATCCAAGGGTTGTGGGTTTGATACAAACACAGGCCAACCTGTATCAGCTGCCTCAATGTGTCCTTCGGAGAGGCACTTGGCTTTCATTTCCTTGGCATAGCCAACATTATGTTAAAAGTCCCATTAAAACCTACCAACCAACCCTTTTTGTACCCATCAGTATAATGCTGACATATTGTCTAAGGACCCAAGAATTCAACTCCAGATAAAATATTTCTGACCTCTACTGAAAAGTCCTAAGTCAAGCCAAGTTTTTTTTAAAAGTTGGTGCATATGTTTATAACATATAAAACACAAGTTGTATTCAGTTTCTTCAACTGACACTTTAAACAATGAATAATTTAAATAATGTCTAGGATTATTCATACAACAAGTCAAATTTCCAGTATACATTGTATGTAATCAGTACAGTAGTACATATGTTAACACTCGGGAGTACATGTCTTAACAGAGTACCATAATGAATGTAAGTCTTGGGACACTATAAAAGTTTGGGCATCCTTAATTATTTTCCAAAATAATGCTTCCATGCATCATAAAAGTTGAGACATGGATAATGGTAATTTTTTCATGTACTGTAAGTTTTGGGAGGCATTAGAACTTGTTTTTTCTTCATCTTCCCGATCTATAGATCATAAATTTAGAGTTTCTAACTTACCAGTTGTTATGTACTACCATTAATGAATAAACTTGATTGTTATAAATTAGGTTCATGTAAATTGTTTGTGAAATCAATACAGATTTTTCATTTTAATCTGTTATTTTCTTTTTTCTATTTCAAATATATATCATTGTTTTGGACATTGACAAGCATTTAGCATTGCCACAGTGTTGAAACAAATAGACAGTAACTATGTCATGGCCTGTAGTCCTTCATCTGTCATCAATTTCTCTACTTGTGTCTTCTGTCATCTGTCCGTCTGTTAGCACAAGTTTGTTATTGCCATTCTTCCTAAACTACTTTGAGGATTGCCATGAAACTTCACGTGTACATTGATCCCAAGGTTTAGATGGGCCTGAATGAAAATGGTGCTGCTCAGACTTTCAGGATGGCTGCCACAGCAGCCATCTTCAAAATAATGTTATTGCTACTCCTGAATGGATGCTTATATTAACATGGGGTATTCACTATAAGACTTCCTATGATGTCTAGATGTCCTCAATGACAATGGTGCCAATCTGATATCCAATATGGCAGCTATCTTGAAAATGTTTTTATCGCTTCTTATCCTTAATGGAAAGTCATCGACAAGGGGTTTTCACCAGAAGACTCCTTAAGATGTCTAGTTGGTCCTAAATGAAAACAGTTCTGCTGGAATATCTAATATTGCCATCACTGTGGCCATCTTGAAAGTTTTGTTATTGTTACTCCTGCTGAATATATGGTCATATCAACATGGGGTTTTCACTAAAAGACTTCTTATGATATCTAGTATGGCCACCGTGGCAGCTATCTTGAAAATCTTTGTATGGTTTCTCCTTCTGACAGAAAGTCATATCAACATGGGGTTTTTACCAGAAGACTTCTTGTGATGTTTAGTTGGTCCTAAATGAAAATGGTGCTGATTTCCACACCAGCAGCAATCTTGAAAATCCTGTTATTGCTACTCCACTTGAATAGAAAGTCATATTGGCATGGGGTTTTTACCAGAAGAGTTCTAATGATGTCTATTTGGTCCTGGATTAAAATGATGCCACCCAAACATCTGATATGGCCACAACAGTTGCCATGATGAAAAACTTGTTATCCTGCTTCATCTGAATGGATGGCCATATCAGCATATGTTTTTGACCAGAAGACTTCTTATTGTGATGTCTAGTTGCTCATAGATGAAGATGGTGTTGATCACACATCCAATATGGCCACCATACCAGCCATCTTGAAAATCTTGTTATTGCTACTTTCTCCTGAATGGAAAGTCATATCAGTATGGAGTTTTTATCAGAAGACCTTACCCACTTTATACAGCCACAATCCATTGGCACCTGCGAGTTTGCGTTCAAACGTACCCCTCAAGGATGGCCACCCCTCTAACGCAACCAGCATCCGGTATTTTAGTGTAAAAGCAGCCAAATTTATCCCTCATAAGCAGCCACATAATGGTTGTTTATAGATTAAAATCTCATTGATATTTGTTAATTTCTTGAGAGACACATTGACATTTGTTCCAACATGCCAATAAAGTAACTTTAATCCATGCAAAGAGGTAAGTAATCTGATTATCCTTAGTGCCATGTGTTCCTTAGATGTTAGCTTTTGTCACTTTGATAATTACTGGCCGTTATTACCACTGATAATTATCAAGATGACAAAGGCTAACCACTGAGAAGCACAGCATTACTCAGCTCAAGTCAGCGTGACATCCGGTCGCCAGATATTAAAATGGTATGTTAGCCTTTCTGGCTTCCCTCTCTCAGATTATGAAATGTACTTAACCGATACCAGACTGGAGGGAAAAAAAAAAAGGTCAATCATGTGACAAGCTCACTTCCTTTGTAAACACTGCATCTAATGTGATAACTACTTATTGCCCATGAAGGAATAAGTTGTCACAAAATGTCGTCAGACATTCTCAGTTTAGAATGAAAAGTGAAAGCAATTAGACTAAATGAAAAGAGGGATAGTCCTTTGATCACTACTGAGAAATTTAATGTCGGAAAGATTCAAATAAACATCGTCAATATACATTCAACTGCAGTGAGTGGGAAGATGGAATCGACAGATGTACAGGGATAGTTACAACCAAATGTTTGTGCCCAGATTTACTAAAGGTTTGTTTTGCACCACAATTTATTATTGTTCATATTTTAAAAAAATAACATTGATATTAGTTGTATCACATTAAATCCTTAACCAGATGATAATCCTGTGATTTTTAAAGGAAAATATTAAATATATAAAAATTAGTTACACCTTTTTTACTTTTCATGTAGTTATTACTCACAACTGTGTGATCCCCCTCTAGAAAGGCCACCCCTCTTACAAGGCCACTTCCCTGCTGCAGAAGGGGTGGCCTTATAAGAGGGGGACCACTGTAGTATCTATTGCTCTTAAAAATTGTGCTGATCTGACATCCAATATTGCCATTTTGAAAATCTTACTGCTACTCCTCCTAGATGGAAATTCATATCAACATTGGTTTTTCACCAGAAGACTTCATATGGTGTCTAGTTGTGACTAAATGAAAATGGTGCCGATCTGACATCTGGTATGACCACCATGGCAGCCATCTTGAAAATCTTCCTATTGCTACTCCTCCTAAAAGGAAAGTCATATTGACATGGGGTTTTCACCAGAAGGCTAATTATGATATTTGGTTGGTCTGGAATGAAAATGGTGCCAATTTGACCTCAAACGTGGCTGCTACAATTACACAGTAAAAACAGGATCCACCTGAGCAGAAAGGGAATGGCCCAATTACTTTGCAACATGAACAAATATTCCAGGATCTTCAAAACAGGAACTTATGACTTCTGCCAATACTGTGGTGAGACTTGCCATATTACTAATGTGTGTCATCATGGGAAGCCTATCTTATGTCATGCATGTGGAACACTTGGGCACATACAAAAACTTTGTCCTTTGGAGACAGTGCCACCTGTTTAGGTGAGTCAGGCAAAGAGGAGAATGTCTCTTCAAGTTCATGTATGGCCAACAGCAATAGTAAACTGAGCTTAAATAAAATTGCATATGACATAATCCCTAATGTAAACAAATATTATGTACTGTCAGACCTGTGTGAATCTTGGAATAATTTAAAATGTGTATGTACTTTCACCTCTAATACAGGGGTAATGTGTAATAGTAACATTAAAATGCCATAAAATCTTAACCATGGCCAACCAAATTCATACAGTAAAAAAGGTTAGAAGCAACCAGTGATGATACAGATACTTGTCTGTTTGATTGTACTTCTATAACATGTAACTCCCTTGATGGTTCTTCTACACATGATAATCCTGGTGTTAATGTTTATTGTATAAATACTAATCAGAACAGAGATTGTAGTACATGTATTATTAAGTTAAATGACAGTATACATCTCAATAATGATAGTGAGCAAATTTTTACAACATTATGACTTGTAAAAAAGACTTTCAAGAATTGTAAACTTCAGTGTAAAGCATATCTTGCCTAAACTTCATGAAATTAGGCTACTGCCAAATCAGAAGAGATCTGTACATATTCTTGGTCTGTGTGAAACATTTTTAAATAGTAATATTAATGATTGATTACTTGATATTAAAGGGAATCAGTTAATAGGGATAATAAACAGGGTAGGGGGATTCTTATCTATATTGCAGACTCCATTAAATATAAAAGAAGAAATAATCTTGAAACTAACACTATCGAAAGGACATGAATCAAGTATATCGATCAAGTATCAAGTAAACATTATGCAGACATAGCCTATTCTAATATGCTGTGCATGTAAGTGCAAAATTATAAAGCTGAGTGGATTGAAATATTTGAAAATAAAGTACGAAATGCTGTTGGTGTACATTATTGTGAAATAATAATAAGTGGTGATTTTAATATAGACTTCCTAGAAACCCTCCTCAGAAGTGGCTGGACTGTTTCTTAACTGGTAATTTCACATGGCTCATAGACAGATCAACTAGAATCATGAAAGATGGTTCAGCATTCATTAATTGACCATATATATACACAAATAAACTAGCAAATAAACGAGAAAATGTAAGTGAAATTTGTGTACCTGTGTTTGCAGTAAGTGACCACTATCCTGTATGTATCAATAAACATGTGCCTAAACTTACTATTAACCAACACCATGAAATAAAATACAGATATTTTCTCAATTTTCATGAAGAAAACTTCCATAATGATCTGTAGTTGATGCCTTTGAATGATATTGTAAATATTCATGATGTCAATACTGCATTAGATGCATGGTACAAACTTTTTGTCCATGTATTAGACAATGATGGTCCTTGTAAAACCATATGTGTTAAACATGAGCTTCAACCTAAATGGATGACCAAAGAAATAAATGAAGCAAGACACATACAAGATAAGTTACATAGTCTTTCCAGCAGCCCTAGTTTTTTTTCTACTTTTCTTGCTGTTTCCTACATTTTTGTTAGACTCCCTATTTTGTCTAAATGGCCCTAGTATCTCTACTTTTTAAAAAATGTTATGTTCACATAAAAAAAATTTGTTTTGTTAATCACATAATGATAGGATTCTGTTTTTCCTCTAAGTAGTTTTTAGCAAAAGGAAAGATTTGATCTCTAGTTCCACTGAGATTCCTGTCTTCCTATCAAATCTGACTACAAGTTCCATGTGATGTGATGCATACAGTTTCGGAGGAAGTTGAGCTGAATCATTTTATTTCTGAGTGAATATCAATTGTAATGAGCATGCTAAAAGTGCAACATCAGCATTAAAATTGTAATGCTTTAAAATCAGCTGCATAATTCATGCAGGAATTGCAGTGTAGCAACATTGAATATTGATTCATTATTTCCAGTATTTATTTTTGCTAAATTTCATAGCTTTAAAACTGTTTCTATATGGTATACAAACACTGGACTTGAGCTGCAAATGAGTTGCGCTGAAGGACAGAAGCATAAAGAGATTGCAGAAGTGAGATTTAACGAATATCAGACATTGTTAATACCATCAAGTGGAGAAAGTAGCAGATCTATTGGAGGTCCAGTACCAGCATCTGAGTCACAGCCAATGGCTTTGCAATCAGAAATCCATCAGGAACAAATTACTATGGCAGAAGCTTTGTGGACTATAAAAGTTGCTGCTTCTGGGTATTCTTTCAGCTCCTCTAATGGAACCCAGAACTTTTTGAAGCAGTGTTTTCTGACTCAATTTTTGAAGATTTTATAATGAGCAAAAGTCAAATTTCTTATATGACGTCTGGTGGACTTGAGCCATACTTCAGGAAGGAAATCTCACAAAAAAATAAATAGCAGTAACATTCCATTTACCTTTCAGTTTGACAAAACAGCAAATGTGCAGGAAAAAAGCAGTGTGATGCTCTGATTCAGTTATGGTCAAGTTGTGACTCATTTCTTTAAAGCTGTTATGTTTGGCCATGCAAAAGGAAGTGATGTAGGACAGGTACTTGGTGACATACTGACAGAGGAGGATTACCAGCTGCCTCCGTCTCAGTTTATTTAATTAGGAAGTGATAGCCCAAATGTCAATAAGACATTGCAGTTCTTTTTTAACACCCATTTGAAAGTCTTATTTCAGGACTGGTGCAGTTTTTCCATGAGCACTGCATGTTGTTCACAATGCCTTCAGATAAGGTCTTGGTATTTTTGGAGAATAAGCAGATCGGTTAGCTTTAGATATGTTTCACTGGTTTAAGTTATGCATTGGTCAGAGTGAATATTTCATGAATACTGTGTCTGAGATAGGATTTGGAGGATGAATCTGTTCCTAAGGCATGTTAATTGCAGATGACTCACTCCTTTGCCAGTTTTGATGAAGATTGAGGTGGGATGCTCTGTATCAATATTCAATATTTTCTGAAAGATTTTGCAGCAAGAGCAAGGGAAAACAAATCTGAGAACCTTCTGATGAAGAATGAAAGGTTCAAAAGAATCTCTGAAAGTTTTGAAAAATGTGGAAACCCATATTCTGAATTACACAGAATTATGCAAATGATTGTTTCAGTAGATGTTGCCTGAGAAGCTTTTTAAAACCTTTGGTTGAGTCAGCTCACCTTACATAGGGTGGAATGGAATTCCATAGTTTGGCACCAGAAAAATCAAAACTCTTTTTCATATAACTCAGAATTTGGTTTAGGTAAATATAAATTGTTGTTTGAGATGGATCTTGGTTCATACATATGTACATTTTCCACAAATTTAAAATTACATTTATGATAATCAGGAGCCAACCCATGTAAGGATTTGTAGACTAATAAACCCTTTTGAAGCTGAGTTATCTGTTGAAATAGAAGCCACTTAAGGGTTTTAAAAAGATTTGTTGACGGAGTATCTAAATCAGCATCAAGAATAACTCTAGCTGCTCTTTTTTGAAATTTCAGTAGTCTGTCTTGATTTTCTGTATCACCATTACCCCAGATAGAACAGCAATATTCTAGATGTGTCACGATATAGGCATTGTAGAATATCTTTCTCTGTTCATGATGCAGATAAGATTTTATTTTGTTCAAGATATAAAGCAGTGAGTTTACTTTTTTTAATAACTTTATCAACTTGCATTCTCCAGCAAAAGATATTGTCTATCATGATGCCAAGTAGTTTTTCATTTTCAGACCATTCTATATCTATTCCTTTGAACATTACTCTGAAGTCATCTTTCTTAGCATTTACTTTGGCTCGACTACCTATGATCCTGGCTTTTGACTTTAATGCATTTATCTTCATACCATAGTGTTCACACCAGTTATTTACTTTAACCAAATCCTGATTTAATTTAGTGCTAAGCTCATTGCCAGTTGATCCAATGTTATATAATGTTGTGTCATCTGCAAACATATTGGAGGTGGATAGCTCAATGTGATATGGTACATCATTGATCTACAGCAGAAAGAGTAATGATCCAAGAACTGATCCTTGTGGAACATCTGATTTTATGAGTTTCTTATCTAGAAGTTTATTTAAAATAGAAACTTCTTGTTGTCTGCCTCCAGATAGGATTGAAACCAAGTTAAACTTTCATGGTTAACTTTATATATGCTGAGTTTTTCCAGCAGAATTTTGTGATTAACAAGGTCAAAAACCTTTGTAACTGGTCACAAGAAACACTGTACCCACCAGGTTACCTTGATCTATTGCTGTTAACCAATCATCATTCTAGTTAGTGTAGTCTGGCATGAATGCCCTTGATGAAAGCAAGATTGTTATGAATGTAGTAAATTAAAAGATTCCAGGTAGTTTCTAAATTCATTACAAAGATGTCTTTCTAATATCTTTGAAAGTGATGATATAACTGATATAAGTTAGTGGGTACATGAGCTAGCTGTTGATAGTTTAGGGAATTCATAGTTTTAATCCAGCTTTGATTGTTGTCATACAGCAAATTGTAGTTGAAGTGACCTACTAAACAGACTTCTTTGTTTTCTATATACAATGTTTCAAGCTTACTTTAAAATAAGGTATATCATCATTTGGTGGTCTTGAGATGAATGGCATATAATATCTGAGTTAATATTGTCACTATCAATATATGAACCATGATATTCCTCGAAATTATCTTCATTACAGTGTCTTAACTCATGACTATTAACTGTTTTTTCAGAAATTTTGCAACGAGTTTTGAAACATTAGCACTTTTAGCAGTTATCTCGGTAACATTTAACACATTATGGTCACTTTGATTGATGGAGGCAATTAATGGGATTCAGCCAGAGGTAATTCCATGGGCATCATCACTCAGTGGAGTATCTATAGTTTGTTTTCTACTGTGACATGGTGAATCACACATAGTAGATTTTATAGCTTGTTTTGAAGTTTCTGGAAAATTGTGCTTGGTTTTTAAACTTGTGACTCCATCTTCATTGTCATAATCCTAGTGCTGCATAGTTGAGTGGAACATTTTACAGTGTTTTGCCTTATGTCCATATTGGTAGACAGTCATGACATTTAATTTTGCTGGTATGTCGGCATGATTACACATGCCCGGGTTCAGAACAATAGAAACATCTCCTTAATTTTTCTTGATGGTTAAGACAGTTAGTATAGTCCTAATCATATTTATGATCTAGGTTTCTATGACTTTTTTTTAGAGGTGTCATTGTTGTCTTTTCGCATTGGGAAAATCTCATTGATGGCATGTAGAAAGTGTAATCAACCTTTCTTGTTCAAATGAATTCTGTCTCTTGCCATTAGTTGCCCCAGAACTAATCCAGACTTTGTCACAAATGCATGCTCTATGTCTATCATTTTGTAATTCCACTCATGACAGAGATGTTCAATTAGACCATTCAACTCACAAATTTCTTCCTCAAATACATTACCTGATCATAATACCTTAGGAGAACTACTACTACCTTGCAAATCCAGCCCTCCGAGGCTGCAGCTTTTAGCTAAAAAGCTAAAAGTTATCAGCCCACCTAGGTGGCAGTTAGATAGAATCTCGTAAATACTTCAGTTACAACTTCTGCTCGTGCCGAGTAGCACACTCTCTGCAGACAAAGAGGCCTTACAAGTCACATGCAAGTATTCTGGAAGTGTTCTACCTTAAAATATGCTGGAGGTGTTTCTCTACTAAGGGAAGCAAATTACTCCGTCTATATATTTGCAACTTTTCTTTCTTTCTTTGATGACAAAAATCTGTCTCTTTCATTACTTTGCTGTTCGCACACACCTAGGCACCCTTGGTACATACCTGCATGGGTCGCTAGTGTGTCCCTCACATTGCTATATCTTTTTTTGTGCAGGAATGGTGTGTAATATAGAAAACATTTAATATTGCTGTATAATTTCTGCAATGGTCGGATACATACTAGTAAGTTTTCTATACCAATCAAGACTTAGCGTCCACTTTGTAGTTATATACATGATGCTTTACTGATTTTCCTGTAGATGCTCTCATGTGGCCTTTTCTACAGGTAACATTGTATTACAATTGATAGTATAGCGTCCACTTCAGAAATATCAATAGCAACGCTTCATTGCATTTTTTGTGCAGATATTGTGTGCTGTAGAAACTCAAGTATATTGCTGTGTAGTTTATGCCATGTGTTGGATACATACAGATAAGTTTTCCATACATAGTAGTCACAGTGTCCACTTCGTAAGGACTATAAGGGACGCTTTGGTGATTTTATCTGTATAGGCAGTCAATTGGCCTACAGGTAACATATTATAAGTGATATTATAGCATCCACTTCATAAGTATCAATAGCGAAGCTTCAGTGCATTTTTGTTCAGATATTGTGTGTGCTATAGAACTCAAGTATGTTGCTGTATAGTTTCCTCCATGTGTCAGATTCATGTAGGTGAGTTTTCTGTACATAGAAGTCATAGTGTCCACTTCATAAGGACTATAAGCGATGGTTTGGTGGTTTCACCTGCATAGTCAGTCAATTGGCCTTTCTTACAGGTAACATTATTAGAATTGATATTTTAATGTCCACTTCATCAGAATTAATAGCGACGTTCTAATACTCTACCTATATTGACAGTCAAGTGTGCACTTTTACAGGTACCGGTAAGTTGTCATAGTGTGTAACACTGCACGTGTACTCTCTCAGTTCATAAAGAAGGACATGTGCTGGGCTACACCTGTACATATTTTCTGCTGTGTTTTGTCTCAGATTTAAACCATGGGCAAGATCAAGTGTAAGCTTTGTAACATTGGAATATGAGACTGACAACCCGTCTACATGTGTAGTTTGCTCCAGTTGCCAATCTACGAATACATGTCAGCATTGCACATTGTGAACCGAAGTCAATGGGCTGTAGTACTGGGGGTACTAAAGGGGAAGGCTCAGAAGCGCACCTTGAGGGATGAATACATTCATCAGTATACATGCTGACATCATGGTGGTGAATGATTTGGTTTTCGATAGGGTTCGCACTCTACATGTTTCATCAACCACAAAGCGATACAGGCTATTACAGTCAGCAACAGCTCCAACTCCTCCCTAACCGCTGCATCATGATAAATCTTTTTTTGCATAACCAGTAGGCCGTTTACCGCATGGGCTTGACACCCAATTGCCTTTATCACCTGCCACTGAGCGAGATTGAGATCAAAACAAACCACCTCAGTTACTGTCTCGCACTTTACATCTATGGACCGGCTATGTGGATCAAATATTCAGTACCCCATCCCAGCTTGATGAAATGGACAATGTCATGCCAACTGCAATGGGTGTTTTCCGCCACAACCAGGTTAGTGCCCCAGTAAAAACAGGATATGGATTCACTGCATTCTCATGCTATGCCACTCAAAGGGAGCACTCATTTAGTGATCATTTGGAAGTAACTGTAGCCCAGTAGGGACATTCTGCAAGCATTATGGGCTGCACCTTTAGACAATCTTCTCCAGCTTCATCTCAGATTGCACAGGAGGTGTCAGCATTGCCCCATTCACCTAGAGATGACAAACTATGCTCACAGTCTCCATCATTGTTGCTAGATCTCACTATGACAAGAGAAGACTCTGCCTTCCGAGCATCAATCAAAGAAGTCTTTCACTTGCTGCCACCAGAGTTTTGTTCTCCTCTTCTCGATCAACAGCTTTGTCCAGAGTTCCAGCATCTGTTGAAATGCAAATAAGAAGACCATCTGACATTCAACTGTTGGCTCTGTCGGGTCGAGTGGCTGATTTGGAGAGCATTACAGAGACATAGCAGCCATGGGAAAGGTGAAGTCCTAGTCAGTAAGCACTTCAGATGCTGTCTTGCATGGTGCAAATAGGGACAGGTTTTGCAGATTACATATCCCATAACCCACTATCGGACTCTGCCATTTGAATCTGACTGCACAAAATCAATAATGAAGTCGATCCTCCCTATTACAGACCCAGGACACTGATAGCCATGATGGGCCCCTATTTATTATGGATCTACGTAGGCCTGGTACATTACAGATCCGTCTCCATCTAATGTCATCACCGACCAATGTCGAATGGCTACAGGATTCTCTGTCATGTATTATTTTTGGTAGTGGCTATGGCGACTATCAGTTCTGGACACCAGGAACAACAGTTACAGGTAGGTACTATAATCCTGGCCCCAAAGAAGGAAACAATGTCTCTGTTCATCAAGACTGAACTTTGCCATCTGATGGGGATCATGTACAGCCATTACAGATTATGATGCAGCCTTCTCTTGCCCCTAAAGGGATGGGTGACAGGGGTCCAATGTCCCATATCCCTCACCGGTACTATAACGTGGGCTTCCGCATCCCAGTCACATGGTCTCTACCCAGTACTGGACCCATATGACTACTGTATCTATGTGCTGATCTTTTCAAGCTAGCTTTGATCCTTGCAAGAGTTGTATTTTAGCCCGACAGTTCCTCCTGAACAGAGTGTGTCTCCCACATGAACAGTCATCAAAATCATTTCAATGGAAGCCTCAATTCTTGCAAACAACCGTCTCTCAGCCCGAGAATCCTTTGCGACATCATTGTCCTAGGTCACTTATTTATGAGGCCATTGAAATGATACTGTTGTCCCAATGGTGGCCAAAACTGTGCTCCTCAGAACAAACAATACACGAGGTCCCATCTCAGGAAATGGGAGAACCTCAATTGGCTTACATTGGGTGGTCCCTGGCAGGTAAAACTTTCCAATTGATGGTTTGTACGGACACGAGAACAACAGGCTGTGGTGCACATCGCCTTCCATCATTCCAGGAGGCCAGTGGACGGTGGCTCACTCAGGATCATCAATTGCACATCAATATCTTACAGGTGGAAGCCATATGGAAAGCATTCCATTTTTGGCAGGAGAATCTCATGGAAAGGGCATTCTCATTCTGTCTGACAACCCCACTGTGGTGAATTATCTCAGAAGGCAAGGGGGAACAAAGTCTCCAGACCTTTGCATTCTTCTTTGGGAATTTCTAAGCTGGTGTCATCAACGACAAATCCATGCACAAGTTTGTCATATTCCAGGCTGACCACAGGTATTAGTGGACGCGCTGTCCCAGAAGAATGAACTAATACAAGCAGAAATGGTTGCTTTATCCCTTGGTTTTCATTTGCATATGTGCCCGCTGGGTTTGATCACTGGCGGATTTATTGGGAACAAGGGGAATGCAAAACTTACAACCTTTGTCTTGCCAGCCCTGGATCCAAAGGCCTGGTCAGTCAACTCCCTTTCCATAGATGAGAATGGCTTTGACGCATACGCTTATCCTCCAATGCACCTGTTTCCAAATTTAATACAGAAACCAAGAGAATTGGAGTGTCACCTTATCCTGATTGCTGCACTCAATTGGCAAAAAAATTGTGGATTAACAACTTCATCAGTCTAGCAATGGAAATCCCCAGGAAATAGAGATATTTCCTCATTTGCTCAAGTAACCATGATGGTAGGTGTTCCATCCTAATATATAGTTGTTGAACCTGCACATCGGGATCATGTTAAACAAGCCCTGAAGAACAAACAGTTCTCTCATCAAGTGGTGGAGATAATCACTTAAGTGAGATGGCCCTCCACTTTGAAAGGTATGAGGGAAATGGAGAATTTTCGCACAGTGGTGCGAGTGCAAACACATTGCACCGCTGAACGCATCAGTACCTCAAAAAATAGCTAACTTCCTACTATAGCCCTTTGCTGAGAAACAGTTAGCACAAATCAGAATCAAGGCTACTGTTCCATGATCTCCGACATGCTGCATCATAATGGCAGATAAGATGTCGGACAAAACAAAGACCTATCTGATCTGCTGTCAGTTTTGAGTTCACATGTCCAGAGGCTTTGGCTCTGTGCCCAAAGTGGAATCTATCATGGGTGCTAACCAGGCTGAATAAGACACCGTTTGAACTGCTCTTGAGGTCTTCCTTGGTTCATCTCTCATATAAGACCTACTGCAACAGCAGGCAGAATCAGCAAAATACATACTCTATCGGTTGACCTGAACTATTTGCAGTTCTGACAAAATGGGTCAGTATCACTCAGGATGGCCCCTACTCTCATTGCCAAGAACAGGCTCCTGTTCATGGTGAATCAGACTTTTGTAGTGAAATCCCTGTTTTCTCTAGACATTCAATCTCAAGGTCATCTTCAGGACCCAGTGCGAGCTCTGAAGTGGTACTTGAAAGGACTGAGCCAGTGCGCCGAGGGAGATCGCATTGCATATGAGCGAAACTGTTTCCTAATTGACATTATCCATGCTGTGGGATGGAGGTCAGAGTCCACTTTCTCCAGCTTTTATCTCGGAGATCTTTCATCCCAAAAGGCTCAGATCGACCCAGGTTACTTTCCCAGGTCATTCGACAGCAAGTGGTACTTGAAAAGAACCGAACCGGCTCATCAAGGGAGATCTCGCCTCTTCTTACCCCTCAAAAGGACAACATATCAGCACAGGCACTTTCATCCTGGATAAAATGAGTTATTCACTTTGCATATTGGGAAATAACCCAGATCAAATGAATTCGCTATGTATTTCAGCTCCTAAAGTTAGGGCAGTCGCTATAAGCATTACATTTGAGCGAAATTGTTCCCTAACTGACATTATCCATGCAGTGGGATGGAGGTCAGAGTCCACTTTCTTTGGCTTTTATCTCAGATCTTTGATTCCAAAAGACTTTGCTCGACCTGGTGCGACCTATAGCCATGGTACAACAGGTTACCTTCTCGGGTCATTCGACAGTTCATAAGGATGCAGTTTCACAACTTCCACTGGATTTGCGGGAGGGAAAATTTTTCCCTTTCGAAGCCTCTCCCCAACATATGTAGTCTTTTCTCCAGTCGGGTTATCAAGAAGCTGTCTCACATACCTTAGGGGACCAGAGATGGCCTCTCCAGGATAATGGGATGTAACTCCCTACTTTTCGTACCTATTCTCTTGTTTGTTTGTTTATTTTTTTCCCGAAGATTCCTGAAAATTGTGTTTTTTGAAACGCAAAAGTGTCGGGGGGGGGGGGTTGTGGAGTAAAAAATCTTGATTTTAGCATGCCATAGTATGGACTTTACTTTTTCCTACATGTTTTGTTAGTAAGATTAATGCATGTAGACTGTTAGAAAGTAGCTGAGGGACCCAAGGAAGACTATTATTATTATTATTATTATTATTATTATTATCTTGAATTCCTGGAAATTCTTTTCGGTAAATCGAGCATTCATCCCTTCGAGGATCTCTTGTTATAGATAGGCTCAGGGAGGGAAAAATACACGTAGTGGCATAATTGACACTGTAAGCATGTAGAGGTTGACAAATAAGTTGTATAAAACCTTAAGCCATATGTTTGTTTGTTCTTTTTGTTTTTAAATTGCAGACTTACCAGGGGGGGGGGGGGCGGATATCATCCATCCTCCAAGTGCATGTAAACACATGCAGTGTGCATAATCAAGGAAAGTCGAATCAAATCCACTCTTCTGTGCCATTCGATGTATGATAATGACAGCTGAAAAATATCAAATCTAAATACATTTTCAAGAGTCAAAATGATTTGTGTATATAATAGTGACATTGTACTAACTCTGACATACTAAATTACAACATTATGCTCACGCCTCTGAATCTTATCCATAGAATACAAATGAGTTTTAAAACATGACCATAAACATTGCCATAATCACATAAACACTGAAAGCTCTGTGATGTATGTGGAATGAACAGTGAGTTGTGCAACAGGGACAGTGTACTGAGATATACCATCTCAGAATATGGAAACTATATACCAGGTATGCTATTGAAATAAAATTATTTGAAAAATCGCTAAAAATAGCTAACATGCACAGATGATCTGGTGATCTGGTGATTGCTGCTGCCTGTTGCATGCAAACTTTTGTACAAGTTCCACAACTAAAGGGGGGGCTATATATCATGTAATTATTCATACAGAATGTTTTTTTTCTGTTCAAAAGTAATATTTTTGGGAAGCAAATTTGTATGAAAACCAAAGGACCCACAATTTAGAAGAACTCAATATCAAATTGATGTTTCATCTGACATAATTGTGCTAAAGCATCATTCACTTGAGAATATGTTATTTAAATTTGCTTATATACATGTGTATTGCATGAAATTAGTTCAAAGACAGATAACTGTGACAGTAAATAGGCATCCCATCATCAAATCCAAATGAGTAAATGCAGATCAGTTACTTTTGTTTTACAGAGACAGAGAGATTTTATCCCTTTTTTCATGCCAGTTTGCTCAGTATATGTTTTCTAATTTTCTCTAGTTTGCTGGTCAAAGCTATAGTCAAAGACAAAACATGAATACAATAAATTGAAATTATAAAAATACATACCATACTTATTAAGTTTCAGAGATATATATTTTGGATTTAAATATTCACAATATTTATATCCATGTGTTCTTCGTTCAGTTTAAATCCTAGCAAGAGGATATATGTTTCAGATTATTCACCTCAACATTTCACATGTGTTGTTTTCTTTGTGCAGGATGACCAATACTCTTTATCACTAAGTGCATGTAGCTAGGTGGTGTTGGGTCTTTTATCTCTATTCATACCATTTGTAGTTGTTATTATATACTCATTTTTTTCTCCATTAACTTTGGATTGTCAGAATCGTGCAGTATTTCTCCATACTGCACGGCTTCATACTGCACGACACGTGTCTAAAAATAGTATCGCGTGTTTGGAACTACTTTTTATTGTAAACAAACAATGTACGCAAATGTAGCAGACACCAGAGCTTTGCTTTTTTAGATTTGTCTGTGGATGAACTAAACGAGCTGTTTGAGAGTAGAGATGATAAAGGTGACGATGTGGATGAATTCATTGAGTCACAAAAGAATCTTTCAACCAAGCAAGTGACTGAACGTGATATTCACAATGTACAGCGGTGGCTTTATGACAACAAACGTGAGGCATGCAGTATTGAATATCACGTCCAGGATATTGAAAATATCATTCTGATCATTTAAACACTTATTTAGCCAAAATTCAGACTATGAACCGTGCTCTCTAGAGTCTATAAAAAAAATAGCATAAAAAGGCATCTTATGACCAAATGATATTCCGTTTCTCTCAGAGACCGTCAATTTTACAAGTCAGTCCAAGCACTAAATTCTAAAAAATACAACTAAAGAAGGCGGGTTTTGGTATAAAAGCAAGTGCCTCGGAGCCAAGAAGCCACGATAACGAAGAAGCCTTATTTTCCGCTGACGAAATGGGCTCTCACACCCCAGCCGCTTTGGAAATTTGCCATTTTTTTTTTTCGTTTTTTTTTTGAGAAATTGTTGGATTTATTATGACAGTACATATAAATATGTCATCTATAGCTGGCAATAAGAATGGCAATAAATGTACTTACTTTTCTGCTTCTTGAATTTCTTCAAAATGTACTTTCTGATCCACGGCGCGAAATTGCACTGCAATCTAGACTACATTTCCAACAGAAATCACATTCCAAAGGAGAATATACTGCACTCCAAAAGGAAATGAATTTGATATTCCCTAACAAAAATATTTAATCCTGCATCTTCTTGAGAATTTCACTTAAAAGAATTTCATATTTTGTCCACATTATGATTCCAAACTATCAATGACAGGACAGTAACACATGTGTAAGCTAGCTTGCTGTCGAGGCCAGTCCCTCTAGCTACATGTACATCGTACGTAATAGAACCAGCTAAAAACTAAAAGAGCAGAATTTAGTTGAATCGACATAAAAACAAAATCACTCCATTCCAGATCAACTGGGAAAGTTGTTCCAAGGCGCAGTCATTCACAATATGACTCAAAATTTCAATTTTAAGTAGACCAAAATGAGATTTCTTTTTGAAACAAATCACTGAGCGCGGTACTCTATCAAGTTCAAAGGTCACTGGGCGGTGCCATGTGCGCATGAATACTGTTACTGTGTATTAGTTTAACTTCGGTTGTGTATTTACTTTAGAATATAGCAGAAATTCAGTTACTTTGTTTCTTGTAGTGTGTTCTTTTTTTATTCAGCCGTAGGTAGAAAAGCAAAATGAGTATATAATAAAAAGGTTACTGCATTTGTATGGGAAAATATGAACTCGTTTTTTTCTGAGCTATACTGCACTCCTGACGTCGTGCAGTATAACTCAGAAAACTCGTTCATATTTTCCCATACAAATGCAGTAACCTATAATTACTTTTATTTGAAGATGACACTTCTGTCACAGGACTGGAATGAAACTACAAGAATAGCACCTGGTATGCACAGGACCATGTACATTAATATTGGTGCACATTATTAAAATGAAACAAAAAAAAATTTAAAATGTATACCAAGTAGTACATCTTCAGAAAAAATAATTCAAAATAAATACGTTGATTAGTAAACTGTTAATTGACTAAGTAGTTATCCCTGAGACAAAGAGTGGGATATAAATTGAGGGTTGATTATCTCGGTAAAGAAATCATAACAGCTTAGGGCACACTAATCTTCAGCATATCTGATTTCATCCACTGAATGAATTTGATGGATTTGATGCCAGGCAAATTAAAGTAACAGGCAAGAAGGTGTTTATCTAAACCTGACGAAAGAAACTATTCGAACAACTTGCATATCATCTGATAAACAGAGTGAGAGGCATTTGGAAATGTGGGAGAAGGAAAATATTTTTAAAAAGAGAAAAATATGAGGAAAATCGAGTACTTGTGTTGACTCCAAAAGTAGATAGTTAAAACAAAAGTTGGTTTAGAGTTGACTCTGAAAACAAACAATTGAGTAAATTGGAAATATCACCAGTTGAATTAAGAATCTACAGTCTCTGCTCTATGCATAGATCCGAAATGAGTATATAAGCCCCGCCCCCTTAGAGACTGTTACTGCGCACCCCAAGCTTCCCATTAAAATGGCTGAATCATCAGAGAATACAGGCAGCATGTCAGATTCTCTCGCGCGCATTCCCGATAACATTTCAATTAAATACTTACCTGATCAAGATAAACTTTCCAGTAAAGTGTTGCAGAAGGGTTTGAACTACTTTACGCAAGGATATATACATGAGATTAAAGTTTTGGAGTTGGAAAATACGATTTGCGTAGAAGCGAGATGCTGGGCATCAATGAAGAAGAATCAGCCTCCTCACCGTCTGCACATTGAAATCACAGAGGAAAAGTTTAAAGACGCATATTGTTTGTGTAAAGCCGGGTAAGATCTAATATATTTTTTATTTTTATGAATTATATTTAATTTTTGAACAATTTAATACCCTGAAGTAATGGCAACTATTGGAGTATCCATACAAGTCATACAGGTCATGTAGGCATTTAGTACCGACTATTTCAGTAATGGGTGTTATTTTTTACAATTTGATTACACATACCTTTAAATGGCGAGTATTCACTTTATTTGGATCCTTATACATCCATATGCCTTTGGAAAGTCATTATTTACACACTCTCCGAGATGTACATATGACAAAAACCAATGTTCAAGTACGTGGATATATTTGGATGAGATCAACCTAAAGGTGTGAGCATGCTGTGACGTCACAATGAAAGCTGCATATGTTGAAAATAAAAATCGTATTACCCTGTTAGTTGTTGATTTGAACCAAGTTGCTCTTCTCTAGACCCAGTTTAGCACCTGGCCACCTTTGTAAATGTCCACAGCAATAATTTTCGTTTGGGTCATCCATATATGACGTCACGCAATTTTTGCGGATTTTTTTTACCCCATCCCCCCCCCCCCTTGTCTCAAAATCTCAGACCCCTCATATATGACGTCACAAAGCTTTGACCCTCCCCCCCAATAAAAATGTTCAAAAATAAAATTGGTTTGAAATCGCTTTACATTAGAAAAACACACAACAATACAACACAGAGTTCTGAATTATTTATTTCTATGGTAGAACGGCACTGGTGTTGTTTTTGTTACTTCTCATTTGTTAAAAAACCCCACCCCCATCGTAATAAAAATCAGACCCCCTCCCCAGCTCGGTGTGTGACGTCGTATATGGATGGCCCCTCTGAAATTTGTTGATGACATTTAAGGTGCAAAGTATTCAAAAGTCAGGATTGAATAGACTTTACTTAAACTACATTACTATTAAATTTTAGAACAATATATAATTTCAGATGAGCAAATTCACCTAGATGACCATGTTGACACACATTATACTAGAAAACAAAGATTTTACCTGTCGCTCCAGCATATTCATGTCAGGAATTACAGACAGCGCCACTAAAGACAAACAAAAAACACAGTATCTGGAATGTTTAATTTTTATTTATGTCACTGGGATGATTTACTGACCACAGTTATCAAAATTGCAACTTTGACAGGTGTTGTTTGTAAAACTAATTAATAATGTATAAACACTTCCTCAGGCATTTCACAGCTTGGTGTAAGCAGCATGTTTCAGATACATACACTGATAAAATTTGTTTATTTTATTATTAAAGTGTATGGTTATGTAAAAAATATATCGTTGCAGGGTCAGTGGGCATTGCTCGCATGTAGTGGGGCTAATTAAGTCCCTACAGGGTTTCAAACCACATAACTTCACCACTGTTCCTGACCAGTTGAGCTGCACAAGCATACCTCAGCAATGGCATGTGCCAAGGGGATCAAAAATAAAACCAGTGCCACTTAACCATGTCGTGGTTGCTAGACCGACAGAGAGCAGGAAAAGGAAGCCAGTGCTTTGCCAGATAGATATAAGCAAAAAGTATGTATTGAAAGTACAAATTATTTACCAATCAAAATACTTTTTTAAATCTTAGACTGAACTTAGAGTTAACTGTTTATTAGTTCCATTTTAAGATAAACACAACAAACAATATAGTTTTAATACTTTGTTTTTATTCATCATGCTGATGCAACATACGTGAATTGATATGTAATAAAAATAATCATGTACATCTACAATACAATGTCATCAAATAGAACAAGTAATACAGTGTGCATTAAGAATATGTGCAAAAAGTATAGATGTCTAAAATAGGCACTGATATGCAGTAAACATAGAAACAGCATTGGTTAATACGACAATTTTATTACATTTGTTTTACATTTAGAGTACCGAAAGTGGACGAAAGGGACATGTCTCATCTCTCTAGTCTGAAGGGAACACCCCTAGAGTGCAGAATATCACCAAACATTCCTAAGGTATCAACACCTCTAGGGGACATGCAGATCGGGTCAATATTATCATATCAGGTACTATCCAATCATAGTATATTCAATGTTCATCCTTAACAAATACAATTTGAAAAAGCGTTAGATGACAACACACTGTCCATATTTTATTGGCCTTTTGAAACAAACATGTAGGAATACAGTGTGATAAAAGTTTGTATGTTTTAACTTTACATATGAGACGTTCTATATGCACCCTATGTTTGGCAATTTTGTAAGCAAAGTGCACTTGGAATCTGAGTTTTCACTTCAGTTCCATCTATAATAACAATGGAAGTGGGAAAATCTTTCCTATATTCAGATGGCATGTTTTTAATTATAGCATCTCTGTGTGGCCAAATCGAAAGCTGGCCAAGTTTTAAATACAAAAGATCAAGCCATGTGTTAAACACAACACTAGCTGACTGTGCTGACAGTCCAAACCGTGTGGCCAAATCTTTCAAACCAAAACCACGTCTAAGCCACCATATTGTTAAAAACAGTCCATCTTCTTGACTCAGGCTTTTTGCATCCCTCCGTCCTGATCCATATTTGACTGGAAACTCTATAGGGGCTAGAAAGGACAATAAAGCTACAAATCTTATGTACGTGATTCCTGTGTAGTATTTAAACAAATTTTTTAGTGTGTTTTCTTTATACTTCACAATTTCTACACAATGTTTGTTTTTTGCAGTTATTTTCTTCAGATGTTGAATTTCTTTATCCTTTGATGACACTTTAAGTTGAAGATGTTGTATCTCTCTTGAACTATTTTGACAGTTTAAGCCTTAGATCCTGATTCTCAGCTGCAACTGCTAACATATCCATTGCTGATATCCCTGAAAAAAATGAAAACTATGTATTTTCTTAATTTCAGACAAAGTACCTGAAACAAACTGTACAAATAACTCGGGACTGTGGCAATACATCTGTGACAAGGACTTCTCCAGTGTGTTTACCACACGAGTTCAAACCATTAAACTTGAACACCAAGTGCATAAATCCATGTGACACTGAGGTACAGACAAGAAATCAGGCCTTATCGGATCGCTGGTTTCATGAGAGAAGAAACAGACTTACATCATCTAATTTTGGAAAAGTACTATCAGGGAAATCTAATCCCAGCGAAAAATTTCTTAACAGTTTATTTTCAAAAAATGATGTGAAAGCCAAAGCTCTGTAATATGGTAAAAGACATGAGAAAACTGCTAAGGAGAAGTATCTTGAATTGTATCCTTCTAGGCATTTCCATGAGTGTGGCTTTGTCATCAATAATGACTTTTCATTTTTGGGTGCCTCGCCTGATGGAAAACTATGTGACAATGGGGTATGTGGAATTGTGGAAATTAAATGCCCATTCTCTGCTAGAAAAATGACCATTGAAAAAGCATGCAATGACATACCAGATTTCTACTGACAGAAGGATGAGCATGTATCACTAAAGAAAACACATAGTTACTATGCACAGATTCAAGGTCAACTTATGGTTACAGGTTGTGAATTTTGTGAATTCATTGTATACACCCAGGAGGATATGTATGTAGAAAGAATTAAACCAGACATCCCATTTATGACTTCAATGTTACAAAAATTAGCTGAATTTTACAGAGATTATGCAATTCCATATCTGCAATCTTCAAAATAAGTGATTAAAATACTTACATGGGCTTTCAGTCTTTGTAGACACCCCTGACTCACAATTCATATCTGGACTGTTCAATCTGTAATAAATAAATACTTATGCACAATTATGTTATCCAACAAGTAGTTTTTATGTTTGTTTACATATATGTGTATTTGAAATTGATTGTCAGATATAAGGAATATAACTAAAACACTTTCCGCACAGTATCAGTTCATTAAGTTGTTAGCTTTGCATATTTACATTAATATTAATGTCCGAATTTATTCTGAAATTAAACTCATAGTTACATTTCATATGTAAAAAATGAATAAAGCTAGACATATTCTATTAGTTACTTGGCTCTTACATAGTTGTGTTTTCTTTCAAATGCAGGCATTTGTGTTTTTGTTGACTGGTTGCATTTTGTTCTAGAAAAGCTCTCTTCACTGGAAGTTTTCTTGCTGGTGTACTACGTGAACCATCAGCTTGTACTACGTGAACCATCAGCTTGAATGGGGTCTGAGTAATGCGCCATTATACATGCACTGATAGTAACCCAATTTATTAACCGGTTATTAAATCCCAGAATACAAGATATAATATCGAGGGGGCTGGTATGTAATACATGAATGCTTATAATTTAAGCACAAATATTACAGGGGGCCCTGGATGCCTGAGTGCCAATGTGGGTATGTGAGAAATCTTGCCAGTAGCTTCCCGTGGGTCGGTGGTTGTTCCTGGGTTTTTCCTCCACCAGATAAAACTGGCCGCCTTGTATAGCAAGCATATCATGTGCTGAAAAATGGCGTTAAACCCACAACAACAACAACAAATATTACATCAACCAGCCTTACCAACTGTGTATTGGATATCTGTCTATTCAACATTATTTTCTATAATACTACTTATACTTATTTACCATAGTGAAATTTAAATTGAATTACCTTTGAGCAAACGGCCTTGTGTTGGTTTATTCTGGTGATATTTAGCTGTTCGTGAGGTCGACCACACGCTTTGATCCATCGTTTCACCTTTTCCAAATCATGTTTTGGAGTCGGAAAACGTATAAAATGGCCTCCTTCCAACCTTTCAGGATATCTCTCATCTGCATTGCACGTTCCCCATGCACATCAAAGCACCATTTTGTCATTAAATCGCAAAATTTACGAAAGTCTGTTATACAGCAGTATTTTCACCACACGTTTGTTTGTGGGTAAAACATGGCGGATGTTTACCGTAGCACCGGACGCTCTTATCTGATTGGTCAATATTTGTCGATTTGATTGACAGGTCGGATCTATGCATTGAGGTCCAGCTGAAAGTGATTTTTTGGGAAAATCCAGATATGGGTTGCACTCCTTGATCTAGTACAATAGCTTCTCGTACATGTACAACCATTGGCGGTGCACTTCTGTGATGATCTCGCAGTGTTATATCATACTGAGCATTAATATTGGTGATATGTGTCTCTAAATGTAGGATCAATTTTTAATGATGAACAGTTGCTATTCTCTTTGCATTGTAATTGGAGTTGAAAGTTCTCTTCTTTTTTCCCATTATTTAAGGGCCAGTCTACATGTAGCAATGGAAGGTTTATAAATCCTTATACTGTTAAAACCTTTTGCTTCATGAATCTTGCATATTCTTACAGGAAAGCAAGTTATATATTTGAAACAAATTTTTTTGCTGTGGCTAGCTGATTGCACTTCAGGTCACATTTTAGGGTTGAGACACTTGTGATCTCTACACCCAGATTTTGATTTAAAATTGGTCAAACAGGCAATTAAGGCTTTACGCCTTGATTTATGGAATAAAACACTCCATTTGAAACTTTGAAATTGACCGTCCAGAGAGTTTATGATACAGAGTTTAATTGCATGGTACACAAAGTAAAACTTAGATTGCATAGCAAAGTTTATAAATTTTCTTTTATCATGTGTATTTGCCCCTAAATCTTATGCTGTAACTAATCCACGTAAAATTCAGTGCAAGAAGATTTGAACACAGTTGTTTTACTTATGTTCTTATAGTTCTTCCACATAAGAATGCCTTTGTCGGAGTAAAATCATTCTTACAAATCTATACTAAACTTTTTCTCTTTATATATCAAGATGTGGAACTCTTGTAAATCAAGCCAGAATGTTCTACATAATTGCTGGGGATCTTCTGTATGCAACAATGGGATCAGATTTACCACTCCTGGTCAGCAGGGCAGCCCAGACCTTCCTTCATGCTGTGGCATTTTATGACCAGAAGCAGGAAAAAAAGAGTACAAGCCGGACAGACTGGCATCAGTCGGAACATGTCTCTCTTATAAACAAATTGTTTACAAGTGTTCGAGGATGGCTTGAATACTACAGTTCTAAGTGGGATGAAAAGTTAGAAGCGAGTTTAAAAGTAAGTATATCTATGAATCAGTTTGTGAACTGTTGTCTGATATTCATTTCATTATGTGCTGTTGTTACAAAGTCAATACTGCATAGCATTACCCCCAAATTTTATGCAAGAGAAGAACATGTATAATCCGTATAATGTTGCTTTATTTCTGTTTACCCAGTCTTTGATAAGACATTAACTATTCAAGGTTATTTAATGTTTTGTAATCCTCTCATGTTAACTTTTCTTTTATACAGGAATGGGATGCTATTTTTGCACCAGCTGAACTCCCATCAGAAACTGTAAAGCAAGCCTGGAATTCGCAAGCAGAAGAAGATCTCTATCACATTCTCACAAGAAAGGTAGTTTATTAGATGCTGTTAAGTATGCAATTTTCAGTTTTTCTCTAATTTTTAGCTCACATGGCCATTAGGCTAAGTGCATTTTATGGTGTGATCCTGTATCCATTGTATGCCATGCATCCATCAATAATTGCTATTTTCAGTTTCATCTCAAAACCATCAAACCATGCAGTTACAGTTGTCCCCATCTTGAATCCCCCCACACGACCAGCAACGACCAGTTGTATACAGCCAGAATCTCTTGGCACTGACAAGTTTGTGTTCAAAAGTACCCCTGTAGTATGTGCAGTGATGGGCATATTATTGCAAAAACTGTCATATTTACCCCTCATGAATGTCCACAGAATGAGGTTTACAGATATAAATTACACTAATATTTGTTGATTTATTAATTAAACACATTGATGCCAATAAGTCCCTAACTTTAATCCATACAAAGATGCAAGTAATCTAATTATCCTTATCTTCCCATTTCAACTGAAGTCAGCCAAGGTTATGCCTATTTTATAAAAGGGTTCATAATCAAATCCAGATAGTTATAGACTAATATCTATTCTGCAAACCATATCCAAACTGTTTGAAAGACACGTTTCCAAACATCTCAATGGTTACCTTTCAAAGTACTATTTAATTCACCCATCCCAATCAGGATTTAGATGGAACCACCCCTGTCAGTCTTTGTTAACAAAATTCATTGATGACTGGTTGCTTCCTATGGACAATGGATAATTGGTTGGAACTAATAAACTTTCAGATAAGAAACTCATCAAGTCAGGTGTTCCACAAGGATCAGTTCTTGGACCATTACTCCTTCTGCTGTACATCAATGATTTACCATATCACATTGAGCTATCCACCACCAACATATTTGCAGATGACACAACATTATATAACTTTGGATCAACTTGGCATCATGATGGACAATATCTTTTACTGGAGAATGCAAGTTGATAAGGTCATTAAAAAGTACACTCATTGCTTTATAGCTTGAACAGAATAAAATCGTATCTCCCTCAAGAACAGAGAAATTCTACAATGCCTATATCATGCCACATCTAGAATATTGCTGTTCTATCTGGGGTAATAGTGACACAGAAAATCAAGACAGACTACTGAAATTTCAAAAAAGAGCAGCTAGAGTTATTCTTGATGCTGATTTAGATATACCATCAACAAATCTTTTTAAAACCCTTAAGTGGCTTCCATTTCAACAAAGAACTCAGCTTCAAAAGGGTTTATTAGTCTACAAATCCTTACATGGGTTGGCTCTTGATTATCATAAATGTAATTTTAAATTTGTGGAAAATGTACATACATATGAACTAAGATCCATCTCAAACAACAATGTGTAATTTCCTAAACCAAATTTAGAATTTTATGAAAAAGAGTTTTGATTTTTCTGGTGCCAAACAATGGAATTTCATTCCACCTTATATAAGGTCAGCTGACTCATCAAAAGTTTTTAAGAAGCTTCTTAGTCAACATCTACAGAAACGATCATTTATATGATTTTGTGTAATTCAGTAATACTCTTCTTTAAAACAATGTTCTTTCATTTACTCACCTGTAATGTTTTACACAGGTTCACTACTGATCTTTGTATGAATCCTGTATGTACTCGTCTTTAATTGTATAGTAGCAGTAGATCAATTATCTATAAGTTTTTAATAGCATTGTTGTCTAAAGACACCACAACTTTTAAAAATTGTAAAACGTATAAATGTAATTGTAGTAGGCCTCATGGAAGAGTGGTCAGTTGACCAAATGAGCTTGTTCTTTAAATGAAGTCATTATTATTATTATTATTATTATTATTATTATTATTATTATTATTATTATTATAATATCTTGATTTTTAGAAGGTTTTTGATTTGGTTGACCATAATATACTTGCATGGAAACTTGAAAAGTACAAATATTCTTACTTGTCACTCTCATGGTTCAAATCATACCTATCTAACAGAAGCCAACAAGTTGTTATTGGTAACATTAAATCAGAGCTGATGTCCATCAACAAAGGAGTTCCACAGGGATCTATGTTAGGTTCTGTACTTATTCATATTATTTATAACTTACTTGCCACTGCATTTACAACATTCAAAAACTGATCTATATGCTGATGATACTACCTTGCATATGTCGGATTTCAATGTTAAAATGTTAAACAAACATTTGGGTGAAGATTTATATCAAGTTGAACATCATTGGTGCTCATTGAATAACATATTTATCAATCCCCTAAAAACCAAGGCATTGTTGCTTTAAACTAGTCAAAGATTATCAGTGAACATAAATCCAAATCTTGAGCTGCATATTGAAGATAATCTAATTGAAGAGTTTGACACAGAAAAACATTTGGGAGTTCATGTTGTAAGAATCCAGAGTGGTGCAAGCAAGTAAAGTACATTTACTCTGTAGTAAACTCAAGAATTTATCTTTCACAGAATATAAAAAGTTATCTACCACTCAGTTATTGGGAATTATTCTTCAATGCGTTCATTCTTCCTCTTTTGGAATACTGCTGCACAATTTGGGGAAATAGAAGTGGTAGTAATATTGAAACAATCCACAAACTTTAAAATAGGGCAGCAAGAATTATCCTAAATTTACCATTTGGTACACCATCCAGAATTCTATTCTCAGAATTGAAATGGCCGACATTTAATTACAGATTAGACTACCACAAGTACTTTTTAATTTTCACAGTTAAGAATTAACATTTCCCACAATATATGCCATGGCGTTTCATTTTAAGCCAGAAGAACAAGACCAAGGACCGAAATTGAGATCAGTTACAAATGATCAGTGCAGAATATCATTTCCAGTATTTTTAAAAATCACTTGCTTACTCTGGTGCTATTTTGTAGAATGAACTCACCATAACCATTAGATCAGAAACAAATCTAAATGTGTTTAAAACAAAAATTGTATAACCATTATCTTGAAGACAGTTATTATTTTAAATATTGAAATACATGCTCTCCAGTTTGCTCTGTTAATGCATATCATATACACTTTGTGCTTTTATACTTGATGTATCCTGAGGGCATCAGGGGAGAATAGATACCCTCATAAAATAAAGTTTTTATTATTATTATTATTATTATTATTATTATTATTACTGCTGTGTGTTAGCTTTTGGCACTTTGATAATTACTGGCTATTATTATCACCAATAATTATCAAGATGACAAAAAGCTAACTGCTGGGAAGCACAGTATTGTTGAGCTCTAGATAGCATGACATCCGGTCACCATGAAGTAAAGATTTTATGTTGGCTGCAGTGACTTTTCACTCCTAGATTACAAGATGTATTTAAAAGAGTACCAAACTAAAACCATTTGATCATGTGGCAAACTCACTTCTTTGTAAACACTGAGCATCTCGTGTGTTAACTAAAAATTGCCAATGAAAAAATAAGTTGTTGCAAAAGGTGCAAAATGTCATCAGACATTCTCAGTTTAGAAGGAAAAGTAAAAGCAATTCAACTAAATGAAAAGAGCGAGGGTCCTTTGATTACTGCTCGGAAATTTGATGTTAGAAAGATTCAAATAGAAATCGTCAGTTATACATTCTACAACGGTGGGAGAATGGAATGGATGGAGAATAATAGTTACAGCCAGATGTTTGTACCTGGATTTTATGGACGAGGTTGTTTTGCACTATGATTGATGATCATTCATAATTATTTTAAATAACATTTATATAAGTTTTACCACATTGATTCCTTAACATTCCTGTGATTTTTAGATGATAATGCTAAATATTTTTTAAAAATTACTTATGCCTTTCATACTTTATATTTAGTTATTACTTACATCACCATCCCTCTTATAAGGCCACTTTCCTGCTGCAGAAGAGAGGGTCTTATAAGACGGGGACCACTGGCATCAAATTCTTCTGGACAGAATTTGGCAGGAAGCATTCAGATGCGAAAGTCTTTCAGATTTGTATGAATGATACTAATTCACCATAAAATGTGGCTGCTATGACTAAAATTAGAATTTAATAGCAGCAATATCTTTACCCATTACTATTGCATACCTTTTACTTTTTCATGCTGAAAAACCTTGTCCATTCGATGTGAATACATCCTCTCACAGAGTGGAGAATTGTCAATAAGATAATGTCCACTCATGCACCTTGCATGCCTATGTGCAGAACTGTCATCTTTTTCAAGGACTCCATGTTAATGGATATGTGTCGAATCTGTGACCAGAGAAAAACTTTTAATGTTGCTAGTGCTTCAATGCATTGCGATCTTCCCTCAACAGATATTATCACTGTATTACATGTATCCTCATTCTATTTTGCATGCCAGTAACCTACACTCCCTTTCAGAATTTGGTTCTTTAAGGGACCTCTAAAGATACTATGCTGTATCCCACCCATTAGGGGTTAGGGTACACTTATATTCATTATCAATTAAACGTGCTGGTTATGGATAAGTCTTTTGTGTAAAGGAAATAACGTGTCAGAGGCCCTTCCCTAATCTATGGGAATAACGTATTCCTTGTTCTTGATTAATTGTCTAAAGACCGAATTCTGTGTTTTTTCACCTTTGTACACTGATAATTGTTGTGACTCATGTCATATTGTTATTGTAGTGTGTGTTTGCAATCGCTTGTCAAAAAAGGTTTGACAAGTGAATATCTTACTTTAATATAAGAAAAGAGAGGTAAGTTCCCATTGCTTACCTTGTGCACAGGTGGGTTCATGCACTGGGGTGTATAGAGCACACATCATATAAACGAAAGGTGAGTTCATGTGTGAACTATATAACACATTGTCATTATTCATTGTTTCTTTCCGTGAAATTTTTTATTTCAGAGAACAATGTCAGGACAGTCTGTGGCGATGTGTGTCCAAAAGAGGGGCCTTTGGGACACTCACCCAGACTGTCTCACTTTTTCAAAATGTACAAGAAGAATCGTTGCGCATTTAATAAATTATGGTCAGCTGAAATCTGGAATCTGACATATTCCAGATGTACTTATAGAAGGCAGAGGAAACGTTAAGCCCCTCATCTTCTGATTTTTCATGTTACTTTCATGCAGAGTCCCAAGGGGCTCACTCACTACAAGATGACTAGTTCTTTACTTTGGAAGAATACTCCCAGGTCCCAGGAACTTATGGGACCAGTCTCTTCGAAGGCGAGCAAAACCCTTCATTAGGAGGGAAATGAACGTTTGAGCAGCAGATCCCCTCCCCTCGATAGGTAGGAGAAGTTGAAGACTCCTCATGTTCAGAGTAGCATGTCACTTTCTTCCACGAGGGAGGAGATGCACTGCTCATCTCACATCCTGGGTAGCGGGTTGTTCCCTCCCATAAGGGAGGAGCTGCACCACACCCAACACTTCTGGGGTAGCATGTCACACCCTAATGAGTGGGAGGAGCAGCACTGCACCTTGCATAATGATAATTCAGAGAAACTAGGCTCTGACATATCTATGTTGCCTGACTGATCACTGGGCGGTGAACAGCGACTGGTTTTTGACCTGTGACTGGTCTGGTCGCCATTCAGTGCATGGTCACCAGTTTGTCCCAGTGACTGATCAGATTGTACCAGTCACTTGTCATCTCTTACTGGTTTCTGATTTTTTCACTGGTCATTACTCAGAGGCCTCATGGTATGGGGATTGGGTTTGGACCAAGTTCCCTCCCTTTCCACACCCTATCGTTACACTCTGTGCAGGATTGGAAGTCTGCCCACCGGGTTCAGACTAGGGAAGGGGATTGGATCGGTATCCCCCCAGGTACAGTCCCTCCACCAGAATCTGTTCTTTTGCTGGTTTGCAATAACTAGGTTGGGTCCTTTATCTAACCTCGAGAAGTCAGAGCTCCTTCCATCTCAGGACTTTATTTACATGGGAATAAACTTCCTCATGAACTAGAACTTAGTCTGGATACCACAGGACCCGATAGAAGGAATCTTGATTCTTCTAGAGGCACTACAAGCAAGACATCATTGTTGTGAACCTTGAATGCTGCTGCAGATCTGGTTCCCTTAGAATGTCTCCATATGTGCCCTCTACTGTTTTTCTTGCAAGGTGGAAACCGCACATGGATTCACTCTCAGCTCTGATTCATTTAAAACCAGATTTGGGTACGATCCCTTACAGTACCACAAAATAATAATTTATTTTACATATAATTTTTCATACTCTGAAATGAATAATTATTTTGTGTGTATGAAAAAAATACATGAAATATGGTAGTGAGTATTTTGATGTTCCATTTCATTAAATACTTAATTTTATAACATGCATAACAGATAATTGGTGTCATTTATATAGTGTATATCTTTTTACATATCACTGCTACTATGTTTTTAATGACATAACATTTTCTTCTGGGTCCCAACTATTAAAAGATTGATCATATCCTTTCTATTTTAATAGCAGCAATACATTTACCCATCACTATTATATAGCTTTATTCCTTTTTCGTGTCGAAAAACTCGTCCGTTCGATGTGAAAACATTCTCCCACTTAAAGTGGAGAATTTGTCAACAAGCCACGTCACGCCCGTGCATCTCTCTGCGCCTGCGCGAACATTCATCTTTTTCATGGACGCCATACCTGGTGGTTGTGTCGCAAAACGTAACCTGAGGAAATTGTCTGCTGCGGTTTTTCAACTACATTTCGGACTTCCCTCCTTCTAAATTCATCTGTGTTACAGTTGTCCGTCTTGGCTATATGTGTTTTATGCCACTATTCGTCAGTGTTTAGTTCTAGGAAGAGTTTTTCTAGTTCTCCACGTGTACTTTACCCTTAGAGGGGTTAGGGTAAACAATATGTCTTGTTTCTTTTCAGGTACACGGTAAGTCGTCTATGTCATTACAACACGACATAGAACAACTGTGATAGCGCCGCAATTAACAGGCGCATAATTTTACAGAATTAATATTTCATTTATATATTATTCTCCTACTATTTCAATTGTTTCTTTATTATCTACGCGTGTCGCGTCGCATGCTTTTCTTGTATTTTCCTGAGAACAATAAAGCTTGTCAAGTGAACTAGCTTCTAATATCTCTTGGGAAGAACATATATATGTATATTGTTTACCTGTAGCAAACTAACCACTGTGGTGCAGATAGCCCGCAAAGTATATGGTGAACGGGTATGTATAGAGTACGCGACTTACCAAAAAAAGGTGAGTTTTCTACGTGTAGATTTTAAAGGTGAGTTTATACGTTGTTATTATTATTGATTGATACTTCAATAATAATTATTTCAGATAATATTTATTTCAGATAAAAGAAACAATGTCAGCAAATCAGTCTGTAGGTAAGTGTGGCCATAAGAAGGCCGCATGGGATACACACTCAGACTGTCTTACCTGTTCCAAGTGTAAGCGGAACAGTCGCTGCAATATTTGTACAATTGGACCAATGAAACCTGGAATCTTGCTGATTCCAGGCGTACTTATAGAGGGCGGAAAAAAAAAAAAAAAAAAAAGTTAAATCCCCCTCATCGTCTGATTTCTCTGGATTTTCTTTTACAGGTACTCAGACTAAGGCAACATACAGCAAGAAGACCACTCTAGTTCACAAGGACATTCCGGGGCCCCAAGAGCCTGCACCAGCCTCCCCGGACATAGTTGAGGTCCCTCCTGTAGGGGCTTGTGAACGCTCCAAGAGTAAATCGCATCTCCCGGGAAGGGAGAAGACGAAAAAGAGCAGTAGTGTGTTACTTCCTTCCACCAGGAAGGAAGTGTACCACTACAAACATTCCCAAAGTAGCGTGTCGCACCCTCTCGTGGAGGGGCTACACCGCACCTTGGGTAGTAATGAAGACAGACGGTCACCGGTCTTTGGTTGATCACCGGTCACCGGTCACCGGTCACATCGTTCCGGTGACCGGTCATCCAATGCCGGTCACCGGTCATAGGCCACCGGTCTTTTTCGTACCGGTCACCGACGTCACAATACTGATCAACAATCAGAGGCCTCGTCGTACGGAAGGTCGCAGACCAGGGAAGGGGATCGGATCGGTATCCCCCCCTTCCCTATTATACCAATGAATCCATACGGGATATGGGGACCAACATCTCATAATAATTGGCCCCTTATGCCTTTTGGGCTACTGGACCCTGGACTCTGAGTAGAAACGATGTTGCGGCTCGTGTTCCGCCATCGCCTCCTCGCCAGGTAGCATCCACTAGTAGATCCCGACGCCTAGCATCATCCGCGAAAGGCAAGCGGTCTCGTCTTTCTCCTGAAAGATCTAGAACACCTAGAGCCCCTACTCAGCAACTACGGGAAATGGCGCATAGTGCGCCTCTGTTACCTTCTCCAAAGGACATTGTGTCGCCCGGCCACCCTCCTGCTCGGAGTGTTCTAGATGATGATGCTGTATCTATCATCGTCGATTCCAACGAGTACGAACTGGAACCGACTGATAGACCCAGCTTCCCTCAACCAGAGGAAGCGGAAGAGATATGGTCTTTTGATAAGGCGGTAAATGAAGTTTACCGCCTACTACCTACGGATTTGTGCCCGAAACCGTCTGGTTCACAGTCCAAGAAGATCCTCTCCAGTTTGGAAAAGATCTCCGGGGCTCAATCACAATCAGATCTTCTGCTCCTTCCACATTCCTCTACAATTGAGGAAATATCACAGAGGTTCTCCTCAGGCCAGGACATCGCTAGACGGCGCAAAGGGTGGGCTGTCCCAGCCTCTACTTTAAGACCTATGGTCTCTGCCTCTAGTTACCGGGTACATTCCCCGAAGTGGCCGTTAAACCTCCTCAATTGGATGCAGATGCATCTCAAGTCGGCTTGACAACGGGAACCTGGGCACGCCTTCCTATTAAGACGATCGAAGCCATTGAGCAGAAGGTCCGTCTTCTGACCACCATAGCTTCTCATGCGGACCTCTTCTCAGCTACGTCGTTTAGTATGCTGAGGGAGGCCTCTCTAAATCCAGCCGCATTACAGCGTGTGCTGGAAGCTGTTGCCAAGACATCTCGGCATTCACTCGCTATTGCAATGGCCCTTTCAGCGGAACTCCTACACATCCGTCGTGATGTTGCACTGGACTCCTCGAGGGTCTTACTTAGCCACAGTAAAGACCTTCTAAGGGCTGCTCCCTTGGAAGCTGAGAGTCTCTTCGGAGGTCTCATTCCCACTGTGGCCTCACAAGATTTGAAGGACCATCAACGTAGGTCCTTCACAACTGCACCTGGCCCATCGCAATCGGCCAGGAAGCGTACTAATGTGCATCGACCTCAGGGGCCACCTGCTAAATTCTTTAAGCAGGTACAGCCCCAATATAGTGCACAACCTCAATATAGTGCACAACCTCAAGTGAGACCTCCTCGTCAGTCAGGTCCTAGGCGTGGACCTAGACGCCGAGGAACCCCTAGGAAGAAGTTCTACAACCCACCTTCCTTTCCCAAGGAAGGAGGGGGGGGACGGCCCTAGGGACTCGCACCCTCTCCTGCCATCCATTCCTCTCCCAAACATCCCCGTAGGGGCTCGCCTAGGCCTCTTTTCAGAGGCTTGGGCAAGTATCACGGACGATGGGTGGGTCCTTTCTCTTGTAAGCGAGGGTTACCGTATTCAGTTTCAGGAACAACCTCCACTATCAAGGACCCCCGTATTCTTTCATCAGTCCAATCTGGTGAAACTAAGGGAAGAGGTAAATACCCTTTTACAAAAAGGGGCAGTCGAGAGGGTCCTGAACGATCAGTCCCCTGCATTCTACTCCCGAATCTTCCTGGTCACCAAGAAAGTGGGAAATTTCGCCTTATTATCGATCTCTCCCCCTTAAACCGTTTTCTTTTGGAGGAACATTTCAAGATGGAGACCACCTCCTCAATCCGAAATGCGATGCGGCCATCGGATTGGGCGGTCTCCATCGACCTTCAAGATGCATATCTTCACATTCCGATTTTTCCACCTCATCGGAAATATCTCCGGTTTTGCTTGGACCAGGAAGTTTTTCAATTCCGGGTTCTACCGTTCGGAATAGCTTCCGCACCCAGAGTTTTCACCCGAGTTATGGGAGTAATAGCGTCTTATCTACGAGTACGGGGAACTCCGATCCTCCAATACTTCGACGACTGGTTAATCCACAACGTTCAGGTTCAGTCCCTCCAGCAGGATCTGTTCCGTTGTTGGTCCACAGTAACTCAATTGGGTCTTTTACCCAACCTCGAGAAGTCAGAACTGATTCCATCCCAAGACTTCGTTTATGTAGGAATCAACTTCCTCACAAACCAGAACTTAGTCCGGATTCCCCGAGAGCTTATAGATCGAATCCTGGCACTCTTAGAGACACTACGAGTAAAAACCGTGTTGTCTGCTCGCCCTTACCTATCCCTACTGGGAACCTTGAACGCCTCTGCAGATCTGGTTCCCTTAGGACGGCTCCATATGCGCCCTCTACAGTTTCTCCTACTCGCAAGGTGGAAACCGCACAAGGATTCTCTATCAGCTCCGATTCCTCTAGGAACGGATTTCCATCATCATCTGCGATGGTGGATGAATCGAGACAGATTCCTAGCTGGGGTCCCCATGCACGCTCCGGATCCCCACTCCTACCTGTTCGCCGATGCGTCAGATTCCGGTTGGGGTGCTCATCTAGAGCCAGAGGGGATAACTCTTCAGGGCCTTTGGACCCTACACGAGTCGTCCCTCCACATAAACAACCTAGAAATGAAGGCTGTCTTTCTAGCATTACAAGGGTGCGTCGACAGGGTAAGGGGTCGTTGTGTCATGGTCTCCTCCGACAACACGTCCGTCGTAGCGTATCTCCGACGTCAAGGAGGCACACATGCCCCTTCTCTTTGCGTGGAGGTCTGGAACCTCCTCCGCTGGGCTACCTCGGAGAACATCTCCCTCCGAGTTCGCCACATCCCAGGGAAAAGAACATCTTAGCGGACAGTCTGTCCAGGCCAGGCAAATCAGTTCTCACAGAATGGACTCTTCACCGCGAAGTGACAGAGTCCCTTTTCTCACTATGGGGAAGGCCCCTCGTGGACTTGTTTGCGACCAGGCTCAACAACAGACTCCCCTTTTACGTCTCCCCAGTCCCGGACCAGAGAGCGTGGGCAGTGGATGCGTTCAGCTTCCAGTGGGATCGTCTGTTCGCATACGCCTTCCCACCGTTCCAATTGCTTCCCCAAGTTCTGCAAAAAGTAAGAACTTCCACTGCCCGGATCATTCTCATAGCTCCGTTATGGCCCCAACGATCGTGGTTCAACGATCTTCTAGATCTATTGATAGATCAACCCAGATCTCTCGCTCAACGGAGGGATCTTCTGTCACAACACAGAGGCTCCTTCCTACACAACAGCCCACACATTCTCCACCTTCACGCTTGGTTCATCTCAAGCGATCTATCCGCCAGAACAAGTTTTCGGGCCGGGTTGCCAGTTGCATCATTCAGGCCAGGAGAGCTTCTACATCCAAGGTCTATGATGCCAGGTGGAGAATCTTTTGTGATTGGTGCAGTAGGAAACGTGTTGATCCCAGCTGTTCCTCTATAACTGCCATTGCTGATTTCCTTTTGTTCCTTTTCGAGAACAAAAGATGTTCAGTATCTACTATCAAGGGCTATAGAGCCGCCATTTCTAACACACTTAAATTCTCTCAGGGCTCGGAGATTGGTTCAGATCCACACCTTGCCGATCTCATTAAGTATTTTTAGCTTCAGAGACCTGTCACTCGCTCTCTGACGCCTAGATGGAATCTATCATGTGTTTTATGGTCCTTAACAAAAACCCCCTATGAACCATTGAGTGAGGCATCCTTTCAGGATCTCACACTCAAGACGGTATTTTTACTCGCTTTGGCGTCTGCGAGAAGACGTAGCGAGATTCATGCATTGTCGGTGGACACTGGCTGTCTCCGTTTTGATGGCAATTTTGAATCCGTTTCCCTCCTTTGTCAGCCAGGATTTTTAGCCAAAAATCAATTACCTGCGGTAGCTCCATCACCTATAGACATCCCCAGTCTTAGTCGAATCTGTGCTGGGGATGATCAAGATAGGCTCTTTTGCCCAGTTAGGGCACTCTAAATGCTTCAAAAGTGAAAAGAAAGGGCAGGAAACGTCTTTTCCTACCTCTTAAGGGCTCCGTTGATATTTTGGCCTCCACGATTTCAAGGTGGATTGTCACCACAATTAAAAGAGCTTACCAGTCCCTTATTGATAGAGACCTTCCCTTTATGAAACTAAAAGCCCATGAGGTTCGAGCCGTCGCTGCCTCATGGGCCTATCTAAATCACTCGTCTCTGGAGGACGTCATGAAGGCAGCATTTTGGCGATCCCATACTACCTTTTCGTCCTTCTACCTCCGCTCATTAGCACATCAAAGCGCAGGCATATTTTCTCTGGGTCCCATAGTTGCGGCACAACATGTGGCCCAGAAGGACTCCAGCAAATAGTAAAGTGGACATCTCCCCTCAAATGGTGAGTAGTTTACATTTTTCCTCTGTTTTTGATCAGTTTAACATCAGCCGACCCACCTAACTGACAAATTCAGCTATATAATAGTGATGGGTAAATGTATTGCTGCTATTAAAATGTAGTTTTTTGGGGGGTAAAACTAATTTTAATTATGCAATACTTACCCATCACTATTATCAAATGCCCTCCTCCCACCCCGCTCTGATGCCCTGGCGTAATTTCGTCTATGAAAAAGATGAATGTTCGCGCAGGCGCAGAGAGATGCACGGGCGTGACGTGGCTTGTTGACAAATTCTTCACTTGAAGTGGGAGAATGTTTTCACATCGAACGGACGAGTTTTTCGACACGAAAAAGGAATAAAGCTATATAATAGTGATGGGTAAGTATTGCATAATTAAAATTAGTTTTACCCCCCAAAAAACTACATTTTGCCAGCACATACTTTTTGCAGTTTTCTTTTACTTGATAAAATTTTTCTAAATCTTGAAGACGCGATCATGCTTGTCATATAGAGATAACTACTCTTAAAATATTCTCTCAGGATCCTCACCCTTTGAGTCTTCTAATCAAAATACCACAAGATCTCGTAAAATTACTTTTCTGATTATAAAAATCTCTGTCATGAAACCAGGACAATAGCCTTGAGCAACAATAGACATATTGAGATCCTTATTTTTTCACTAATTTGATGTTTGGGTGTTCTATAGGCATCTTGATAAGATAGCGAAATTAGTTTATCTATACTTTTAGCTCTGTTATCTTCATTGTTTGCTTCAATTGACAAAATGTCTGTTGATCGATGATATGATCCTGACTTGTTTATGAGAGCAGGCAAAGCAGTTCTGACATTCTTGTGAACTTGATGTATAAACATATACTAAATGTACATAGGGGACAGGAGTATTTCATGGATCCACCTTGATTTATTAGAATATAGTAAATATTTCTTTCTAGGTGATAATTAAACTCAATAAATTTTTGAAGATGGTACTATCTTGAGGGCCTGGTATTAAATGTAGATGGCTTTTTCTCTGTGTGATAAAGTAAAACATGTAAAAAGTTTGTATAGGCCTGGATATTTTATTATAGTATGGGGGAGAAGACTGCCTCACTAGGACTTCTTTACTGTAGATATTCTGAATAAGAAGTTCATGTATCTAAGTTAGCTAAAAGATGGAAAGTTTATTTGATCCTCATATTGGCTAGAAATTATCTTATTAGTAACTGATTGTAATGACACAATTGCTGTTATTGTCCGACTTGTAGCCAAATGGTTTTTGGGTTCGAAAGCGGGTTTCCATGTAAAATATTTTGCAAATGTAATTGAGTAGCATGTTTATATCAAAGGTAGCCTCATAGAAAGCAGGTAAAAATACCACTGCAGAAATTATAAAAGCTCCAAATTAAAGACAAAAAAGGACAAATTGAAATAAAAATAATACTGCCAAAGTATGAAGCAAGACACAAATTCTTGTGTATGCAAGTAAAAGAAATATAAAAAAACCATACTGCAATAATGCAATAATACTCTCCCCCCCACAAACCATACTGCTGAAGTATGTAGAAGTATTGCACAGAATCTCGTGTAGGCAAAAAATGAGCACAACATTTTGATAGCAGAGAGTAGGATAAAGATCTGCAAAGAAACATGGCCTCACCCCTTTAAGTAAGTTGTTTCTATCCTATGTTTATCCACAGGTAGAGACTTTAGGCAGTAAGGCTGGCATTTTGTCAAAGTTTTTCATAGTTAATTATGTGGTTAATAAATAGGTGGAATAGGTGCCTATGCATTTTGGTGTGTGTGGTGGTCCACGAAGCAGTCCTGACATCCCGTCCTGGCCCATAGCCTTGTTGTTGTAGGAACTATTTTGAAGGTCATCGCTCAGGTCCTAGGCCAGTGGTCTAGGCTTTTTGAAGACCAGTGGCCTATGGTCAAAGATTAAGTGGCTCAGGACCTACTCCAGGGGTTAAGTCGGTGAGGAGTTGTACAGTTTTAAAAATCATTGCTGGTCAAGTGGCCAACAGTGGTAAGGAAAGTGGTGCCAATTTTTTGAAGACCAGTGGTGGTCAAATGGCCCACATTAGTAAGGAAAGTGGTCCTGATTTTTTAAGACCAGTGGTGGTTACATAGCATGCAGTAGTTAAGGTAAGTGGTCCAGGTATTTCAAAGATCAGTGTCCAAGGTGGGCCAGGTTTTTTTAGGTCAGTAGCCTTGGGTAAAGGCCACAGGTTAAGTGACTCAGGAGTCAAACATTTTGAAGGCTTGTGGTCTGTGGTGTCTTCATACATTTTTGAAGTTCAGTGGCCTTATGGTGAAGGTTAAATGTTAGGGACAAAAGGTCAAATGTCAGGTGGCCTACAGTTGTAAGGAAAGTGGCTCAGAATGAAGGTTTTATATACTGCTACTGTATCAACAAAATCATTATGGTCTTTACTTTTGTTTATGTTTAATCAGTAATTGAATGGAGCAGGACAAAGGTACTAAGAAAAGAGCCGGCAATTGCTGCAGTTGGAAAATAAAATGAGATTTCACAGTCTGCCTTATTACAGGTTTTCAAAGTACAGAATTCTAAAATTATTCAATTTATGGTTTGCTTCAGTACATGCAATTAATGTACATCCTCCGATATAGATTATACTCAAAAACATCTCGTGTGAAGATAGTCAGTACACAGGGCAGATAAGCCATTTTTAAATAAGCTATTTCTATCTCGCCTTTCAAAGTACTGTAGATCTTGTGCTATGATCCCAGCGGCATCAGTGTCAGCAGCAACAGATGTAACAGCAGGTTAAAGTTTGTGTTTTAGGTTTGACAGCAGATTGAACTTTGTGTTTAAGATTTTGTTTATGGCGTGTTGGAAGAACTATGCGTTTCAAATTCACCTTTGTGTTCTAAATAGCATGTGCCTGACATTATTCAATACCTTTTACACGGCTTTATTGAATTTGTTTGCAATTTATGGGGGAGAAGTTTGATGTTAAAGTTTACCCTCCTCTCATAGTACCTGGAAATAGTACATAATTTTGACTAAGGCAAACAGGATATGATCCCTGGAAAAGAAAAACTGTAGACACCATCTTAGAACTTGAGGCACCTGTGCATCAGAGATGAGTTCTGTGATCTTCTATCCATGACCTCAGGTTTCAAACCAAAGGTTGTGACTTTGAGTTTTGTTTAGCCCCTATCTCATGAACATTTTAGTTAAAAAAAACAGGAATAGATTTTTTAAATCAGCTTTGGAGTGTTGGGTTTCTCAAGAATATTTCAGATGATTTAAATATTGCAGTGTAAAAGATTAAAAGGAGAAAATGGATTCCTAGATTTGTATCAGTTCCTGTGAGGTATACTTATTTTTTTCACAAACTTAGAGAAGAGATCGTAGGATCAAAAGGTTTTTACATGTGATAAGCAGGTTTGTAAGTTATTAGGATGCAAATCAAAAGTGGTTTATTCCTAATTGTTGTGAACATGCATTTGTATTTATAATGACTGCAGACTTGCATGTATGTAACTTTCATTCTTAAGCTAGTAACTCATTCTTTGGAATTCTTACTTTTCAGATGCAGAACAACAGATCTCTGACAAATGCTTTGATGCATCTTTATTGCAAAGATGTGGACAGTTTTCACCCAGGTGTACAGAAATGTTTAAGTCAGCTGGCCTTTAAGGTTAGTCAACAAGTTCAAAATATTCAGTTTACTGTTAGTCACTTCTTAATTCTGTTGAATTTCAGTTCATCCTTAGATGTTTTATAGCTCTGTAAAATCTTTGGTGGGACAATACCTTTCTGTCTCCCATTCATTCATCATTATTTCATTCTCTCTGTCCATCAGTCTGTTCATCCATTCTGCTGATGATGGTATGTACTTTGTACTTTGTATAATTAGTCTCTATGATAGTTGTCATCCAATTTGTCTTAAAACTTTGCTGAATTCTTAAATGCACAGTGAAGATGTGCACATGCGATATTACAATGTAATTAAGTTGATTTTCTTTTTCTTAAGAAAATGCACAGATTTTAACTTGTGTTAATGTCACTTTTGCCTTGCAGCCAGTATTATGGTACTCAACTTGTTTAATCAGATCCTGCTATAGTTTTATGTTCCTGCTGTTAAGCATAGGATATCATGATATAACATCCATCTTCCTGTCTTATCAATCAGTTCATCCATTTTTTGTTTCCATGGAGTTACTTTTGTTCTATTCCTGAAGCAAATTTTATGAATGACTTGCAGTTAGGGTTAGGAAAATAAAAAATGAAGTGAGAGCGTGAGATAGCAGGTGAACTCAAAGTTTGGATACCTTTCACATGGGATAGGAAAGAAGCCTATCAATTTCTTGGATAAAACGTCAAAGGTGAAGGTTATTGTGAATGAAAGAAGAAAAATGGTTTCCACACAGTAACTGGAGTTCTGCACCATCTGCAGTTTCCAAAGCTTATGGATGGCTAGCATATCTGCTCAGAAAGCCTATTGATTTCAGGGTTAAAGATTAAGATCACTGTCTGAAAGAAGAAACATGGTTTCTACACAATAATATCATAGACCTGAAATACAATTTGTATATGGTTTGCACTTGGGGTGCAGAAGAAGCCCATTTGGGGGGAGAGGGTCAAAAGGTTAAAGGTCAAGATCACAGTGACTGAGGAAAATAGTTGTTTCTACACTAATATTCGTGCATGATTTACATGTTGGGAGAGGAAGAGACCTATTGATTTTGGGGTCAAAAGGTCAAATGTCAGGGTCATTGTGTAAGTTGTTTGACTAAACTTTGTGGATGGCTTGTACTTAGAATAAGAAAGAAACCTATAGATTCTCTGGTATAAAGGTCTGACATCATGGTCATGGTAAGTCTAATAAGAAATAATGGTTTCTGGACATTAAGTTTGGTTCCAGACGACATACCATGACCAATGGTCGAGGTAATTTATCAATAATCTCTCGAGTCAACCATGCCCTACTAGTGCTTTCATAAAGAACTAAACACATGGTGTTTGTATAATGTGCCATAAATGGTACTTATTTTTATACTTGTTTCCACTACTTTTACTTTAATGAGTACATTGTATCATGGATACTTTGATTTTAAAAATGTTATTATCCACTGAAACTGATTTATAGATGAATGACTGTACGTGACAGGGTGCAGGTTTTTGCATTATCAACAAAAAAGTGTTGAAAAGGGTTAGTGATAAAGGTTTTGACTTTAACCCTTTTGCAGCGGGATACGACTCCAGTTGTACTTTACCTTTGCCAGCAGAATATGACTCTGGTTGTATGTTCACTACATTCCGTCGACCTCCTTGCAGAAGTGTGTTTTTTAACTGTATAATACATCATCAATTTACGTATCAAAGAAGGAAATAAAGGTAAAAGGTACACAAATCATTAACAGAATGTGTTTAAAAGACCCCAAAACTGGTAAAAATTTGATTTCAAAATCCAGTTTTAACATGCAGAGATAAACAAAATGGCAGTCACATACTGAAGAGGGAAGTGAAGACAGTTATATGCTTGCTGAATTAGTTGAAAATAAAGACCATTTTGTGTGGAAAATTGACATTCTAGACAGTGGGAATCGTTATCTTTACTTCTTCAAAATGAACGGAGTTGATGATAACTGGTTATTTGAAAATATGATTTCAAACACGAGTTTTAATGTGTGGAGATCAGCATGGCTGACAGCACTGAAGCAACAAGTTACGACAGTGATGTGGATGCTGATTTTGATGAAAATATAGACAATTTTTTTGGGAAAAATTGATGTTTTAGGCAGTGCAGATCGTGAGCTTGACTTCGATGAAATGAACAGAGATGATGATAACTGGTTAGTAGAAAATATGTTTTCAAAACTGAATTTCAATGCATGTATTTCAAAATGGCAGACAGTACTGAAGCAGCAGTAATGTGGATGCCGATTTTGATGAAAATATAGACAATTTTGTGGGGGAAATTTATATTTTAGTCAGTGTGATCGTGATCTTGTTTACATTGAATGAACTGAGCAGATGATAAATAGTTAATTGGTATTTTTGACTTGGATATTGACAATGATGAAGACGTAGATGATTTTCAAGCAAACTGGACATTGTGAGAACTTCACTTTTCATGAAGTTTGCACATATACTGATGTTGGGTATATGCATAATATTATAAAATTTTACTGCATTCCTGGAAAGGGATCAAAATGAACCCATCATAACTCTGATATTATTACATCAGAATTTATTGCGGAATAAAAACATTGAACCAAAATGAAAAGCTTTGTTGACTTACCAGCAAGGATTATTCTGTTTGCTCTCCAATTCTCATGCAAGTAAATTTAATAAAATTGTAATAACATTTGACATTCTTGATGGATTTTTATTATTTTGTCACCTTTTTAAATGGCGTAAAATTCCCCACATTTCATACACTTACGTGTAGGAGGTAAAATAAATATAATAATTGCAGGTAGGAAAATTGCATTGAAAGTAAGTTAAAAACAAAAATATTGTAAAGCATGTTTTTTTGCTTACATAATTTTACTTTCTACTGAAGGTTTTACGTCTGAAAATTTCAGTGAAAAAATATATGACCATAAGGAAAATTTTATGCTTTTTAAAAGAGTATACAACAATTGAAAAATTATTTGCAAAAATTGTCCTGTAAAGCCACATTGACCAATGTCACTGCATTCTCTCATGTTGCTACACCACTGACTGAAAAAATTTCCAGTTTTACACAAATACCTGTCTGATTGGGCCTCAGTATGAAAAGGGTTAATCAAAGGTGACATGTTCAGCAGATGTTTTTACAATTGATATTTTCCTTCCTTTTCATTTTTAGGTAAGTGATACAGTGTAAACAAATGTTATTCATTGTATCAGTGTCAGCTTTGTAATTTTGCTCTTGACTTGTTGAGGCTATTTTCAATGATGAGGAAGTAATTCATCCACTTTTCGAAAGTAGTATATGTCTCTTTTTTTCATCATGGGAGATGTTAGGGTCATGTTCAAAAACAGAAGTCTGTAAATAACATTTTTAAAAAATGACATCTTAAAAGTACAGGGCATGACAAAATAACTCATTGACCCAGATAGCCTGACATCAAAACATAATTACTTTTCTATCTGTCTAGATAATTCATGTACCAGTGAAAATTATCAATTTTGCCAAATATCATCAGGAAAATTAATATCTTTATTGTCACAAATGTGTATCGATGTGTCCAGCAAATACATTGTTGAGGTAGGTAAACCAGGTTGCAGTATATCCTTGCTTGCCGATAAAGAGCACTTGCATGATAATATTTCAATGTTCCTTAACTCACAAATAACAACTTCTGATTGTATTTCTGGTGTTTTTGTATCTTTTTGTATGTAAAACTATGGCAGTTGCTTCATCATGTACATATACTGCCACTGGTGAAAAGGCTCGCTAGTAACTTTTTCTTCAAATGTGATCCACCTCTAATATTGATATTGTTTCATAACATAAAGATTGTCTTTAACAAAGGAATGTATCACTAAAATAATATATAGCTTTTCTTATTATCTAACCTCTGAAATCTGAAAGATAATCTATATTTTCCTTGAAAAATGCTTGAAGTGATCTCGACACTAAAACGCCAGATATGGAGATCATTGCCCTAATAGGTAATGGAGCCAAATCACATAGACTGGTTCAGGAATTTAAGGGGGGAATATCATGATTTGTACTTAAGTTATGGATTTGAAGACTGAACTGATTTCATCCAAAATGGGGTTGCCAAGGTGAAATATGCCAGTGAATAAAACCGAGACTTCAAGAAGTTGTGAAACTTGTGTGTCAGAGATGTTGACCACATTGTCACAAATAAATGTAAACCCAGTTTAATGGAAAAGGGAACACAAAGATAGTAACCTGCATACACTCTTTATATTACACAAGTTAATCCACTTTTTTAGTGAGAATAGGAATTAATGTGCTTGACTGCTTTTTATTTCTACCTACTGAGGATGCCTTCAATTAATCCATGTGCTAATTAGGGTTATCAAAGTGGTTTGATGGCCAGATGGTTGACTATTCAATCAACAGGTTTTGAGAACAGGTTAAACATCACTTAGTTTACATTCCAACTTGAAGTGTCATCTTTTGTTGGCTGTAAAAAAAATTGTTTTGTGTATGCACATTTTTTGTTGTATTTAAAATTAAAAATTTTTTTGAAAATATGGCATCTGGAAATTTTGAGGTCTGAATATTGGGTTTAATTATGTAATTGTGGCAGAAAGATTTGATGTAACAAAATAAACTGTGTCTAAAAAAAAAATTGAAAATTTAATGTTCCTGCATGAGACTTGGCTGAGCCTTGTTTCAGTAATATAAAACTTTGATATGTTGATGTTTTCATGTGTTTCTCTTTTATTCCTCTTTGATTTAAAAGATAACTGGACATTATAAAATTTGAAAGGATGTGTGAATATCGAATGATCAGTATGATTGTGAATATTGAATGTTTAATTCAGGAGTCCAATTTGGTCGTCGTCCATTTCTTTATTTTTGTTGTAAATATTAAGAAAAAAAATGAGAGCCATTGATACGATTAGGTTTGAAGTGTTTTTGTGAGTTATGTGGGTGCTGATTCATGAGGGAGTGGTGTATATATTTTAGGGTAAGAAGGTTAAGGGTTAAGATCATTGGGTGACTCCAAGAAGAAAATTGATTTCGTAACAAAAACTTTACTTCTGGACCATGGTACTTGAACTTGGTCCTTGGCAGATGGATTATTGGCACAGCTCTGGAGATTTGATACCAAGTAAACAAAAATGGATGGAGTTAAGAGTTAGTAAACAACCTTTTTTCTCCAAGTAAGATAATTAAAAGTCCTCAAATTTTGGAAGTGTAGCAGTTTAATGTATTGCATCTATATTACCTATGGATCAGAAAACACCCTTAAACTGGTAATTATTTAATTGTAGTTTATACACAACATGATGATTTTCAATAATTGTTCTTACACATAGCAAAAGTTTAGAGTAGACTTACTAATAACTCTTAATATTTTGTTGTGACATCACTATGTAGGGCTATGTGGTAAAAGGGTGATTTTTGTCCACTTTTTTTTTTTTGACTTCGGGAAATTGATAATATTATTGCAGGCTATTATGAAATGAAGTTAGAAGAGTCCAGTCATAAACAAAATATGTGCATCATGGTTTTCTACATATTTATTGAAATTCAACACTAGACAGTGACTCGGTGCAAGAGCTGTTTTTAGCCTCTTTAAACTGGCTGGATCTACTTGGGACAAGTTGTATGACCACATTCAGTGTACATGACCAGAACCTCTCGAATTGGTCATCATTGACATTAATTCAGAGATCCAATCAAAGTTGAGGGTATGCAATTGTAGTATCACTTTTGCTGGACTTTCGAAGTTGCAGACAACTGGTTTTGAGTCTCATCATCCAACTATATTTCTGTGTTGTGCTTGCCTGCCACCCCTGGCACCAATAGGTTTGCTGTATACATTGTGATACATACCTTTGTACTTGGCTTACACCTATTTTAATGCATCTTCATGGGGCTGCCATGGGCTGGACTTGCTTCTCCAATTGGATACTCATATGGTATACTGATAATAATGCCATGCCTGTTAAATAAATTGTTTTGTACTGTTTTAACTAGGGGCTCACTCCCCACCCCCACCCCCACCTCCCCCATTATCGTGAGACTTCAGGGATCAGCCCAAGTCACATTGTGGACTCATACCATAGTATTTTGATATTCACATTAGTTGAATTAGGATACATATACTTGAAAATCAGAATACTTTATTCATTCTGGGATCAGCCTAGCACAATTCTACTTAGTCTGGGATCAACCCAGATATGCTGAGATCAGCCAAGCACAGATTTGTACTTAATTTGGGATCAACCCAGATATGCTGGGATCAGTCTAGCACATATTCTGCTTAATGTGGGATCTACCCAGCATGCACTCTAATGCTGGGATCAGCATACATGTAGCACAGATGATTCTACTTAATCTAGGATCAGCCCTAAATATACTCAAATGCTGGGATCAGCTTAGCACTGATTGGGAATCATGATTGTCATGTACAGTGTGTTTCATGCAGATTCTAGCCCATGAGTAGCACCCAGTGAGTGAGAACACAATTTTTATTTAAGTAGTCAGTAACCAGCAATGATGGTGTCTACTAGTAATATATATATATATATATATATATATATATATATATATATATATATATATATATATATATATATATATATATATTTCAGACATTGTTTTAATAAGCTCATGCTTTCTATTAAATCCTCAAAATCCTCTGTTTACACTTGCATTTGACAAAGTTTCTGAAATTAATATGGTTTAAAATAATATCTGATCTTTGTTGCGAGGCCAGCATGGGGCTAGCCAGAGCTGTGGGTAATTTTATGCTTTTTTGAAGGTGGTGTGTCCATTTTTAAGAATCTGCTCAACTTGATAAGTAGTATGTGTCACGCTATTTGAGCTGTTAATGGAATGAATTAAAATGTATATTGTAACAGTCACACTACCAATAGACTCCATCATTGGTTTGGCCGATTATGTGATGGTGCAAAGACCAAACCAGCATCAAAGGCTGTGCATTGGCAATCGGGCCAAGGCAGGTACAAAAGATAATGGGAATAAGACTCCAGACAATTGTCTTTTATAATAATTCAACTTCCCAGGACAGAGTCCTTGTTCTGTGAGACCATGTACGTGGACCAAACTTTGTGGATGTCTTGCATTTTTAGTAAGAGCACAACCTTTCATTTTAAAGTCAAATGTCAGGATCACAGTGAGTTAGAGAAGAAAATGGTTTCTGCATAATAACTTCAGTTCTACACTATGTATCTTTACTAAACTTGTGTATATAGTTCTGTATATAGTCACTAGCAGAGCGTGGCAAACCTTGGACAGCATCGGCCAAGAAACTGGTTGTCGTTATTTGTGTCATTGTGACCTAGACATTTAAGCTATCTAACCCAACATCTGTAGATTATTGTCTTCCCATATCATTAAGTAAGTTCCAATATCAGCAAACCATTCAGAAAGTTGGAGGCCATTACATATTGTATAACTAAACTTCTCGCGCAGAAACTCGATAAATTAGATGGATCATTGGACAGGTTGACTATAAATTGGAATTGTTATTGAATGATAGTAATAATGTTATACAACATCAGTAAATGGATTGATGGACAGGCAGAATGTGAATTAGTAACATTGCTTAAAAAATAAATACTCACAAAGTTAACCCAATACACAACTACAAAAATTGACTGATGGACAGGTACACAGTGCATTGGAGATGCTACTGAATAACAGCAATAATAACAAAGAACAAGTCTTTTTAACTGTTTGTTAAATATCAATACATAAATCTTTTTGGTGTTGGTGGGGCCTCAAATTTCACAACATGAAGTTAGTAGAGGTGAGATAGTAGGATTATTTGAAGCAAGTAATTATATTGAAATAGAATTCTGTAATATTTAGGCAGAATCACCATTCTTAAATAATGGTTGGATAATGGTTGGATAATGAAGTGGAATTGCCAGTATGGCTAAATGACAGAATTGCCATGGCAGAATGCTACTGGGGCAGAATTGGCATAACTTGAATATAAGTTCATGAGCAACAATTGAGTGAATTGGGGCCAGAATACTCAGAAATGACACTGCATGGTGAGGGAACAAATTCCCATGAAGCATATAATAACAGTATATACTGTTTGAGTACTGTTGCTATTGGATTCTTAAAAGTTGGGTCAAAGTTAACTACACTGATAAAATAATATAAAAAGGTAATTTCTACTAATAAAAACGGCAATTTATACAAATTTGAATGACGACAAAAATCATTTTAGATCACAGATTTTCACAGGTTTTGCTGTATTTTCATTACCTGGAATTCTATTTACTGCTTTAGTTTTCTTTAGACAGCAATTTTTAAAATATTTTTTATTGATGATATGTTTTTAATTCAAAGGGCAATACAATAAGTGTTTACTGTTTCATTTGGGAATTAAACAAATTAATGACATCATCAATGAAGCCAACATAAAAAAGTAACATCATGCTTGACATGCAATGTAGTCAATAGATTTTCTACACTATATCTCATGGTTGTATGATTCAGATTTGAAAAAAATAAAAGTCAATTTATTAATTCTTCCTTTCTTTATTATGAGCATTATTTAATTTCTCAAATAATAAACAAATTTAAACATGTAACTTCTGACCTTTACTCTTTTACATTCATGATATCATCAGGATATTATACCTCAGAAATAAAACAGATATGGTATAAAAAAAGAACTAGATAACTATCGGATTTTTATCAGACTTGGTATATAGATATATATCTAGACAATGTCTTGGAAAAGTTTTATATTTAGTCCCAGAGTAAGATGCAAGGTCAAACATTAGATTTTAGCCTTGCAGATATGAGGGTTGATTAAAATGTTGTAGAACAAATGCAGTATCCCCAACATCATAAAAATTAATCTGTCTGTAATTGAAAATGTCCCAGTTTAGGATGTGAGGTCATTTTTAAGTTAATGATGTCACAGGCTTGGTTTTATAATCTTTTTCTATGTCATATATGTAGACGTGGTGGCAAAATGGCAGATGAATCCATTTTGGAACAGAGGAAAATTCTTACTAAGGAATTAGGAATCAATAGGGTCTGTGCTAGATTGCTTGATAAAGAACAAATGGGTTTAGAGGTGAAGATCTGCAAGGAATTATTATAAAGATACAAAGTAAAAGGGTATCATTTCTTAAAAAAGTGTGATGAAACTTGGATACACTAATTTGAATGAGAGAGTAAAGCAGTGTATGGAAGCACACAAGTTCACCATTGCCTATAAAAGTATATCTTTCCAAATCTGCTGAATAGGTTATGTGCCTTATGTTCTTCAACACACAAGGAATAATTCTGAACCACATGGTACCAGAGAACACCAAAGGGAATGGACAATACTTTGTCACAGTAATAATATATCATTTGTGCGAGTCTTTTCACAAAAAGTGTCCAGATCTACTGAGAGGTTGCTTCATTTTGCATCAGAATAACACCAATGCACACACATGCAAGTGTGTAATGCAGATCGTACAAAACTTGCTGTTGAAGCCATTAATCACCCACCATACAGCTCTTATTTAGCTTATTGCAACTTCTGACTTTTTGGAAAATTGAAAGATTCATTACTGGGAAAACATTATGAAAGCAGAGAAGAACTATTAAGCAATGCAGTCATCAGGTTGCTATGAATACTGTCACATGATGGGCTGCTGCATGTGTTCAGGACATGGCTCACAAGATGGGAGAAGTGCATTAAACCAAAAGGAGGTTACTTTGAGAAGGACATTAAAAATTATTGTAAACAGTTAAGTAACCTTTTATTTACAGCATTTGTTATAGAACTTTTTGAATAATGCTCCTACATATAGCTTGCAAGCACCATTATATACTTACACAAATACAAATGGAAGTGGGCCATATTTGGTAAATGGGTACATCTCATTGAGATCTTCGACAAGTCTGATAATCAGCATTGAGTCAACATAGGTCAATGCACTATGATGGACGTAAATACAATAACTTGAAGAAATATAGATGGACAAATGGATAAAAGTAGATGGGAGTTGAGGGGACTTAGAAGCATTCTGTCCATCTCTGAAATAATTTTTAAAAATGAAATGCCTTCTTAAAATGTATTGAAAATTGTTTTAGTTTAATTTAAGCCCCTATCTTTTCACGTGGTCTTGTTGATTAATGATGATGGCAGTTGCATGTATACTAAACTGGCTGCCAGGACAGACACCAGTTTATACCACAAACAGCACTAGAAAAATAATTTATTACTATATTCATTATAGTATGTTTGCCTGGTGCTTCTATAGAAAATAAAAAATGACTTATTTCCAACCTAAATACAAGTCTCAAATCTAGACGACAACAGTCACTAATCACTTGTCAAAGTGAATAGCAGTCCTTGTACTGTTTAGGATACCACAAACCAAAGCATACAGAAGAGTTAGAGATGCAACTCTTGGTATTTCAGAAGTTGTGTATGAGATAAGTAACAGAAAGTTCATAACTTTACTGTACAAATTTAAAGCTAATATGTTTTACATGGAACATTTTTTGTCAAAACTGTATTAAAAAAAAGACATATATAGTCCCTTTAAAAGTAAATATTTAAAATATGGAAAACAAAAGATGGCAGAGACAATTCATTGAATTCTTGGCATGTATGTCGGTTGATAGGTATCTCAGTCTTTCAAGGATATAATTACTAATTGTATGACATGTGCTTTTTATTTATAACAGGCAATAGAAACAGAGTACAGTGTTCAAATGCAACAATTTAGGGAGCATGAAAGAGCTCGCTTCATGGAACTTCTTTCCAGTTTGTTTGAAAGAGGATGGAGCACTGCAGTGAAAAGGGAAAATATGCAGGACATGGAGAAAGAGAGATTCATATTGCATCATACCCTTACATGGATGCCATTTTCACACTTTCTTCAAATTTTCTCAGGTATTTTTCTCAGGTGGCTGTATTTCATATTTAGGTCCTCTGGCCAAAATGCCAAGTGAGCTTATGATATGGCCCTGCATTCATTATGCATTATCTGTTGTCTTTCCATCAACAGTTGCTTGTTACCAGTCTGAAATCCATATTTTTTATCTGATTTAAATCATATTTGTAATATTTGCTTATATCATCCAAGTCCTGAACAAGTTCAGTAATGAGCAAGAGCCATACATGTTCATGAGATGATCTTGCATCTGATAGAATCACAGGTTAGAGGTTATGCAGAGTTCTTCCCTTTACAGAAAAAGATTTAAAACATAAAAAAGATTAATTTTAGAATAAAAGCATACCTGCCACAACACAATGTGTCCAAGAAAAACATGATTTTTGACTCCCAAACCCTCCCACATGGTCCTGTTCCAAAAAATATTTTTGATAATTTTCAGGGAAAAAAACAAAAAGACATTTTTTGACCATCACTATACATGTCCAAAGCATGTAGTCTGTATAAACAGTAAACAGTCCTGCTTCGAGCACATGTAAAACTATCCTTGGGGCAGGTTGTACAGCTGATTATCATGGAGTCAATTAAAAGTTAGGGTGGTCAGAGATAAACAACCACCCATTCACAGATTACGTAATTGGTTGAGAACAGCTAGGATGATGCCATATCAGGTTCTTTGAACACTGTTCTGTGGGAGAACCCATAGGCTAATTTGCATAGGTAAAGTACATTAAGTGGAACAACCCAATTCGTTTGAATTAGGTATATATAGTCATAGAGATGCGTGTTGAAGAATAAAAGGTATTATACATCATTGCCTCGAATGAGAATGTCTAAGCGATCATTATTAAAGTTTATGGCAAGTTTGTGATCAACAGCAATGCTTCTTTAAAGTCAGATTTTGCTCCATATATAAAACGCAAAACGGGATTATTTCGGTTGTCAGAATAGTGTACAAGTGTGGTTCATTTTTTATTTTCATGGCTAAATGTTGAAATGCAGTTTTAATTTAGGAAAAGAGGAGTCATCTGCAAAATGAGCAGAGCCCAACAAAACTAAATTTCAGAACTCCTGGACAGAGTTTGACTTTGTGAAGTGCAGCAGCATGGGGGAGCATTTTATTTTTTGCACACACTGCAAACACAACATCGACAACAATCATTCTGGAGTGTACGACATCTGTCAACATAGCAACACCACCTAGCATGTTTGCCACTCCATGCAGATGTAGAAAGGTCATTGTCTGTGCTGAGAAAATTTGACAAGATTGTCGGGGAAGTTTGAGCAGTACCATCCAGTCTCAAATGAGTGCCAAGATGAACACGAGTGACATTTCTATTACATGTACCTTCAACCCCTCCCAGAACTATAGAGAGCAGCAAATACTGTAGCTAATTAAGAAAATATTCCACTGTCCAATGGATTTTAAAGACAAAATATAATATAAATACAGGTTGTTAAGACTCGCACGAAAATGGAAACAATATACTTACTAGTAAACACGCACGGTAAACAACACTGATGGACACTTTACTTTGTGGTGGATAATATTTAATTTGCCGGTAATATTTCATGGGTTGGCTTATGCGCAGGTCACGCACTTTTTAATGATTTTACCTATTCAGTTTGGGGGGTCGGCTTGTACGTGAGTGGGCTTATACACGAGTATATATGGTAAATAAGCTTATATGATCATGGTCTTAGGTTCTAGAACAATTGAGATCAGCCCATATTAATTAGATGATATTGCATCTGATTGAGATTGTTACTTCTCTAGAGATTCTATTTCTCATTCAGTGTTGATTTGGTAAAAAGATTTACATTATCAAGATCAGATCAGTTTTTATCTAGAGGTATATATGCATATTAATTATGCCTTTATCTTTGGAAAGAATTTTTCAGACTGTAGTAAAATAGGTAAAATTGACATGGGGTTACATTCTTACAATACTAAAGAATCGTGCTTAGAGAAATGGTCAACTCTTGTGTAAGCTAGTTGAGCAATATCAGGTCCACATGGGCTGCTTGTTGGTTTTCTCTTTCAACCCTGGATGAGACATAGGTGTTACTATATTACTTTGTTTTCATTAAGATAAGAATTCTTTATTTCAGACTGCATGGTTCATAAATCTAAATTAAAATATAAAATATTGATGAAGAACACTTGAAGGACACATAACCATACCATATGCTCACTATTAATTTCAGCATTAAGGTCTAGGTTCATTTATGCACAAGGCCATGTGAGCATATGGTGAGGCTCTATGTTCTTCAAGTGTTCTTCATCTGGACAACATGGCAAGGAAGAAATTGCTTCAGCTTCTGCTATTACTAGCTTTAATTCTGCATCTTATGTGTTTTGTACTAGAAATCCTTTTTCTGTTCTAGAGACTGTGTGTTCCACCTGTAATGACTATCCATGTTATTGTCATTCCTATAATGATTCACATGCAATGAATGAACATAGTTTTGTAGACAGCCCTAAAAGACCTAGTAAATCTAATGACACTTGTAACATACCAGAAGATGCTGTGCAAAACTTTTCTGCTGAAGTAATTAATTATGGAGATAGTAATAGTAAAAGTGTTTCCCCTGAGGCCACATACATAGATGATATATCACTATCTAAAGATGAACATGCCTGTATAATGTCAAATAATGATGTACAAATAGACTTGCTTGTTTATGTTTCAGATAGTAATTAATGTTCACACTAGTAGTAATACTGAAACTCGTTTGTCTGAGACCAATAGTCCAACCCATATGCATATGTTTAGAGTAATAAATCAGAGAATATCATTGAAGTACAGATCCCTTTTTTATCAGTAAGTGACCCATTTTTCAATTTGTATGCAAAGCAAGTAGAAAGGATATATATGATGCTAAGCATAATGTTATTTCCTATAGCTGCTTCAAAAATTAAATGTTGAAAACTTTTTATCTGATTTAGCAAACTCCAACCTCTTCTGTGTAGAAAATAAAGAAGACTCCACTGAAGAACTTGAAACCTGGTATACTATTACGAACATACGTTTTAGATCAACATGCTCCTATAAAAATAAAAAGAGTGAAACACTCTCACAAACCTGCATGGCTCACATCAGAAATCAATGAAGCAAGACAGAATAGAGACTATTTTCATAAAGTCAAGGATTGGCATAACCATAAACTCTGGCGTAACAGATGTACTGCTAATGATTTAATCTGCTAAAAGAAATTTTTATAAAACATTGGTAGAAAATGCAGAAAGTCCAACAGAAATGTGGAAAATTCTGAGGGATTTTACTCCAAACAGAAAAAGTAAGTTCCCAAATCAACTAATAAATGATGGGACAATGATTGATGATATGCATGATATTGTTAACAGACTCAACGAAGACTTCATTAATGTAACAAATATAACTTCCAATATATCAAATACTAATTCAAAAAATACAAAGTTAGAAGACTTTATTAAATCTAAAATCCCTGAAAATGTACAATTCACTATTCCATTTATGTCACATGTAGATGAAGTAAGTGAACTGAAAAAGTTAAATTCTAAGAAATCAGCTGGAGTGGATCAGATAGGTACATTCATCTTAAATGAATGTGCTGATATTATTGCACCATCACTTACCTACATAATTAATCACACCATTACTAAGGAAATCTTCCCATCTCAACTGAAGGCTGCCAAGGTTATGCCTATTTATAAAAAGTGTTCAAAATAAAATCCAGATAATTATAAGACCAATATCAATTCTGCCAACCATATCCAAACTGTTTGAAAGACATGTTTTCAAATGTCTCAATGGTTACCTTTCAAAGTACTATTTAATTCACCCATACCAATCAGGATTTAGACAGAACCACTCCTGTCAGTCTGTGTTAACAAAACGCATAGATGACTGGTTGGTTGCTATGGACAATAGCGAATTGGTTGGACCTATTTATCTTGAGTTTAAGAAGGCTTTTGATTCAGGTGACCATACTATACTTGCATGGAAACTTGACAAGTACAAATGTTCTCACTTGTCACTCTCATGGTTCAATTCATACCTATCTGACAGAAGCCAACAAGTTGTTATTGGTAACATTATATCAGAGCTGATGTTCATCAAAAAAGGAGTTTCACAGTGATCTATGTTAGGGCCTGATTTATTCATATTGTTTATAAATGACTTGCCACTGTATTTACAATATTCAAAATCTGATCCATATGTTGATGATACTTCTTTGCATAAGTCCGATTCTAATGTTAAAACATAAAATAAACAATTGGGTGAAGATTTATATCAAGTTGAATATTCGTGCTCACTGAATAACATGTTTATCAATCCCATAAAATCTAAGGGTGTGTTACTTTTAACTAGGCAAAGATTATCAGTGAACAGAAATCTAAATCATGAGCTGTATATTGAATATAATCTAATTGAAAATTATGACACAGAAAAATTTTTTGGAGTTTATGTTGATAAGAATCTAGACTGGTGCAAGCAAGTGAAACATGTTTGCTCTGTTGTAAGCTCAATAATTTATCTTTCACAGAGGATAAAAGTTATCTACAACTCAATTATTGGAAATTCTTCTATAATGCATTCATTCTTCCTCGTTTGGACTACTGCTGCACAGTTTGGGGAAATACAACTGATAGTAATATTAAAACAATCCACAAACTTTAAAAATGGTGGCAAGAATTATCCTAGATTTACCATTTAATACATCATCCACAATTCTATTCTTGGAAGTGAAATGGCTGAAATTTGAATACAGATTAGCCTACCTCAAGTTGATATTAATGTTCAAAGTTGCGAATGTTGCCGAGAGTATTTGCATGGCATGTTTCATTTTATGTCAGAGAACAACACCATGGACCTAAATTGAGATTGATTACAAATGATCATTACAAGCACCATAATTCCAAAAGCAAGTACTTTAAAAAAATCATTTGCTTACTCTGGTGCTATCTTATGGAATGAACTCCCAGTAACCATTAGATCACAAAAAAAATCTAAATGTGTTCAAAACAAAATTGTATAAGCATTATCTTGAAAGGCAGTTGCCATTGTAAATATTGAAATACCGGTATATGCTCTCCAATTTACTCTGTTGATGCATATCATATACTTGCCATATTCCCAGACAGTGTTGGGGGGGGGGGGAGGGTCAGACTCAAAAAGTGTGTTTTGAGGTCCCAAGGGGGGTTCAGTGTGCGTGACCTCCCAAAAGCGACATCATCCAAATGAGAATAAGCTATCTTTTCAAATCAGCCTATAGCAAATGACTGGAAATTCAAATCTGAATAAAAGAAAATACCATTTGTTTTCTCTGAAGTATTTAATATATTTACAAACCAAAAAAATGGTAGACTTACAGTACAGCTCACGTGATTTTTCAGAACCCCACGCTTCGTGGTGGGGGTAGAGAGAGAGAGAGAGTGGAGAGGATTAAGAAAAAAACCCTCCACCATCACTCCACGCGTCCTGATGGAGTTGCCATGGCATCTCACGGAGAATAGCCCTGCACACCATGCTTTCTCGCAGAGTCGCATCTGATCACCACTGCGGAGTGGAAGTGTTCTGGGTAATATGGGTGTGGTTAACTGTTTATGACCCCTGCAAGCATGCTCTAAAGAGGTGGGGGGGGGGGGCACCGATTTATCTACATCATTATTCCTTATGCAATGAATCTAATTTTTTTCTTCAATACTATGTTATTGGAATCTAAACATGTATTCATATCCTTATTTCTTTTTCAGTTTGCGCAATAAAATTTTTTAACGGTCATATGAAAGTCAGTGATATTGTACTCCCTGCATTGAAAAGAACGATAAGCATTGAACAAATTAATAACAAAGCTGCAGTCATACCTGACTGAAGTGAAACAAAATCGCACACATTCCGATGGTTACTCCATGCATGAATTCTCATCAACATATTGTACGATTTCTTAATAGGCCCGACTGCAATTAAGAAGCAGGAATTCATAATTTCCTTAATGAAATAATTGATCAAACATCAATTTGGTGTTTCTTTTTCTAATTCACCATTGTGTTTAAATACATGAGTGACGCGTCATATTGTTATTGTGTGCATCTGAATTGCTGCTAGAGAGCAATAAAGTTTTAAACAACTGAACATCTAATCCTTATTAACCACAGGTGCGATGAGGTATGTAATGTATATAACATTGTTTACCTTTGAACATTCACTGGGGTGCATATAGCATGCAGTGTATGCAAACAGGTGTGAGATGAACTGGTGTGTATATAACATGCAGTATATACAAACAGGTGAGTTTTCACGTTTGGTTATTATTCAAGTTTGGTTATTATTATTATTGTTATCCTTCAGATAACTTCTTAATTCAGGGAACAATTGTTTACCTTGTGCAAATACACTGGGGTGTATATAGCATCAAGTACATACAGACAGGTGAGTTTTATGTATGAACAAAATAATACAATATTATTATTATTGTTGTTCTCTTTCAGATAACATTTATTTCAGAGAACAATGTCGGGACAGTCTGTAGGAAGTGTGTCCACAAGAAGGGCCATTGGGACACTCACCCAGACTGCCTCGCATGTAAAGTGTACACATAAGAATCGTTGTAACTTTTGCACAAAATGGACTAATGAAATCTGGAATCTAGCTGATTCCAGACGTACGTATAGAGGGCAGAAGAAATGTCAATCCCCCTTATTGTCTGAATTTTCAGATTTTTCTCTTACAGAGCCTCAGGCAAGAACACACTGTAAGAAGACTAGTTCTACAGCTCAGAAGAACACTCCGGGGTCCCAGGAGCCTATGGGACCTATCTCTCCAGAGACGGGTAAGGCCCCTCCTTAGGAGGGAGTGAACATTCGAGTAGATCGCCTCCCCCCGAAAGGGAGGAGAAATTGAACATCCCTCACATTCACAGTAGCATGATGCTGCCTTCCATGAGGAAGGAAGTGCACCACTCATCAGGTAAGGCCCCTCCTGTAGGAGAGAGTGAACGTTCGAGGAGTAGATCGCCTCCCCCCGGAAGGGAGAAGTCGAACACACCTCACATTCACAGTAGCGTGATGCTGCCTTCCACAGAGGAAGGAAGTGCACCGCTCATCTCAGGGTAGCATGTCTCACACTCCTGAGAGGGAGGAGCTGCACTGCACCCAACACTTCTGGGGTAGTGTGTCACACCCTCTTGAATGGGAGGAGCAGCACCTCACCTTGTTTAGTGATGAAGGGGATCGGATCTGAATCCCTCCTTTCCTATTATCCCAGTGAATCCGTACAGTGTGTGGGTCCCAGAGTAGAGGCGATGCTGCAGCTTGTGTCCCGCCATCGCCTCCTCGCAGGGTTGCATTCACCAGTAAGGTGGAAGCATAGCATCATCCACGAAGGACAAACGGTCTCGTCTTTATCCTGGAACGTTTAGAACACATAGAGCCCATACTTACCATGATGAACAAGTACGGGAAACGAAGGACATAGTGATGTCCAGCCACTCTCATGCTCGGAGTGTTCTAGATGATAATGCGTTTTCTACTCTTGTCGACTCCAGTGAGTCCGAGGTAGAAACAGCTCATTTTTCACCTCCTATCAGGCCCACCAGCTCCTCTCACTTGGATGAATCAGAGGAGATCTGGTCTTTTGATAATGTGGTAACTTGTGCTAATAGCCATCTGTCGCACAGCCCAAGAAGATCCTTTCCAATTTCAAAAGATCTCCAGGACCCAACCACAACCAGACCTCCTGCTCCTTCCACATTCCTCAACGATCGAGGAAATGTCACAGAGGTTCTCCACAGGCCAAGCCTGTGCTAGATGGCGTAGAGGGTGGTCTTCCCTCCCTCTACTTTGAGACCTTGGTCTCTGCCTCTAGATACTGGCTACATTTCCGAAATGACCCATTAAGCCTCCTCAGTTGGATGCAGATGCATTTCAAGTGGGTATTTTAACTGGTGCCTGGGCATGCCTTCCTATTAAAACAATCAAAGCCTTTGAGCAGACAACCCGGCGTCTGGTCACCATAGCTTCTCATGCAGACCTCTTCTCGGCTACTTCGTGTAGTATGCTGAAGGAGGCCACTCTGAATCCAGCCACATTACATTGTGTGCTGGAAGCTATGGCCAAGACATCCTGGAATTCACTTTCTGTTGCAATGGCTTTATCAGAAGAACTTCTACACATCCACCATGACACTGTGCTGGACTCCTGAAAGGTCTTGTTTAACCATAGTAAAGACTTTTTAAGGGCTGCTCCATTGGAAGCCAAGAGCCTCTTTGGAGGACTCGTCCCCACTGTGGCTTCACAAGATTTTAAGGATCATCAATATAGATCCTTCACAACTGCACCTGGTCCATCACAATCGGCCAGAAAGCACACTAAGGTGAATCGCCCCAAGGGGCCACTCGCTAAATTCTTCAAACAATGCAGCCCCAGTCCAATGCACAAGCTCAAATGAGACCTCCTACTCATCAGTCAGGTCCTCGGTGAGGAACTTCTCCAACCCGCCTTCCTTTCCCAAGGAAGGCGGCGGGGATAGCCCTAGGGACTCGCACCCTCTCCTGCCGTGCATTTCTCTCCTGATGTCCTTGTAGGTGCTTGTCTAGGTCTCTTTTCAGAGGCTTGGTCAAATATCTCGGATGATGGGTGGGTCCTTTCTTTTGTAAGCGAGGATTACCGACTTAAGTCTCAGGAACAACATCCTCTATCAAGGACCCCGATGTTCTTTCACCAGTCCAAATTGGTAAAATTAAAGGCAGAGGTGCACACCCTTTTTACAGAAAGGGACAGTCAAGAGGGTCCTGAACATTCAGTCTCCCACATTCTACTCCCAATTCTTCCTGGTCACCAAGAAAAGCGGGATATTTTGTATCATTATCGATCTCCTCTTATTAAACCGGTGGAAATACCCATGAGGTTTGAGCCTTCACTGCCTCATGGGCCTATCTAAATCACTCTTCCTTGGAGAACATCATGAAGGCAGCATTTTGGCGATTCCATACTACCTTCGCTATCTCCGCTCATTAGCGCAGGTATTTTCTCTTGGGACCCAATGTTGTGACACAACATGTGGCCCAGAGTGACTCCAACAAATTGTAAAGTGGATTTCTCCCTCAAATGGTGAGCACTTTCCATTTCTCTCTGTTTTTGATCAGTTTAACACATCAGCCTACCCGCCTAACTGACAAATTCAGCTACGCAACAGTGATAGGGTAATGTGTAGTTTTTTTGGGGGTAAAACTAATTTTAATTATGCAATACTTACCTATCACTATTACTGATTGCCCTCCTCCTACCCTGCTCTGATATCCTGGCATAATGTCGTCTATGAAAAATATGAATGTTCGCACAGGCGCAGAGAGGTGCACGAGTGTGCCGTGTCTTGTTGACAATTCTCCACTCTGTGGGAGGAAGTATTCACATGGAACGGACGACATTTTTCAATACAAAAAGGTAATAGCTACGTAATAGTGATTGGGGAAGTATTGCATAATTAAATTAGTTTACCCCCCCCCCCCCCAAAAAAAAATACATATCATTGATGGTATCATGGCGATGTCATGAAAACATCGACAGATTGTAATATGACATGTAGTACAAGTTGATTCGGTAAAATAGTCAGAGGTGGAAGTCACAATGATTGCAATAGACATAGCATCAAATTCATGAGTTTTTGTTCTGTTACAGATGAGAAATACCGTCTGTCACTGTCAATGATTTGTCAAGAAGACTTAAAGCAGGCTGTATCAGTGATAAAGAAACAGGTTCATGCTCTAGAGGATGGAACAGTCACCCTCACAGACCTTGATGTGGTAAAAAAAGCAGAGGACAAGTTTCAAGAACTGACCATAATCCTGTTTGAAAAATCTGAAGAAAAGAAGTGGAAAACATTTAATGTTATCAAGGCAGTGAAGATCCGACAAATGGAGGCAGGCAGCTACCAAACACAGAAGAAATATGTGGCAACTCTATTACAGCTTTGTAAGCCATTGGATTTTGGTAAGTTTGTTCAGACAGGTTTTTTGTAATAAACCATAATTAGCTTAATTTAAGTGCTCTATTTAGCTCTTTTACAATTTTGGAATGCCTGTATTAAATAAATTTTTAGAAAGTTTCAACTTAAGAGGTGCTAACTAAATTTATTTTAATGGTTGGAGAACAAAAAAGGTTTGTTGTTTTAAATAATGACATAAGAAAATCCATTTTCTAAAAAGTCATGATTTTACTCCCAGTATTTTGTGTTGATCTTTTCTTATCTCCATAACTGCATAGAAAGATTGACATAATATTCCTGAAAAAGCATTCATGTTGTGCAAGTCAAATGAGAAACCATTGAGTGATACAGACTGATTACACAGTTGGAATGTGATTACACCTTTCACTGACCTATTGTATCAAATTTCATATGGCCATAAGGCAGTGAATCTTGAGAGTGAATCTTAAATCAGTCTAACTAATTATTCTAGATTTATTAAAAATTAAAACAAGATACTTGTTATATTGTATCAGTACACTGATACATTTTCATAACATAACCATAAAAGCCCGTATTGGGCAAAGACTATAGTGAATAAGGGCCATTTTCTGCCCCGTTTTTCTGAAAAAAAATATTGATAAATTCATGATTCTTTGTTGCAAAGTGTTATTTAGGATAAAAATCAAACTCTTATAAATTTATTATGTTTACTGATGTCTATTTCGTATGAAAAAACAACTTTTGAAAAAGGGTTGGTATTGGAAATTGCAGAAAAAATGCTCCATTTAGCAACTTCATCCTAGAAGACAGATACAAGTACAGTCTTGCTCCATGAAGATTATTTCAACATAATGTGTATTTCTTATAAACAAAATTTCTTATAAACAAGCTTAGCTTAAAAAAATTTCACCATGGAGCAAGGCTGCAATGGTACCTAAAAACTAAAACATTCACAAGTTGTACTGTCATCATAACATTGGCATATTGTTGCCATTGCACTATTTCTACCTCAGTCTCCGCTGTCCATAAAGAAATAGAACTAGAGTTTCTTCCTTGTCTTATTCTGTTCCTACCAGTATTATACCAAAAATTCAGAAGAAACAATAAATCAGAGTTTTTAAACAATCTTATTAATTAATTTCTTTCTTGTATTCTTTTTAAAATTTAATGCACATGGCTTAATTATTTGGAGACAGGATGGGGGCAGCAGGAATATGCAAAAAATGTAAATAGAAACTGAGAGGCATCTATATTAAGTAGCATTTTGTTCATGAATGTGCCAGAACATTGCCAATATATATATATATAAATACATGCACACACATTAAGCCATCAATTACTGGATTTTCCAAGTAAAATAATCTTTATATTTCGTTGGAGTGAAAAGATATAAATATTTTTTCACTGCCCATCAATAGACATTGATAACATAATGACTAAGAAATTTTAAGCTATTTTAAGATGCTTACGTGGTCTAGTGGTAAGTGTGGCCGCCTCGCATCCCAATGAACCAGGTTCAAATCTGACAATGGGCAAATACTTACTTTTCTTAATTGTTTTGTATCTCATGTTTTACCTGGAATTGGGAATGATCATTATGTTACTACTGATATTTTCTGTGCGAATATACACAAAATACAGCAGAACATAAACGGTAAACTGTTGACATTATCACACAGGTTACAGTAAGAATCTGCTACTTCAGTCTGTTATACAAAGTGCTAGCCAATATGTTTGAGCATAAAATAAAAAGAACATTTGCTTGCTCAGAGTGAATAACAGATATATTTTATCTTGTGGATGAAAAACTTAAGTATTTTCACCCACTTGATGAAATAAATCTGTTATTCACTCATTTCAAGCAAATATCCTCTCTCTCATTATATATATATATTTATATATATATATATATATATATATATATATATATATATATATATATATATATATATATATATAGACACACACACACACACACACACACATATACATATGTATATTGTTGCCTACAAGTGAAGTATAGCAAAAGGATTTAAAATTTTATATTTAGTTCTGTTTTGAGACAACCATCAATGTGGGGAAATTAATGACATACAGTAGACTCTGCATGTAGTGCATTTCTTCACACACACATACACTGAAATACAACTCAAAGCCAAGGTTAAGAATGTTTTATTAAGTTTATCTTTGTTCCAATTGTAACAATATTAACTTTAAAAAGTGTTTGCTGCATAGGAAATGTGTATACTTCATTTTCTAACAAGACTATAAAAGTAAAATAATATAGCTATAAATAGTACAGTATTCAGTGAAGAAAAGGAACAGTAATACGTCAGCCTCTAATTAGACGGTTTAAGCCAATTATTGCTTTCCTGACATCTTGACACCAGTTACTTTCAGAGTGGACCAGAATGTTTATAACAAAGCTTTTACATTTTTTTTCAATTGTCATTCACCTGGAACCAGCAGGTCATAAAAGTTATTAGTCTGTTTCTTTCTTTTTGTTTTCATACCGTATCACCAACTGTGATTTCATTTCTTTTAAAAAGGTACTATGCGTGTTGGATGTAACATTTTATGAGAGAGAGACAAAGACAGAGAGAGAGAGAGACAGACAGACAGACAGTCTTTTGTTGGGAAACTATTCGTTTAAAAGCAGTATGAAAAATATTCACCTTTATAGACATTTTAGTTGAATCTTTTGCAATTAGTTTTATCACCTGGGAATGACAAGTAGGACATAGGTATCACACTGATGGATTAGATAGTTGCTAGCATTGATGACTGGTAAAGTGTTAAATAATGTTGTTTTTAATCTTATGCACACCTTGCAGGTGAGATATATAATTTATAGATGAACCTCCTTTTTACAATATTTGTATTAAATGCTCTGTGTATGCATACAGGAGAGGGAGAAAGAAACAGTTTGGGTGAATTTTTGTTTGATTTAAAGGATCTGCACTAGTTACCACACGATTACTTATTCCTATGTGTAGTATATTTTCAGCTAAATATAGCAGAGGGAAACATAATATACATAATGCAAGGTACATTTTGTGCCTGCAGTTAACAAAAATACCGCACAGAATTAGAACAATTAACAATCGTGCAGTAGCTGGTTCCATGTGACAACTGGTGCAGACCCTTAATATGTTCTGTTACACATGGCAGATGTATGCACAAAGCTGTCCAATTTTTGTTAATATCGAAACCTCTTTAACATTTTTCTTAATTTCATGAATAGTTATTGCATTTCCATTTACTGTCTTTGAGGATGAATACAGATGCCAATTCAGTCAATGTTAGTTGGAGTAAATGCAACCCCCCCCCCCCCACCGTCTCTCTTAACATATATAACAGGGATTTTTAAAGTGGTATTTAATGTTTAATTGTGCTATTATGTATTACTAACTAAATTAAATATTCCTTTGAATTCAGTATGAATTACCTCCAAAATGAAAAAAAACAAACTTGAAACTGTTTTTTAAAAATAAAATGTTACTGATCATAGGTTCTGTTAACAAACATGTTTTTCAACTGTCTGTCTGTCCTACCTTGATTTAGTTTTGCATTGAGATCATTTCAGGCACTGTGTGTGTGTGTGTGTTGGGGGGGGGGAAGCTGTGTTCCATGAACACTTTTCTAGTTCATCACCAAACTTGAACTTAATCATTTGTTGATGCAAAGTGTTTGAGGCTAGATATTCTCAATATATTACATGTTCAGACTGTTGTGTTTTTATGGCTACACTGGAGTAGAAGAAGGGGGAATATTGCTTTGGCGCTGTCCATCCGTACTGAATCAACTTTAGTGTGTTAGAATGAAAACTATTGGACTTCATATGAGATTTAAAGACTTTATCATGATCATGTTTAGATGATATGATTAGATTTTTGCTTACTATTGAACTTTTGGGCTTGTGCATTTTTTTAAAAAGAAATGTTATTAAACACGGATGAGGAAAAACTGCTTTACACAGACAAATTAAATTTGTTAGGCATATTTGTATTCACATGTAGATAACCTGGTTAGATTTTGAGATCATTACAGCAATATTTCAGTTTTTACAGATTTTGCAACTTTTTAGATTCAGACTTTAATTGTCAGAAAGCTTGTTATTAGTTATACAAAGACCACGAGGTACACAACCGAAATTTAATAGTGCCTATTTTGTATTCATATTTAGAGGATATGCTTAAATTTCAGGCTTATAATTACAGCAATATCAGAATTTTATAAAATACACATTTTTGAACTTTTTGGAATTTTTTATGAATAAAATCTTAACAAATTTAAAAATGAGATTTGGCATACATGTTTAGATAGATAAATTGATGACCAGATTATTTTTTCATGCCACTGTAGCAATTTTTAGCTCTTATAGCATGGCATGTTATCTGTTGTAGTCATTAGCACAAGTTTGTTATTGCTACTACTTGGAAGATTGCTATGAATCTTTACAAACACATTTTGAAAATCTTGTTATTGCTAGTCCTCTGGGTTAGATAATTCACTGGTCTACAGCCAAAATGCCAAGATATGATACTGGGTCAGTATATACAACCCTTGACTTGGGAATGGCGGATGACAAGTGAGTTATAAAGGGAAGGGATCTCAATTTAAACCAGAAATGACTAAAATATATCTTTGACTGGATCTATGAATAAATCTATGACTGGGTGTGGACAGTACTTGCTTTTTAGGCAGAACAATGAATGATGCAATCTGAAGCTGGTATTGCATCATACATGATATGAATTGCATCATGTTATTCCTGCAAGTCATGGATGATGCAATTATAACTAAGCTTAGATCACTCTGCTGAAGAAATTGCCCTATATCATCTCTACAAATCATACAGTGTCATGCTCTCTTATTTGTCAGTGTTTGATTTTGCAAAGGGACGCATTTCTGTTTAGCCAAAGTGAGCAGAAATGCCTCATACTTGTGTGAACAATGCAGATAACTTCTGCTATGTTTGTGGTGAAGTGACTTTTGCATCACAAAAGCGCAGTATAACCACTATGGTTAAGAAAGCCTATCACCTTTATTTTGGCTGCAAAATTGGAGATCAGGACAAGAGGTGGGCCCCACACATATGCTGCAACACTTGTGCAACAAATCTTCGCCAGTGGTTGAACAGGAGAAGGAAATCTATGCCTTTTGCAGTGCCAATGATTTGGAGAGAGCAAACAGATCATATCAGTGGACTGTGCATTATCCAAACATTCCATCAGCTATACGCCCAGTACCCCACGGAGAAGGACTGCCGGTTCCTGATGCACCAGAATCATTCTCACTTGAGTTAGACGAGGAAGAGGAAGAGGATGAAACTTCCAGTCCTGAACCATCAATGTCACATGACCCATATTTTCTGCCATCCTCCTCCTCTGAACCACACCTCATAACACAAGGTGAACTGAATGACTTTTTCAGGGATTTGGAACTACCCAAGAGTAAGGCAGAGCTGTTGGGCTCCAGACTACAGCAGTAGAATCTCCTGGCAGGTGATGTTAGGGTTTCCATGTTCCGTGACTGTCAAATGGATCTTGTCCCATTCTTCTTCATGGAAGGTGATCTTGTAGCCTGCAACAACATCGATGGTATGATGGCAGCCCTCAACATCGTTCATGATCCAGATGAGTGGAGACTCTTCATTGATTCATCGAAGACAAGTCTTAAAGCTGTTTTGCTGCATAATGGCAGTGTTTTGCCATCAATTCCAGTTGGTTATGCAGTCCATATGAAGGAAACCTATGAAAACATGAAACATCTTTTGAGGTGCATAAACTATGACCAACATCAGTGGCAGCTTTGTGGCAATTTCAAGGTTCTTGCTCTCTTGCTTGGTCTGCAGACTGGATACACAAAGTACTGATGTTTTCTCTGCGAATGGGATAGTCGTGCGAGAGATTCTCACCACATCAAGAGAGATTGGCCACTCCGACAGTCATTGGAGCCTGGGATGAAAAGTGTTCAGCATCCACCACTTGTTGAATCAAGGAAGATTTTGTTACCACCCTTGCACATCAAGCTGGGTCTGACTAAGAACTTTGTCAAGGCCATGGAGAAAACACAAGCAGCTTTCAAGTACCTTGGTGGAAAATTTCCAAGGTTAAGCGAAGCTAAGATAAAGGAAGGTGTCTTTGTTGGTCCTCAGATTTGTGAACTTCTTCGAGGTGATGCATTTCACCATGCACTGCGTGGCAAGGAAAAGATGGCATGGAAAACCTTCCAGTTTCTCGGAAACAACAAGGCAGACAACTACAGGGAGTTGGTGGAAAACCTCCTCAAGACATACAAAAGCCTTGGTTGCAACATGTCACTAAAGATACATTTTTTGCACTATCATATAAAATTTTTTCCCACCTAACTGTGGAGCAGTGAGCGATGAGCACAGCGAGCAATTTCACCAGGACATTGCAAGAATGGAGAAATGCTATCAGGGCAAACGGAGCCCATCAGTGCTTGCAGACTATTGCTGGACAGTGACAAGAGATGCTCCCTTTAATGAATACAAGAGACCAGCCAAGAAGCGCCAAGTAGACACTGAATAATGACTAAACTATGTACTTATATATACATAATGGTTTTTTTACTTTTGTTTCAATGTATTTTTTATTTATATACCCCTTTTGCTGTTTTTTAAGGTGTTACATAAATAGGACAGGTGAAATATTATCATGCAAAGCAACCATAAACAAATGAAAAGACCTAGGTTTACAATTTATGATTAATAGTCTACTATGTACACATTATACATAGACATAAAATGTAAAAACTTGAATATCTTGGAAACAGTATCCAATCAGTTGTTTTAATTGTCATATTTGAATTCAGCACATCAAAATCCCTAATAAAAAGCACATTTTATCTCTGAAGCAGACGACTTCTATAAAATTTTAGACCAGTGTAATCGTATCGACATGGGGTTTTCACCAGAAGCCTTCTTATGACATCTAGTTCCTCCGAAAACAAAATAGTGCATATCTGATATCCAGTATGGCCACCATGGCAGCCATCTTGTGGACATTGTGGCTTCCTTGGTGTCCGTCTTGAAAACCTTGTTATTGCTACTCCACCTGAATTGATAATCATATCGACATAGGTAATCTTAGAATATCAGAAATGGTTTAAATACTCATCAGTTAAAAAGAAGAAACAGTCGTATCTTGGAATCCTGGAAATTATCTTTGGCTACTCGAGTGTCAGACCCTTTGAGGCATTCTAGATAAAAACATTTATCTCATATTTAATTTTGTTTTAATTAGACGGTTTTGGTCAGTACTGTTTGCAGTTCAGGCATGCATGCTTTATAAGAACAATTAATTCTAATCCTTATACAATAGTAATGATGTATGTTTGATGGTTATATTTGTAAAAAATGTGTAAATAGATCTTTTGATTTTGAAACTATCATCAAATTTTGCACAAAAGTAGAATCCATTATATGGGATAAGGTTTATAAACTAAAAGATTCTAGCATAATAATTTGTTCTCTGTGATGTTTGTCTGATGACTAACTACATATAGGAAGATTGTTAACACAGCAGGGTGGATGGAAGCATATACAAGAAAGACAGCTTACATTAATTATTTATTCCAGTGATGACATATCTATTCCCAGAATGTGTTGTGGTGGGGGATGGGTTGGGGACTTGGAAAGTATTTTGAGGTTTCAAGGAGGCTCAGTGAACGTGACCTTAAAAAAGTGACATTGTCACATTGAGAATAAGTTGTCATTTCATATAAGCCTATAGAAAATACTGGAAATTCAAATTTGATGAAAAAGAAAAGAAGATCTTTTCTTTGAAGCTTTTAATACACTTACAAGCCAAAATTAGCTGGTAGCATTGTCCAAATCACCACACAAATGTGCCCACACTCACATGAATACAACCATACAAACATCGAATTAAAATATATGTGTGTATATATATATCTATATATATATATATATATATATATATATATATATATATATATATATATATATATATATATATACATACACACCAAGTTTCTGCCTGTAAAATCCATTGGAGAGTGGAATATTTTCTTAATTAGATGCAGTCTTTGCTGCTCTCAGTAGTTCATGGTGGTGGTGGGTTGAAGGTAATACAAATGTCATTTCTGTTTATATTGGCACTCATTTTAGACTGGATGGTAAATACTTTCGAAGACAGGAGGTGGGGTATGATTCATAATGGACCTGCATCAGACTTATAATATGGATATGTTGTTTGCAGTGTGTGCAAAAAATAGAATGCTCTCCCTTGCTGCTGCACTTCATAAAGTGAAACTCTATCCAGGAGTCCTGAAATTTAGTTTTGCTGGGCTTTGCTCGCTTTGCAAATGACTCATCTTTTCCTAAATTGCACAGCATTTTTTGACATTTTGCCTTAAAAAATGAACCACACTTATACACTATTCCGACAACCAAAATAATCGTGTTTTGCATTTTAGATATGAGAGTTAAATCCGACTTCTAAGAAACATTGCCGCTTATCACAAACTTGTCAATAATCTTTAATAATTTTGGCTTAAACATTCTCATTAAAGGCATTGATGTGTAATAACTTCTGTTTTTCAACACTCATCTCTATGATTGTACCTAACTCAAACGAATTGGGTTTTTCCACGTAGTGTGCTTTACCTATGCAAATTTGCCTAATGGGCTATCCCACAGCAGTGTTCAAAGGACTTGACATGGCATCATCCTAACTTTCCTCAGCCAATTGAGTAACCTGTGAAATAGTGGTTGCTTACTGCTGACTGCCTTACATTTTAATTGACTCCATAATAATCAGCTGTATAAACTGCCCCGAGGATAGTTTTACATGGGCTCTAAGCAGGACTGTTTAATGTTATACAGACTACATGTTTTGAACATGTATAGTGGTGGTAAAAAAAATGTCTTTTTTTCTCCGTAAGATAATTGAAAATCCCATTTTTCTAAACATAACTGCGTGGAGGGGGGGGGGGTACAAAATCTAGTTTTTTTGATGACACATTGTGTTAAGGCTGTATGTGATGAATTTTCTTGTTTCCATGGCAGTTATTGGGTTCCATACCTTATTATGGTATTTCATGTACCATTGGTATATTCTTGTTGTATCCTACTTTTTCAGCTGAACTCTCGGAGCTAGAAAGAACTATTGGACACCTGGAAGAAAAGAAAGACCTTTGTATCCGAGATATTTGTCAACCAGCTAATGTGGAGATGGTCACACCTGAACAATTTTTGCCTAAAATCACAGCATTTAAACTTTCAGCAGAGGTTATGAATATGCTTGTACCTCTTCATGTATGGTCCAAAAGCAACATTTTCATGACCCTTTGGCAAAATTCACATGCATATGTGAAATTGTTTGAGGAGGTGTATGAACAGGTTTGGAAACCAGTATCTGACAGTATGAATGAGATCATGCATAAATTTTGTACTGGTGAGATTAGCTTTTTGGAGATGGAAAATTATCTGGGAAAAATTTATGGAGCTGAGTATGATAAAATGAAAGAAGAAATGACCTTGATAAATGTACCAGAGGAACAAGCTAGGGAGAGAGTAGAACAGCTGAGGCAGTTTCGGCAGGTAGAAGGCTACATTAGGTGGGCAAAAACCGTTTTGGATGTTGCCAGAAACGATGATTTGAAAGGTGATTTTGAAGAGATCGAGGCAGTTGCATCAAAGGTAGGCTTGTAGACTGTATATTTAACATGTTTTTGCAATTTGATGATGATCTTGATGATGACATTGATGATGATGATGATGATGATGATAAAAAAGGATGATGTTTAATATACAGGAATTTTATCATTAACCATCATCATAATTCATGACTAGGGTCACTCAGCCAACAACATGTTTGTATCCGGAGAGGATTTTCATGACAATGCTTTGCATGAATTATTAGTGTTTACTCAAAATGATGGTGTCAGAATGGATAGTAACAAGTACAGATCTTGTATTGGCAATAACGCTAGACTCTTAAGATATAAGTGTAAATGTAAACCTTGATGTTCCTGGTGACTTTTAGGTCCCAGCAGCATTTGATCATAAATGATCTCTATCCAACATTTTTCATTTTGAAACCCAAATTTTGATATTAGACAATACTTGTTCGTTTTTCAGGAAAGTGATTCCAATGAGATGATGAAAGACTTTGATAAATCTCTTGTGACCTGTGAGTTTGTTAAAGAGCTTACACCAGATAAAACTAATTGTTTGGAGCACTTTGTCAAATGTAAACCTCTTGTTTTGTGGCTCAGGGAATCGATGACAGGTATGCATAAATGTATCATTCTGTGTACAGTGAAACCCCGCTATAACACGAATTTGGATATAACGCGATCGTGGTGTGGCTCCCAAAATTTCGTGTATTCATTCGCACATGAAATTTTTTTTTTCAATGTACGAGAAATAGTGTATAAAATGTGTATGTTACAGTATCCTTTTGGGGAAGAGATCGCGTATGAATTCGAGTATAATACATTTGTGGCGTGGTTCCTGAAATTTATATACATGTACATGTATTTTTCTCGTACACGGAATTTTTTTTTTTTTTTTAAGTACAAGAAATAGTGTATAAAAAGTTTATTATCATTTTGGGGAAGAGATCACATATGAATTCGATCATGGCGTGGCTTCAGAAATTTAACAATTTCACCAATTTCTTGAAGTGTTATGCCAAAATAAACATTATCGAAAATGTTACTTATTACTGATCCATGAGTAAAGTCGGTAAGTCTTCTTTGTGTTCGTCTTCAATTCATTCTGTATACACTCATTGCTCAAACAATAGCCGACATGTTTTTCTTCTTTAACTGCATACACAACGGAGCATAAGACAATGTTGTGGTTGATAAAAGATTCTCACGATTTAATAAACATCAAAAAACGTAAGCCGCCAACACGTGCGCTGGACTTTAATTCATCCTGTATACAATCATTGCGCAAACAATAGCCGACTTATGTTTCTTCTTTAACTGCATACACAACCAAGCACCAGAGAATGCGGTGGTTGATCAAAGATTGTCATATGTGGGTGCTTATGTAGAGACTGAGCTTGGGCGACAAGATCAAAGATTGTCATATGTGGGTGCTTATGTAGGGACTGAGCTTGGGCGGCAAGATCACAGGGAGTTCAAATAACCACTCTCTGTTACTTGGCACTGAACATACTCGTGGCTCAATCAAAGGGTTGTCATGTGGGAAAACAAAGACGGATCGATATCAGATAGTAAACGGTGTTGATACCCTATTCATGCTATACATTAGACGTGTATACGTTGTTCTCTGAAAAAAGTAATATATAGTAAAACCCTGCAATAACGTGACCCCGCTTTTTCCGCGATCGAATTTTATGGACCCCAAATATCGCATTATAGCGGGGTTTCACTGTATCTGTATATAATCTGTCTGCCTTTCTGTCTCTTTGTCCATCTGTCTGTTTTCTGTGAGATCTTCGCTCACTATTGAAAAAGATTTTTAATTGATTCATGGTTTGTGCAGCATTTCATTTAAGAGAAGAATGTATACGTCTTCCTCAGTAACTGACATGCACAACGGTCCATAAACATAAGCTGCAGCATAAGTGAGGGTGTGAGTTACTGGGGGACCGCTGGAAAATTATGATAGGGATGTACATAGACAGTGAGAAGGAGGGCTGGTTAACTGGTTGAAAACTCGTTTTATAATTGCATTAGGAATAGGAATTGATTTCGGAATAATTCTTGATAAGTAGTTTTTTCTAGTAAAGTTGTTTGCTTTTCTGTATAAATTACCTTTATTTTCAAGATAACCAATCTCTGAAAGACATTAAAAATCATTACTCCCACATACATGTGATAAAAATGAGGGGTCAGATTGGAACAAAGAGGGAAATTTGCAAAATTTGGTCAGTTTTGACCTCAAAAGAGGGAAGTTTATCATTGACTCGATTTTTATCGTGCAGATGGGCAAAAATTACTAATATTCAACAAATTTCTATATTTTAAATATTAAACTATGCAATTCAGTTCTTTCACATTAACTTGTTGTCCTTCATACTCTCCATATATGTAACACAAGCATTTTTAGCATTTCTTGCAAGATCATTGCCTGGATTATATTGGTGGCAGTCCTTATCATTGTTCATGTTAACACTTAAAAGATTATATACTGTCACTGGACCCAGGTTTCCTCTAGAGTCAGCCTGAATTTTCCTCAGAATGGAATGTCTGCATTGGAATGTGGCAATGTCAATACAACTCTACTGAGTTCACCAAGAAGTTTAATTTGTTTTCTGCCTGTGGGTAGAGTCAGATTGTTAACTGTCAGCCAAAACTGCTCAAGACCCAAGCATCTAATGTTGTTTTAATGTCAGTAAGATTGTGAACATGAAGCACTGATGCATACATTAATGATTAGACTGTCACACCCTTTGTGATTTTAAGCTTAATTTGCAGATGCCTTTGTTGTCATCAATATCATCTCTATCACCATTATTTGTAAAAATAACAATCAAATGCAGAAAATGAGTATCACTTACTAGTATTATAGATGAAGACTAAGACCTCATTCATTATGGATTAATTCCTGTACTGTATCCATATTATTCATATGATTATTAGTATTATTCATATTATTCATATTCATATTCATAGTATTATTATATAATTGTGATTATGATTTCTTATGAACAATAAAAAAGTTAAACTTTATAAATATTTGCATGAATATTTTATCCAAGCATGCAAAGATGAGTTCTGCTGATCCAATGTTGCAAGTTGATATTCCAATGAATCTTTTTGATATCCTGTTTACATCCTTGTCAAAAACACGAACTAAGACTTTTAAAATTTTATGATCCCCTTGATCATTTGACTCGTCAGTGAGGATGACGATTTTTTTTATTGTGGCACATGTCTGTGACTTTCTTATCCCAATGTGGACCCAAAGCTTGCATGAGAATTTTTGTGTGATTTCCGAGTCTAGGAACATTATTTTTACTATATCTGAAAAATGATCTGCTACTAGAAATGGGAGATTATGTTTGGCTATAAAGTTGGCAAATAGTGTCTCGGCACGTGCAACTTTATTCACATTTGATGCAGATTCCGCGAACACAGATTTCAGAGATGGCATATTGGTTGTTGCAGTTAATATGCTTTTATGCAATGGGGTTTCTGCATGATATGTGATGTCCTTCTTGCAACTGTAACAGACTTTAAATTCAGCTTTACATAATGCATTTTCATGTCCCTTTAAACTCAATTGGAACCACTGAAATTCCTGTTTCCATCCATCATTTAATTTCGTGTGATATTGCGCTTGTTTGGATTTTTGGTGTTTTGGCATTGGGAGAAAATGCATGCAAAGACATCTCGACAAACTTTAAGCACCAAAATCAAACAGACCCAGTTTTATGCCACTTGAGCTCTTGAGTAATCCAGCCATAATGAATTAACATCTTTAATCCTGTCAAAATTACTTTTGATCATACACAATATAGACTCAAATTCATCTCGACAACTTTAAGCACCGAAGCAGAACATACCTTGTGGAGAGAATCAAAGTAATGTCTGTTGTTTCATGCTGATTGAGCTTTTCAGTAACCCAGCCATAATCAGTTAAGATCTTTAATCCTTTCCGAATTACTTCTACTCCCAGCATAATCCGCCTCGATAAACTTCAAATGTAGCCAGTTGACCATGCCAACAAGATCAAAGGATGCAATTAACAAGTACATTTACTTGCCCTGCTTAAGCTAGTTCAGTCAAGTGATCACATGCAGTATTACCATAAATATACTACACTGGACCAAGAATGTGAAAAAAAATGACAACATTTTTTTCCTATAATAATTTTGTGTACACGGGAGATTTCAGTGAGTGACGAGAATGATGGGAGACACCCCTAAACTCAGGAGAAAACCCCTCCCATGTGGGAGGTTCACATGTATGCTCCCAGGAGGTTTCAACACACATCACATGTGTACCAGAAAAAAACATTGTGTATACCGTCACTGCTTTTTGTATGTGAATGTTGATACATTCTAGAGGTACTGTAGATTCAAATTAAAACAAAATTCTTTATTTAAAAACGAGGGAGATTTATTTAGAGAACGACATTGAAACTAGATTTTTTAAATGTTGTTTTAATAATAAAATACTGATGCTGTGATTTCATTGCAAGTTACAGTAAAATTTCTGCTCATCCTTGAGCAAACCTCTAAATGCCAATTTGGAAATTGTATGTTCACTATAAATTTTGGAACTCGTTTCTCCATAATGAACCCGATCTGTGAAACTAAGCTTTTCATGCACCTAGTATGCCTTTTACATGGTTCATTTGCTATTGTTGATCACATTTACATATGAGTGATTAAAATGTTAGATACTTTATATTTATTACAAGTACTTACAGTATTTATATTGTTTGATTAGTCAGTTGAAATGAGTTGACTTGACACACAACCATGATTGCTAGCTCTTGCACAGGAGTTACATGCCTTTTAACTTTTTTGTTCTTGACCCTTGATTTGATACAAAAGATTAATTAACATGATTATACAATGCAGTAAACTTTTAATTGATTGCAACAATACAACCAATACTATCGCAAGTCGGAGTTGGTACTTAATTAGGTTCCAATGGAAATGCTCGTGGTCATTGCTTTCATGATCAATTAATACTTTTCAAGTTTGAATACAAGAGGGCACATTGCATTTATGATGATTATACTGAAACTGAATTAAAAGATAAAACTGAAACATGAATTTCACTTAACAAGACTTATTTAATTGGTATTTATTTCTTGAAGTGTTGCCACAAGTAAGCATTACTAACATTTTAATTGATCGATATTTCATTTTATACTGTTATTATACTGGTATGTGCTGTAATGAAAAATTTGACATTTTTGTTGAAAATCCTCCCTCTTTTGAAGTCAAAACTCCTTACCAAATTTTGCAAATGTCCGATTTGTCCTAAGCTTACTCCTTAGTTCTGTCACATTAAAGAACCTTGCATTTAGGTGCTTAACCCATAGTCACCTGACTGGTCACTGGTCATTGATCGGTCACTGGGCACCAGACACCAGCAATTGACTGGTCACTGGTTATTGACTGGTCACTAGTTGTCAGTCACTGTTAATTGGAGCCCCTTTGGTATGGGTATGCAGATTGGGTTGAGACCCCCCCACCCCCCCTGTCTCCAGACTGCAGCTTCATCCTGTTGGGGATTAGGAATCAGTGTACAGATGCCAGACTAGGAAGGAGGATCGGATTGGCATCTCACCCATTCTATAATCCCTCTAAATTTCCTACTAAACATGGGGCCTTCCACCACAAGGAAGCAATTGGCCCTTTCCCTGCATTCAGCCATGGTCTTGGCTACATGGTAGTGAGGTTGATGCTGCAGTCTGTGTACCTACATCTTCCTCTTATGATCTTGGGTCATAAAAGAGGGAGGAGGGCCTCCTTCTCCCAAATTCTCCAGGAGCATAGAGAATCGCTCTTACCCACCCACTGAACCTGCTATTAGGGACATTCCATTAGCTTCACATCAGGAGTTATGGATTTAGTTCCCTCTTACCCCCTGAAGTCCTCCATATCAGAGGGACATTTTGTTGCATAGTCCTGCCTCTCAGGAGTGAGAATGGGATGAAGACATCCCCCTTGTACTCGTTATTTCATATGAGTTTGATACAGAACAAGTATGCCCTTCTTTCGGGCCCCCTGCCTCCTCCCATCCATTGGTAAATGCTGCAGAGGACGAAGAAATCTGGTCATTGGACTGGCTATCTGTGTCCCAAGCTTTCCGACCCTGGTGATGCTAAAATTATTACCAGAATGGAGAAACTTTCTGGGCTAACTCTTAACCAGATCTGTTGTTGCTCCTCACTCAGTTACAATTAAGGTGCTTTCCCAAAGGTTTAGTAAGGGCCAGAACTTTGCTCGACAATGTAATGTAATCAAGTTATAAGGTCCATACCCGTTCCTAGCCAATTAAATCTCCCACTTTGGATGCTGAAGTGACTCAAGTGGCTATTTCCATGGGGACAAGGGCCTGCCTCCCATTTTAAGCACTGGAAACTTTAGGATCAAAGGCTGGGTCACTAGTTACCTTAGCCTCACATGCGGAGTAATTAGCAGCAGCGTCATTCAGCCTGCTGAAGGAGGAATCTCTGTCACCAATTGCCCTTGATTGTTTGTTGAAAGCAATGGCAAAAACATCTTGGCATGTGTTGTTCTTGTCCATGCCTTGTCAGCAGAGTTTCTCCACCTTCACAGGTATTTGCTGTGGATGCATACAAGTCTTACTAGAGAACCATAAGAACCTTCTAAGGACTTATCCTCTCCTTGACTTCTCAGTATCGCAGAGACCGGCAACACCTATCCTTCATATCCGCTCCTGGCCCATCTAACCAGCTAAGAAGCAAAATTATCCTGACTGACCACATGGTCCGGTGATGAAGTTCTTCAAAGTCATGCAGCCCCAGTCAATGGAACAACCCCATTTCAGAATTCCCCTTTGGTAGTCGGGCCCTAGAAGGGTGTACTGTAAAGGCTCAGTGGAGAACTTTATGGACTCTTCCCCCTGTCCTAATGACAAGGGTGGACAGCCCTAGGGACTTACTTCCTCTCCTGCAAAGTGTTCCTCTTCCATTGGTTCCTGTAGGTGTCAGGCTGAACCTCTTTTCAAAGGCTTGGTCTGGAATAATGGTCAATGGCTTGGTCCTTTCTATCATAAGAGTGGATACCACCTTTGGTTTCTGGATCTCCCTTCTCTAGTTAGGTTCCCCATATTCTTCCACCAGTTGAATCTAGTGTGATAAAAGGAAGAGGTTCTTCAGAAAGGTGCATTAGAGAGTTTGTTCAGCCCATTTAAGGTCACAGTGTATCCCAACCCTCCATTTTTGATGATTGGTTGATCCACAGTGGCTGGCTAGAGTCCCTCAGACTAGATAAGTCTTGCTGTTGGTAGATAGTGACCAGGCTGGGTTTTGTACCCAACCTAGAGAAATCAGAGCTTACTCCATCTCAAGATTTCATTTGGGGATAAATTTCCTCACAAATAGGATTAGTCATGTCCCTCGGGACAAGAGTAGTCAAGATCCTGACCCCATTGGAGGTACTGAGAGCAATGACCACGTTGTTGGCTCATGCTTTTCTTTTTGTGCTGGAGACCTTGTACTCCACAACGGACCTGGTTCCCTTTGTAAACTTTACTTGCACCCTCTCCAGTGTCTCCTTTTGGTGAACTGAAAACTGCACAGGGACCCTCTGAATGCTCAGATTTATCTAGGTGTGGATTTCCACTATCATCTAATGTGGTGGACAAATCGGGACTGGTTTCTGACCATAGTCCCCTTGCACTGCCCTGAACATCAGTCCTACCAGTTTGCATGCACACAAGATTCAGGGTGAGGCACTCATCTGGAGCATGAAGGACTGATTCTTCAGGGTTCATGTTCAAGGAATAATCTATCCTCCATATCAACAATTTGAACTGGGCAGCAATCTTCTTAGCCCTTCAGGGGTGCATCAATAAAATAAGAGTGCACTGTGTGATGGTCTCCACTGGTAGTGTATATCCGGAGACAATGAGGCACACATACCCCTTCTCTCTGTTTGGAGGTTTGGAACCTTCTTTGCTGAGTGCCTTGGAAGGGATTACTCCCTAAGCTAGCCACATTCCTCGTTTAAAGATATTTTGGATTACAGTCTGTCAAGGAAAGGGAAGATAGTCCTCATGGAATGGTTTCTACATCAATCCATAGTGGATTTTCTGTTCTAACTGTGGGGGACACCATTGGTGGACTTGTTTGAAGGCTAAACAAGCTTCTCTTTTTCGCTTCCCCAGTCACCATCGAAAGCACCTGGGTAGTGAACACTTTCAGCCTGAAGTGTAATAGTACTGTTCGATTATGTCATCCCATCCTTCAGGAACACCCCCTGATACTTCACATGTAAGGAACACCACTGCTCAGTTCGATTTGATATGCCCTCTTTGGCCTGAACGATCATGGTTCATTGATCTTCTCATCCTGTTGGTGGACCATCCTAGGACATTACCCCAGAGGTGGGATGCCCTGTTGTGGGACTGGGGCTTTCTCCCACACAATGGCCTGCGAATTCTCCACCTTTTTGCTTGACTCATCTCAAATTATCACAACCAGTTTTGAATGAGTCACTAAGTTCATTACTCAGTCCAGGAGATGAACTGCATCTAAGGCGAAAGTTGTTTAGTGGAGAGTTCTCGGGGATTGATGCAGTAGGAAATGTTCAGTCTTAGCTGTCCTTCTATGAGTGCAGTGGCTGACTTTCTTCTGTTCCCTTTTGAAGAGAAACGAATCTCAGTTTCTACTATCAAGGGGTAAAGGGCAGCCGTATCCAACACTCAAATTTTCTATAGGCCCAACCATTAGGATGGACTTGCACTTAGCAGACTTGTTCAGGTATTTTGGACTGCCAAGACCGGTATCTAGCTCGCTAATGCGTAGATGGAATCTCTCTTGTTTCTTGAGGTCTCTAACTAAAAGCCCATATGAACCATTGGGTGAAGCCTCCTTTGAGAATGTTACCCTCAAGCCTGTTTTCATGCTGTCGTTATGGTTGCCATCTTGAAAACCTTGGTATAATTTCTTCTGAATGAATGATCATATTGACATGTTCTCACTGAAAGACTTATTTTGATGTCTAGCTGGTTGTAAATGAAAATGGTGCTGATCTGACATCCAGTATGGCTCCTATGGCATCCATCTTGAAAATCTTGATATCTGTACTCTTTCTGAATGGATCGTTATATCAGCATGGTTTTTTCACTAAAAAACTTCATATGATATCTTCTTGGTCCTAAATGAATTGGTGCCCATTAGACATGCCCTCATACATTAAACATATCCACCATGGAGGCCATTTCAAAAATCTTATAATCACTTCTCTTCCTGAATGGATGGTCATTATCAACATGGAATTTTCTGTGAAATTCTTCATATGATGTCCAGTTCATAAATGAAAGTGGTACAAATCTGACATTCAATATGGTCACCATTGCAGTCATCTTGGAAATCTTGCTATTGCTGCCTCTCCTGAATGGATGATTGTACTACCATGTGGTTGTCACTAAAGAAAACTTCTTATAATGTATAGTTCGTCATAAGTAAAAACGGTGCCCCTTAGACATTTAATATAACTTTCATGATGGCCCTCTTGAAAGTCTTGTTATCAGTACTCCTCCTGAATGGATTGTCATATCTACATCAGGTTTTCAGTAATGCTGTCTACTTGGTACCAAATGAAAATGGTGCCCATTTGACCTCCAACATGGCTGACAAATTTTATCATTGCCACTTCTTCAAAATGAATTACCATAGCTATCAGCATTTAGCTCTTATTGCTATATAATGCCTCCAAGGAAAAAAGGAAAAACTCTCCATTAGACATGTGCTGCACATGTGATATGCATTCAGAAAAGGAATATGAATTATTTTAATCACAGGGAAGTATCCATGCATTATATACTGCTCAGAGAAATATATCCAGGAATATACCAATCATGATACCTGCTATCACACATTTGATTGAGTTGTTTCACAGAGGGAAAATAACCCAAACTGAATATGAAGATATAGGTTTGGACACTGGTGTGTGGGCCAACTTCTGCACAGCAGCAGAAGATGGAGGAGCTGAAAGAGCAGGTGGATGTACAGCAGCAGGCGATTGAGGACCTGAAAAAGTAAGTGGACAAACAGCAGCAAGAGCTGGAGGAGTTGATAGCAGGTGTATGTACAGGGAGAGTCACTGAAATTACAGGTGAGGGATGGGGAGGAGGAGCTGAGGGAGGAGCTGGAGGAGATTGACAACCTGAAAGATCGGGTGTATGTACAGGGGGAGTCTCTGAAAGCACAGGTGAGAGATGGGGAGGAGGAGTTGAAAGAACAGCTGAAGCAGCTGAGGTTGGAGCTGCAGAAGGTGTTGAGGGGAGAGGGACTGGAAAACCAAGAAGATTAATGGTCGTAGACTGCCTTGCAGCAGAAAGCCCATTTTGGCAGTGGTTGATAGATGCCTACTCCAGCCATTAGAGTGATAAGGCACTGTGGTATACACAGGTAGAGTGTTCACCAGATAATTTATTATTGACCCCTTTGTTTGTGCAGGAATTCTTGCTTGAGGGAGTATTGAATCAAAGCCAGTTAGTTTAAACAATAATGCTAACTATGACACCAATAGTTCACAGCCTTCTCCAGCAGATCAACAGGCCATATTGAATAAGGGCACTCATGCAAGTAATGAAGGTGGTGCAAAAATATGCCTTTTGGGCACCCCAATTTTGGTCCATTTAAACCACATTTTAGTATGCTGGGAGCAAACTGCATGACAAAAAGCTGTGGTTCCAGGCTTTTTGAAACATTTCAGCACACAGATTAGTCTGAATCCACAGCCTTGGCAAGCATTTTTTGTGTTCCTTGTGACCTTTGGCTTTTCTGCAGGCTAATAATTAATTTTTTGTGACTTTTTTGATTACCACTGAAATGTGCACTTCGTGTGATGTAGCTCATATTTCATTTTTCATGGCTCTGTGCTTGTCCACTTTATCAAGGATAAGCTTAAACTCTTCCTCATGCAGAGCTTGGATATGTGGTCTGTGTTTGTGTTGAGCTTTATTTTGGCTACGAGACAGATTTTGTCATGTTTTTTAGCCTCCTACTTGCAAAAATTTCTATCCGCAGAAATCAGGCCACAACACAGAGCTGCTCTTTGAAGGGCAGTTGCAATTGGGCAGCAGTGATTGTTGATAATATTCTGATTCCCACCACCCCTGAACCAACAGACACAGCTGCCAGTGTGTTGTCGATACCATCCATCACATTTACTGCATGTTTGTACTTTTTATACAGTGCACCTCTGCTAACCTTCTGTCTGTAAGTAGGCTTCAGCCTCACAGACTTTATTGTTTCAGGTGGAAATCTTGTTTGTTTTGGAGGGTTGGGTACAATGGAGCTTCTTCTGTAAGGAGCTTGATGTGAAAGTTTAATTAATCTAGATGGGTGGGGGATGGGGATTTAGCTCCCCTGCAGGCATGCACCTCTAACCTGTTGCCCTAGTGTACTGGTAGATGGCAGTGATGTTGAAGAAAATGAAAATTTCCTTTATATTGATCCTTGATCTGGTAATCTGGTAATGATATGGTCTTCAGCAACATGCCCACCAGCACACTTGCCAAGAGTCACAACTACCATGCCTTTAGTCGACAGTTCCAGTGATGGTTTGTTTTACTGTGATACAGCAGAACACTATGTCTTTTTCGAATATAATTCTTTTTTTTTTTCTGCCAGCGAGACATGTGATAGAAGCCACTAAATACCCCAAAGGAAAGGTTATTGCCGAAAGTGTTTCGCCAAATACTACATTGGCATTTTAATAACAATCGTGCACATGACCCCAGAGAGCAGTACTTTTGACTGTTGTTCCAGTAGTGAAAGTGCAATTATCCCCAACTGAATTTGTGACATTTTTATTATTGAAAATTGTAATAAATATATTCTGTATGTGGGAATAGCAAAAATATTATGTCATAATTATGCTAAATTTACTGGAGTCATGAAAATGTTATGACACTAAAATGTTGCAATTTACAGTATTTAAAATGACCAGAACTGTACTGTTTCTGTTAAAGTGCTTTGTACATGGAAAGTAATTACCCTCCAGTCGTTTTAATGATAGACTTCACATTTTGCTGTTAAATTTGATCCATTGGATGAAAAATGATAGTTTATTAAATGTATATGCTTCTGAACATAAAAATAAGCATTATATATTAAGGTGATGGATAGTGAAAATTATATCTTTGTTAGTACAGCCTTGTTATTCAGAAGAATTTTTGACTGTATTGGCAGCGAAGGTATTGTCAACAATGTTTAGGTACTGTATTAATTTTAACGTACTGTATTCAAGTTTTTGAAATCATATATCTTATTTATGAGTTGTTGTATTTAACTAAAACTTGGGCACATTATATTACTATATGCCTACACTATGTGATTCCTGTCTTGCCTGTGCAAGTAGAAGACTATGTCATTCATAACACCATTCATAAGTGAGACACCACATTTGGTGGAACACTTGTTAATTTATTTAATTATCTATTATCTAGGCAGAAAAATACTTAACTCTTCCATTTTAGGGTCCTTGGATTTGTGAGCATTTTTACAATTATGATACTGTAATTTATGGTAAATTAGTAAAGTTTGAGCATAAAAATGTGTAAAACAGTTGTGATTAAAACAATTCAAACAATGAAAATAACATTTTACATTTTCACACGATTTCTGCTCATTCTTACAGGGGGTCAGAAGGAATTGAAGGTATTTGTTGATCTTGCCAGCATCTCAGCTGGAGAAGGGGACATGGAACTTGCCAAGGTCCAGTGTCTCCATGCTGCAACTACAGGATATGCTCCTCTGATATTTAACCTTGATAGCAGATCCGGGTACAAGGAATTGTTGGAAAAGTGCCAGATTGTGTGGAAGGAACTGAAAGCTGATCCAAATCTTCCACAGAAGCTGGTTTGTAATGCCTTTTCTGAGCTGTCCTTCAAACACACTAGATGTAGTTACATGTTACCATGTGTCTAGTGCACAGGAATAATAATCCACCCATAATGAATCTCAGCAATGAAATTTTCACTTAAACATGCCAGGAAAGTGAAGTTGACTTCATCTTGCCATGACTTGGCAGATAACCACTCTTTTCCCATTTATATCTCCTCACCTAAGGGATCCAGAGACATATTTCCTCCTACCTTTTTGTAAAAAGCTGAGGATACAGTATTTACATTTTCATCCATCTGTCTATCACACCTTTGTTTCCATGCAATAGTTTTCAAACCATTGGAGATTAAAGGATTAAATTTGGTATATCTATACATCATTAGAAAGTGTTGTGTGCCATATTGGGCCCCCTATCTTCAAGGACAAAATCTGGGACAGTATTTGTAAGTTTCCATCACACTTTCTGTTGCATAACTTTCAAGCTGTTTGAGATTAAGGGATGAAACTTGGCATACTTATATGTCATGATTTAAAGCTGCATCACATACAACATTGTGGGTCCTACATTCAAGGTCAGGGTCTGGCTGAATATCATAATTTTTCTATTGCGCACCACAGAGGTAAGAGTCTTCTAGTTCAAGATCATGGGTCAGTATTTTCAGTTTTATCACATTTCCGTCTCACTTGATAACTTTAGAGCTCCTATCTTTAAGGTAAAGGTCAGAGCTCAATATTTTTAACCATTACAAAAATGACAAGCTTATTTGAAGACAGTAACAAGCTTGCTGAAAATTCGCACGTGTGAGCCCATGATTTTGATGCATGGCATGTGGAAGCCGGAATTGGAACTATTACAAAGTCGCAGCAAGCTCGCGATGCGCTCATGGCGCACTTTCAATGAGCTTCTAGCAAGTTCACTATACCCTTATAAAAATGCAATCCTATATCAAGCTTGCACAAGTTTTGTGATAGCATGCGCGAGCTCACAGCAAGCTTGCAATGATCATACGAGCTCACAGCACGCTCTCAACCAGCTATTAGCAAGCTCACTAAAACTTTGCACGCGCGAGCTCGTAGCAAGCTTGCAATGAACATACAAGCTCATGACACACTGTTAACCAGGTAGTAGGAAGCTCGCTAAAACTTCGTGATGATCTCACAGTGGAATTGTAACAAGTTCAATATAAGCTCACGACAAGCTCGTAATGAGCTTGCTGTTAGCTAGTTGCCCTTACTGGCAGATCTTCAGCAACCTTCACAGTCCCTGGAGAGCTTCATAAATACACTGTGAAATCTCAGCGATTGTGAATCATATAAAATGAAGGAAACAAAAAACTCCAGTCTTACAGCCAAAACAAAAGGTTTTTCAAAGCACCAAAGTGGTTTTGTTTTCCTCATCGGTGCTCAAGTTTTGATTATCTCTATGTTTTGTTCCAATTCTAGAAATGGGTGATGTCAGCACCTTTTTGATGAACCAACAATCTATAGAAAAGTAATTTTAACAATAACTGTCATAAATGGAAAATGAGGCTTTATTTCCATTTTTAGGATAGTATTAAAAAACAGAAAAGTGGGTTTTAGAATCTGATAGGAGTGAAAAAATACACACGTGCCGTGCATCAATACGATTCACAATACACAGCCTACAATATGATACATTTTCAATATACATATCAACTTGAAGATCTTATCTTCTTTAGGTTTTTAAATGGTAAATGGTCCCCTTTTATGTGTGTTGACATACTGATAGTATTTCCAATATGCAGATTACAGACAGACCTAGACTTACCATCTGTTCATATTCCATTCTCGTCCATGACAAGATAACAAAAATACTTTCATACTGTCAAGCTTTGTCTGCTATTAATGATGCAGTTTCACTGGGGACCTCTAAAATCTATGAATAAATCAAAGGAAACAGCGGAAGGAATGAATACAAATTCATAGTTGTTTCAAAAACAGTATTTATCATAATTGCTTAAAATAGTTTGTATCAAAGTTAAACATTCTTTTGTACGCTTGTGCAATATACCAGTAGTTTCTATCATAACATTTAAAAGTTTGTTAAAATTAAACTTCTCAATAGAATACCATAAATAAAGGAGACTTAGCGGATGTATGATCTAGATCTTTTTCAATGTATTATTAAGGAAAGATTCCAAAAAATTCAGGCTTATACACAGAAAGGCAATCTCTTCAGTGTAAGGAATCTCTCAGCCATTTTCTTGATTACATGGGAAAATCTTCACATTTTTTTCTGGATGACTTAATACACATTTTACTTAATTCCATACAGAAATCCAGGGGGGGGGGGATGTTGTCAGATGATTAGGTTCCCCCTCTCCATCTGTTAAAATCATACACTTTTAAATGAAAAACAAAAATGTTAGTCATTTGAAATACACTAAACCACCCCTTCTAAACAAATCCTTTCAGAATAAAATAATGCATCCTCCCCTACTTCTTGTGTAATTCAGATACCATCCACTGAAATAGATTAGATTACAGCAACATGTACTGCGTAATCTGGACAAAAAAATATGACAATTTATCTATTTGGCAAAAGCATTAAATTTTTTAGTTCAACATTCCAAAATCACTTCACAAGACTTAGAAACATCTCTAAGTATTATTCATGAGTGATTCCTTTAGAGATCCTAAATTTTGGTTTTACCATCCATTTTTAAAGGCTGTGACATCATATGTCAAACATTCGGTACTTTACATTTTTAAAAAAAGCAATGAAATTACTCACTTTATTCCTTAAAACCCTTGAAATAGAATCATTGCCCTTTTTTTTCAAAAATGAAAAATATAAAAATTAGAAGCATACCTATGTGTACACAACCTCTAAACTTGCCTTAGTTAAAGTTCACTGCATGAGGACAATTGTAGAACTTGAAATGCGAGATGAAGAAAAACAGCCCCTAACAAACTAAAAAAATGAACAAGCTTGCATGTAATTTACTAATCTCGTCATCCTATTGTCAGTAACTGACAACATTGCATCTAGAACTGCAGTTTGGCAGGCACAGCAGTAAATAATAATGATCTGCAAAATTATAGTCTCAATGATTAAGTGGAGCAAGATTACTAGGTCATCTCATTTGACATATTAAATCATTGTCACAAAACTGTGCTGCAACAATTCTAAAATGGCTGGCAAATTGCAGTCCCGTAAATGCAATATAATCTTGATTTTGCTCACCAACATGATAACTTCATGGTTTTTTATTGGAAGAGTTATCTCCAAAGTTCTATGATCAGTTGCTGCACATGTATTGGTATTACTTGTAATGAAATTTCCCAAATTAATGAGCTCAACTGTGGTTCAAACTTAAAAATGGAGCCTGTTTGAGAACAAGGCTGATGTGGTAGTCCTGTGCTAGTGGTACCTCAGATAAGTTATGTGCATATTTTGTGATCAGTAAACCAGTCTCCAGACTGTAAAGAAGGGAAATAACTGCTGTAACCATCTTGATACCGAATTAGATCTCTGTCACGGAAAACCACATTTCATCTTCACTGATTTTATTATTTGATTTTTTTTTTAAAAACAAAATTTGTGAAGCATAATTCTTTATAGAATGCTGGCAGAATAGGATGGGTCTTTTTCTCTTTTCCTCTCTCAAAGAAAACAGTATATACATTTTTAAGTTTTTATTCAGTATAAAAGAATTGCCAATTTTGTTTTTTCTGAAAGCAGATAATAATAATAATAATAATGATGATATTATTTTATGCTGTTCACAACTACACTTACAGTAATAACAACAGGGACAGGCATAACATGACTGATGAAAAAAAGCAAAAGATTCAGAAGAATGGAATTTTATAAATAATGATTGATTTGTTTCCCCCTTTTTGGTAAAAAAATACTAATTATTTAAGCATTAATATTGTATGGAGATTTATAATACAGAAAAAAAATCACACTCCTTTTCTTTCCTTTAATTTTATGAATAATGGAGTTTATTATTATTAATATTATTATTATTATTATTATTATTATTATTATTAAAAGTTTTGATATTTAACACATTAAAAAATGTAGTATAAATCTGGTAATAATATTAAGTATAACAAAATAGAATTACTGGAAATTAAAAGATAATCTTCATGTTTCGTTTAATTGAGGGCATCTGTACCATAACATTTTTTCTTGTACATTTGCTACTGTAAATTATTTAAAATTCACTTTTTTGATACCATTGTTTAAAATGCATTGAATATGCTGTGCATATGGGACTCTTAAACATTAGAATATAGTCTTTGAGTAATATTGTATTGAAAAGAAATGTCTAATTTGACAATAATCTGGATGCCCTGCTCAACATCCAACATTTAGACTGGATGGTATTGGTCCACAAATTCTTAAAATTATTGCACCAGTAATAACAGAGTCTCTAACACATATTATAAACTTTGGTATAATGAATGGTAACTTTCCAGATACTTTGAAATGTGCAAAGGTTACAAATATCTTTAAGAAAGGAGAAAAGGAGGATCCAGGGAACTTCAGACCAATATCCATTCTCCCTATATTATCAAAATTATTTGAAACGCAATTAGCTATGGAGGTCTCTGAATTTGTTGAAACTTAACTTTCAATTTCATAAGGCACAATCAGGATTTAGAAAATATCACTCAAACCAAACAGAACTTGCGAAATTAACAGATCTTTGGCTACAAGAATGGATAATGGTTCTTTGACTGGGATTGTTTTCCTTGACTTCAAGAAAGCCTTTGATCTTGTTGATAATGGAATTCTGATGCAAAAGTTGAACTGTTACATGTTTGATAATTCTTCTTTAAACTGGTTTAGATCATACCAAAACCAACGGTCGCAACAAGTAACCATTGGCAATATTAGCTCACAAACTCTCCTTATATTCATTCAAGGGTCCATCAAGGTTCTGTTTTAAGCCCTCTCCTCTTTCTTATTCCGCGATCTTCCATTAAATACTGAAACCACAAATACAGATTTGTTTGCAGATGATGCAACCTTTTATACATCTAGTTCTGATACCAAAGTTATCCAAACAATAATAAACTCAGACCTTATTAGAGTTCAAAGTTGGGCACAACAAAATAAGATGGTAATTAATGAAGGTAAAACAAAATGTATGATTTTGGGGACATCACAAAAACTACATAAGTTGTGGATCACAGAATTATGTCTTACAATAAATAATTGTCAGTTAGAAAATGTCAAACATGAAAAGCTTGTAGGTGTGTCTGTAGATAATAATTTACAATGGGATGACCATATCGACAAACTTAGTAAAGCACTGTCATCCAAAATTGTCCTACTCAGCAGAATCAAGAAATATTTACCAACAGAAATTCACACTTTGTACTACAATTCATATATTCTTCTAACAATGGATTACTGTTCAGCTGTATGTGGAAACTGTTCCAAATCTCAGCTTGACAGGATTTATAAACTTCAGAAAAGGGCAGCACACGTTATTTTAGATGCATCAATTGGTTATTCATCAAAAACGTTGTTTACAGAACTAAAATGGTTTACAATATATGATTGATTTTCACAAGGCAGTTCTTGTATATAAATGTCTACATGGAGCTGCACCAGAGTATCTTCCATATTACCAGTTGAGATCAACATCACTTGGAAACCTTCATCCACCAAAACCAAGAACAGCAATTTAAGAAAAGCTTCCAATACTATGGTACAGTTCTGTGGAACAAGCTTCCTCTGCATGTAAAATCTGTAGAAAATATTACAGTATTTAAGAAGAGATATGATGAGTATATATGTGTTACTAATAGATTATAATTGAATTCAGCATCTATAATACCAAAGAAATCTTAAAATAGATAGTAATTACTGTTATCTTTCATATGATGCAGATTGTTATACTTTTCTTAAGAGGGCCTCAAGGGAGAATAATCCTTGACTAAATGAGTCACCTTCTATAAATAAAGTATTATTATTATTATTATTTGCACAGAATATTTCAGTCCAAATTGCTCATGTGAAAACTCACATGAGAAAATCCAACTTAGGACAAATTCAAAATAAGTGTTTGACCAGAATCAAAACCAAATTTCTCATGGGATAAATCACATGAGAAATTATAACTCTGCCTTATTTTCAAACATAGTCAGATGTAATGGAAAATTTTTTTTCCAAGTTATACTTTCTTATATGAACATTCAACTTCTCCCTGAAGCAAAATCTGCACATGTGAAAATTTGGTTAGTTTTTCCTTGGCTCACAAGATCTAACAAATTTCTCATGTGGAGCTTATGAGCAGCTCATGTCAGTTGGTGAGATTTTTCTGTACAGGAGTCTTACCAAAATTTTAAGAAATGTTGGCAAAATCTGTGAAATTTCAGTGAAATATTACTGAAATTTGATGAAATACCAAAATTTCGGTAAAATAAGTGAGATGCTCTGAATTTCAGTCACATTTTCACTAGGGTGAAGCTTGCAGGTCCAGCTCCTCAATGGTTTCAGGACAGTAACTTCTTATGTCTTGTGGCAAATTGCTGTGCTGAATTAAGTACTGGTTAGTGTCCTGTGGCTTGCAGTGATGCTGAGAGTAATTCAAAGACTTTCAGATGAACAACTTAACCTTTTAACTTCAGTCCTTGACATTAATGAACAAAAAAAGTGCTTTGTTTCTGCAGAATGTATAAAGATGGAATTCTGTTTCAATCTTTACAGTATACTGCAGTTGAAGAACGAAACTCGTACACTCTTATGTTCAATGAAAATGATGCATCAGGAAAATTTGGCCATGTTGAGAAATATATCAAAGTTTATATGCAGCGTCACAGAAATTGTACCATTGATTGTTTGTGTCAATCACAATATTATGCAGTCATAAGGAATTGGGAATTAATACTGAAGTTTCAGTTGAAAATGGTCTATTGAATGAAAATCCTGTTAATATAGTCCCTTTGAAATCAAAGTATGTGCAGTACAAAATAGTTCCAATTACAAGCATCAAAGACTTCCAATTAAATGATGGCAAGGACAATGCTTTTGTTTGTGTGTCCCGCTATTCTGTTGAATATGACTGATAAAGTGCATTCATGTAGAAAATTTGGACCAGAGATGTATATCTAAATTGAAGACATTAACTATATATACTGAACAAAACTTAAAATGCATACCTGCCATAATATGACATGTCATGTGAAAAACACGAGTTTTTACTCACACCCGCCCTCGACATGGTCGTGCTTAGAAAAACAGGATTTTCAGTCGTTTTAGAAAAAAATATAAAAAATAGAGACAGAGAGTGATACATTTTATGACCACCACTATGTCCCTAGCATGTAGTCTGTATAAACAGTAAACAGTCCTAGTTAGAGCAGATGTAAAATTATCCCCGGTGCAGTTTATACGGCTTTATGCAATAGATTATTGTTGAGGCAATTAAAAGATAAGGTGGTCACACATAGACAAGCACCATTTCACAGATTACTTAATTGGCTGAGAATAGCTAGAGCGAAACCTTGTTAAATCCTTTGAAGACTGCTTGGGAGAGCCCATTAAGTTAATTTGCACAAGTAAAGTGGAACAGCCCAATCCATTTGATGTTATAGGTAAATCAAACTGATGTGTGCTGAAGAACAAAAGTTATTACACATCATTGCCTTGAATGAGACTGTTTAAGATATCTTTATTAAAGATTATTGGCAAGTTTGTGATAAGCGGCAATGATTCTTTGAACTCAGATTTCACTCCATATATAAAAAGCAAAACACAATTATTTCAGTAGTCGGAATAGTGTACTAGTGTGATTCATTTTTGAAGGTAAATTGTTGAAATGCAGCTGTGATTCAATAAAGGATGAGTGATCTGCAAAGAGAGCAAAGCCCAGTGAAACTAAATTTATTTTTTGCACACACTGCAAACACTATATTGACATCAGTCATTCTGGAGTGTATGACATCCATTGACATAGCAACACCACTCAGCATATCTGACACTCCCTCAAAGCAGTGCAGATGCAGAAAGATCATTTTCTATGCTGAGAAAAATTCAACAAGATCATTGTGGAAGTTTGAAGAACAATAACATCTAGTATCTAATGACTGCCAAGATGAACACAAATGATGCTTACATTACCCTAGCCCCCCCCATCCCGAACTACTGAGAGCTGGAAAGGCAGCATCTAATTAAGAAAATAATCCACTGTCCAAGACAGGAACTTGGTATATTTTTTTATTTGTTTAATGTCTGTCTGGTTGTGATTATGTGACTGTTGGCACATGAGTGTGGTGATGGTATTGGACAATGCTAAATCTGCCAACTATTTTTTGTTTGTAAGTGTATTAAATGCTTCAAAGAAAACATGTTATTTTCCTATTTTTTAAAATCAAATTTGAATTTCCAGTAATTTTCTATAAGTTTATATGAAAAGATAACTTATTCTCAATCGAATGATGTCACTGTTTTGGGGTCATGTGCACTGACCCCCCTTGGGACCTCAAAACACACTTTTTGAGTCTTTAAAACACCCCAACACTGTCTGGGAATATAGCAGGTATGCAAATGCAGTACCATAAAATTTAACATTTTTGAACAACATTAACCATTTTAACACGTTAACATTTTTATATTTTACCAGAGGTTTGTTTTCTGGAATATTTTAATAAATGAAATATTCTTATTTATATCCAGTGCTGCATAACAAGTTTTGTTCTGTATACATAATGGTAGTTTAAATTGTATTTTGATATTGATTTGGTTGGTTGACATATTGCTGTACTTTCTACATTCAGCTTTTCATTTCATGTATGAATTCACTCTTGTTTGTTAAAATAGATTTTTATGAACATTGCAAAAACCTGTTAAGTGTTAAAAGTCACACACACCATATGTCATGTAACCTATCTTTATATATACCAGGTTTAGTGGAAAGGTTTTCAGTTTCGACCTTAACATCAGTCTTTAAAGAGCCATTACAGTTGTGAAAAATTATTCCAAATTCAGAGAGAGGAATTATTTAAAATATTCATTGGATTATAAAAGTGCTCATTGACTTTAGGATTTTGGATTTTTAACTGATGATTTTGGGATTTACGTGAACTTATTCAAAGATATTCTGGAGTACTTCCTTTTGGCACATCAGTACATGAAAGACTATTGGCACATCAACACATTCAAGGATACAGTCATTCATTCGGAACATTGTATATTTAGAACTTGTGATTAGGACACTTAGGATTATTGGATTATTTGGATTTTAATTCACATTACTGTAAGTGTCTTTTGAATTTTCACTTTAATTGTCAAGAAATGAATTTCTTGTTGATTTTTACTTGATTTGTTGGTTTCACTTTCTTTCTGTTACATTTTTCTTAGACCATAGAGTCATAACAATGGTCATATTGACATGGATTTTTTTCATCGAAAGACTTCTTAGGATGTCTAGTTGGTCCAAAAGCAAATTGGTGCTTATCAGACCTCCAGTTTCTTGACCATGGTGTTCATTTTGAAAAGCTTGCTTTGGCTACTTTTCCTGAATTGATAGGTGTAAGGTTTTCACCAAAAAGACTTTTTGGATATGTAGTTGTCCCAAATGAAAATGGTACCTATCTGACCTCCAATATGCCACCATGGTACAGGTAACCATCTTGAAATCTTTTTATAGCTGCTGCTTCTTAAGAGATGGTCATTTATAGATGGAGTTTTTAGTAAAAGGCTTCTTATGAGATCTTGTTGGTCCTGAATGCAAATGGTGCTGTTGGCCGTCTTGAAAATGTTGCTATCGCTTCTTCTCTTGAATGGATAGTCATATTGACAGTACCATAATAATGGTAAGTCTTGGTACAGTTAAAGTCTTGGGACACCCTTAATTATATTCAGAAATGATTTTTTTATGACCTGTTAAAGTTGGGACATAAAATTATAGCAATTTTTTCATGTACTATAAGTCTTGGGACACCTTTGACATTTTTTTCTTCTACTGATTGCTCAGCATATTTTATCGATTGTAACATTATTTGTTGTTTAAAAAAAGACTTTGCGGTTGTTTAGGGACCATCATCATGAATTATTAGATGGAAATGTTATAAATTAATATAATTTGTTTGAAAAATTAAAAAAATTGATTTAATTTTTCTGTTTTCTTATCATGCTTTTTTTCAAGTTTACTAAGGCTGGTCAAGTAATGCGTGTATTTTTTCTGTAATTTACATTAATTTAATAAAATTTTTCTTTATAAAACATCCCTACTTTGAATAAAAGTAGCCCTTCATTATCCCTACTTTTTCACAAAGGCTCTCTGGAATCTTACATCCAGTATGGCTGCTATGGCAGCTGTGTTGAAAATCTTGTTATTGCTCAAGAATATCAGAGATGGTTTCAGCACTCAGCAGTTAAAAAGATAAATTGGTCTTGTTTTGAATTTCTGGATTTTTGTTTTGGACAGTATATTGGTATATTGTCAGTCCCTTTGAGGGTGAGCTTATGGTATGGCTCTGCATGCATTGTGCATAGTGTGTCATCTATTGTGCATTATGCATTGTCCATCAATATGTCCACAAACTCTTTTTACCACTCTGGAGTCCATATTTCTGATCCCATTTCAATCAAACTTAAAATATGGGTTTATGTCATCAAAATGTTGAACAAGTTTGTTAACGAGCGAGAACCTTGCATATTAAAAATATGATCTTGCTTCTGATTGGTTAACCTTGTCTCTCTGGAGGCATATTTCTGATCCAATTTTGATCAGACTTGGAATATATGCTTATATCATTAGGATCTCAGATAAATTTGATAATGAGCAAGATTCACACATACTAATAAGGTGATCTTGCATTTGATCGACTGAGCTTGTTGCCACTCCAGAGGTTGCATTTATTATCTGATTTTGATTGAACTTGGAATATACAATGGTTGATAAAAAAAAGTTGTATAGCAAATGCTGTAAAGAAAAAGTTACTTGACTGTTTACAATCATTTTAGTAGTTCTTCTCAAAGTAGCTTTCTTAATGCACTTCTCCCATCTTGTGACCTGAACATCTGTAGCTGCCCATCACATGACAGCATATGCAGTGACCCAGTAATTGCATCCCTTCTTCTATGCTTTTGTGATGGTTTGCAAGATCCTTGTGTAGCTAAATCTGGGCTGTTTGGTGGGTGATTAATGGTTTCAGTGCACAATTTTTTCAATGCCTACATTACAAATTTGCATGTGAGGGTGTGGGTGTTATCCTGTTGCAAAATGAAGCCACCTCTCCGTAGTTCTGGACACTTTTTTTGAATACCCTTTTCTAAAATATGTCTGATTAGTGTGGTATAGTATTATCTATTCTCTGTTGTGTTCTCTGGTACCATGTGGTTCAGAATTATTCCTTGTGTGTTGAAGAACATAGCGCACATAACCTTATCAGCAGATTTGGAAAAATATGCTTTGATAGGCGATGGCAAACTTGTGTGCTTCCATTCACTCCATTGTCTTTTACTCTTGGGCTTAAATTAATGTATCTAAGTTTTACCATGTGTAATCATCTTATTTAAGAAATTATCGCCTTCTACTTTGATCTGTTTAATAATTTCCTGCAGATCTTCACCCTTAAACCTATTTGTTCTTTATCAATCAATCTGGGCACCCATTGGGCATGAATTCCTGTGCATTCCTTATTTCTTGGTCAGAATTTCCTCTGAACTTCCATATAAAAGATCATAATTGTCTGTTGCCACTCATACTGTAACACATCTGTCTTCCTTAGCATATACTTCCACAGAATCAACTATTTCTTTTGAAACAGTCCTTGGCCTACCTTTTCTTATATCATCCATATATTCTTGACTTAGCAAGTACTTTAGGTTCATAAACAGCATCCAAGTCAGCTTTTATGTGTGTAAGGGAGACACTTTGTTCAAAAATGGACTTGTCTGTTTTTTTTGCCATCATGTCTATATATATATATGGTGTACAAAAAGATGATGTTACTAAGCCTGTGACTTTATCAACTTAACAATTATGTCATGTCTAAATTGAGACATTTTCAATTATAGACGGGCACATTTTTATGACTTTGGGTTGCTTTATTGAGAAGATATTGCATTTGTTGTAGAACTTTTCTATCAACCCTTATATGATTATATCAGTAAGCAGTCAGGTGATTTTGATAATTAGTGATATGCACACATACTAATTTAAGTCATTTTGCATCTGATTAGCTGAGCTTGTTACCCCTCTGTAAGCCATATTTTGTATCTGATCATGATCAAACTTAAAATATGGGTTTATTTGACAAAATTCTTAGAGGAGTTTGATAATGAGTAGTATCCATGCATACTAATGATATAATCTTGAATCTGATTGGCTGACTTTGTTTACTACTCTGGAGGCCATATTTCTGATAAATGCATACTAATGAGGTGATCTTGCATCTGATTTTCTGAACTTGTTACCACTCTAGAGGCACTATTTCTGATCCAATTTTGATCAACTGGGAATAGATGTATGTGCTTATATCATCAGGATCTTGGACCAGTTTGATAATGGGTGAGATGCACACAGATTAATGAGGTGATCTTGCATCTAATTGACTCAGCTTGTTGCCACTCTGGAAGCCATATTTCTGATCTGATATTGATTAAACTTGAAATATAGGCTTATATCATAAATGTCTTGGATGGATAATGAGCAAGATCCACACATATTAAAGATGTAATCTTGGCTTAGCTTGTTACCACTCTAGAAGCCATATATGTAATCTGATGGGATCAAATTTTTAACCTCACCTGGTCATAAGAGGCCTTTAAAAGACTTCTTGAAATTGCATAGTGGAACTTAACCAATTTGATAGAATGCATCCTGACAGAAAGATTTTTCAAGTTTATTCAGATAATGCCATTCCACTATCAAATATGGCCACTGTTACTAAAAGTAGAAAAAGACCTATAAACAACTATACAAATACCAATTTTTTAATAAGCATCCTGGCTTGAAGGCCTTAAGTTTGAACAAATTGTGCCGATCCATCATCAAATATGGTTGCAGAACAGCTACCTACCTAAAACCAGTAAATAGAAATTGACCAAATTTGACAAAAAACATTTTATCCTAAAGGCCTTAAACATTTTTTACATATTGTGTCAATCAGCTATCATATATTGGCACCATTACGGAAGCAGAAAAAACTTGTAAAAATTCATCCCAAAATGACTAAACCATATTTTATAATCCTGGAATAATAAAGACTTTAAAAAAATTACCAAATGTACAAAGACTTTAAATGAACTTTTTAAAAAAAATAAATGGTCAATAGAATCTGACTAAATTTGATAGAAAGCATTTTGGCAACAAGGTCTTTCCAATTTGCACAAATGATGCTGATCTGTGATCACAATAAATAAACAAACTGTTTTTAAGCAACTTTTTCAACAAAATGCTTATAGTAGAATATGACCAAATTTGACAGAAAGCATATTGGTACAAAGGCCTATATTTTTGTACAAATGATGCCATCTTCCATCAAATATGGCCACTGTTTTCCTAAAGGTCAAAAACCTTGAAAAAAACAACCGCTGTTCAAAAACCACTCAAGAGAATTTGAACAAATTTAATAGAAAGTATCCTGTTATGAAGGCTTTTCTAGTTATTACAAATGATATTGATCAGCTATTCATTATGGCTGCCAAAACTTAATCTTTAAATGACTTCTTAAAATGTGGTAAACAGAATTTGACTGAATTTGACAAAAATAATCCTGGTAAAATGGTATTTCAAATAGCACATGTGATGCCAATATGGCCAATGGAACTAGGAACAGAAAAACCTTTTAATCACTTCTCAAAAACTGCTTATCAGAAATCATTTAAATTGGACAGGAAACACTAAGGCAGAGGCACTATAAACTTTGACCAAATGATGCAGATCTGCTGTCCATGTTGGCTGTTTTTACCAAAAATAAAAAAATAAATCATTAAATGACATCTCAAAACTTTAACAGAATCAGATCATTAAATGTAAAGATATCAGTAACACTGATCTACCATATACATATGGCTGAAAATAGTACAGAAACCTTCACACAACTCTTTGCATAACCTTTTAATATCATTTGAAGAACTTTTTACAGAAACCATTAGACTAACAGCATTTCTGTGCTTATACATTTTGTTTTCTGGTCAATGTCAGCCAGGAGCGTAATCTCAGGCCCAGTTTGGGCTCTTGTTCTCACAAATTTGCTGAAATATGGCATTTTCTTCCTGTATTAATTTATTTTATGAATAAGTTCATCCTTAAATTTGCAAGCTCATTAAATTTTTCTATTGTAGCAAGATACAAGTCGTTGTCTGGAATGGTTGAAGACTGTAAAGCAAGCACATGGGTCAGTAGAATTTACCTCCCTTGCTCAGGCTGAAGCCATCAATTCCAAGGGTGTTTACTGTGTTGGAGCTTTGAATACTACCAGAGATGCCTTCATGGGCTTGGTGAGACATTTTATGAATTGACCCCTCTACCATGCAGTTAATGTCTTAATGCCCATAACCATGTTGTTTTTTTTTTTCCTGTTCATCTGGCAGTAAGACTGAGTGAGCTTATGGTATGGCCTGACATCAGGCACGAGTCTTGCATTGTGCTTTGTTCATCAGTCAGGTTGCGCTTCACAGTTTTCACAAAATTCACTGACATACATTTGCTTGAGGTTCAGTACTTGTGGTGAAAACTGCAAAATAATCATATATTTTTTTTTATCTTTTAACAGGAAAAAATATAATACAATAAATCTGGTTTATGTTTGTATCATATTTTTAGGTCAAAATTGTTCAGCCTGTGAACAAATATTAATGCTTCAAAAGTAGTAAGTTCCATATTTTTGTCCTGTTTCTGATCTGATAAATTAATTGCCCTGCTCCTATATTTGTGTGGATATTTAAATACCTTATTTTGCTTTTCTGTAAATGAAATATTACAAAAATCTGACTAGCTAAAACTCTATAAATTTCATCTATAAAAATGTGATAGTCATTTTTCTTATACATGTATTGGACATTCACTGTGGATGTATAATTTCACCTTTAAAGTCGGCAGTAGTAATACAGAACTAGGTAAGCACATCATTGGGTTCATACTAAAACACAAATCATGCCAGTATAAGCTTTCCTGTATTTGTTTTACATGCTTGCTGAAAGGTTTCACATATACTGGTATGACATCTGTTTGTGCATCTGTCCAACCATATGTTACCTTTTTTGTGTCTGTGCAATAACTTTAGTTTTGCACTATTTACCTTTACAAAATGTGGTGGATGGCTTGCAGATATGGTAAGGAAGAAACCAGTCAATTTTAAGGTCAAAAGGTTTAAGGTAAGGGTCAGTGTGATTGAAAGAAGAAAAAATGTTTTCTGCACAATGACATGAGTTGTGTATCCCAGACTCACTTGAAGTAAGGAGGAGGCCTATTATTTTGAGGTTGAACTATCTAAGATTAAGTCACTGTGAGTGAAAGAAAGAAAATGGTATTCACATAATGACTCTTGTTATAAACCATGCACCTGATTAAAGTTTGTGGAGGACTTGCACTTGCAGTAAAGAAGAAGCATATTGAGTTTGGAGTAAAAAGATCAAAGGTTAAAGTAATTGTAACTCAAAGAAAATTTAGTCTGCGTAATAACTTTCATTCCAAAGTTCCTTACCAAACTTTATGGATGGCTTGCAATTAGGGTAAGAATGAAAACTTGTAGATTTTGATGTCTGAAGGTCAAAGATCAAGCTCACATTCAATCTAATAAAACTAATGGTTTCTGCAGAGTAGGTTTAGTTCTAGACCACACACTCTGGTCAGATCTTGTTACAGGCTTGCACATGATGCAAGAAAGAAACATAGTTACTTTGGGGTCAAAAGGTCAAAGGTCAAGGTCAGACACAAATCAAGGTGGTTCATGAATCGATAAAATTGCAGTATTTACTCTCGCAATAGTGTATCATAATGCAGCATGATAGTAGAATGAAATTTGAATTGAAGGATATCAATTTATACACAAAACACAAATAAAAATGTTACCATTTACTTGCTAATGTATATCCTAAGAAACACTAAATAAGGGTTCTCATACTTGATTCAAAACATATCTAAACATCCTTAGGCCTCAAGGACTGGCTCAGCTGTCAGAATAATGATATTAATAAAGATTAGGAACTGACCGATAATATATGAAAACTGTTTACTTCAACAATGTACACATGTACAGTGTGTAATTATATCTTAACTTTTAATAACTGTAGAACAAGACATAGAACTAATTCCTTGAAAAAATGTTTAGCCATGCACACACTGTGTGTACACTATGGAGGGGGATCACCACTATAATTGCATGTATGTTTTTTTCTATTAACATATGATGTATATTCTATTTTGCAATTTCTATGTATGTAGGATGTTCTTTTGGGTTGCATCTTTGCAACTGCCAATATTTCTTTCTAAAATTTGTTATGTGTGATATTGGAATACTGCAATTTCATATCTTCATTTCTATGTGAGTGTTTATATGTACATATTTTTAATATTACACATGTCAGCATTCTACATTGCCTCATTCTATCTCTAAATATCCTCTTTGCATGTTGACAGTTCATTTGATGGCATATGTTAATCGCCATAATGATAAAAAAATACATAACATCGTAGAAATGACAGGAGTTGCAAATAAAATGTCGGCATAATTCACGTTTGAATAATGTAATCAGTGCTATCTGTTGCCATAATGGGACATTACATTACAGACCCATTATGACAACAGATGGCACTGTTACATCTCTCACTGAATAGGATAACTATTCCAGGTCCTGTATATAACAGATTGTAAGAATGGAAGACAAATCCATGGATCCCCAATTCTAGACAAAAAAAATTAAGCACTGGTTAACTCCCTGTATTTTGCAAGAGAATATAAAAACAAAACTCCTTTATTGCTCTGGCAATGTCAGTAAAAGACACTTTCTTTTTAAACTTATTTATTTATTTTTTATTTATTTATTTACTACTTATAACAGGTTAATCATGGATCAGGAATTGTTCATTGACAATTTTACCAAAACCGGATAATCATTAGATATGGATAGACACATAAATATACATGTGGAGCATGGTATAGAACACGGTTCAGTTTCAGGGGATTAAATGATGCCCACGTTCAAACTGTCCACATTCCTGTCCATCTGAGTGTTCTGTCACTAAATATAGCTCATCCTAAATCACTGGCTGGAAATTCACCAAACGTATTTCATAAGCCATTGGTATGGCAAATTATGTAAAAGGGACAAAGGTGTTTCACTTTCTTTCCATGGAATCTGGGTTGAATTTTTATATTGTTTTAGCCAAGCTTCATATATATATATATATATATATATATATATATAGCCATGAGTCATTTTCTTAGAAGGGAAGTGGGGTGGGGATACAGCCCCTGCGAGAACAAATTCATGACTTCATGAACACTCGTGAACTGTTCATGAATGTGCATGAATGTTCTTCAAATGCTCATGACCAGTTCGTCATTCTAGATCATGAACTAATATTCATGAACGTTCCATGACTTAGTTCATGAACACTTCAAGAATTTTAATGCATCATACATGTACTTGAAGTTTATGAACATACTAATGAACTTTTATGAACCATTATAATAGCTTACAAGTTCTTGAAATGTCATGAACTTGGTTCATGAACAATTCAAGAAGTTTGATGCACAACTGAAATATTTATTGAAAATGTTGATGACATTTATGATACCATTTTATGCACAACAAAACACAGATCCAGTTAAGTTTATTTATAATTACAATGTTTGCCTAGGGGGACTGTCTGCTGCTACTGATGAAAATGTTTTGGTTCATTCTGTCAGTGAGTGATTCAGCAGTTACTGAATGCCACAATGTGGTTGTACAGAGGTCACAGCTGAGCTGTGAAACTCCCTGACAGAATATTATTGAGTAAAGTTTCTTTAGCGGAAACTGAAGGAGCCCAGTGAAGACTGGGCTGTCCAACGAAGGTTGGAATGACAGCGGCAACTGTGTGGACTTCACTCAATGGGTTTAATTTGAATACGCCATATAGCGCTGATGTTAGATCATTAGGTGAATAAACGGAATGGAATGAAGTGAATGCCCAAAGAGAACATATGTGCAGCAGATGTTGTCCCCCAAGAATGTAATAAGTTGGGGGAAGCCTTCAGTGTTCAATGAAGAGAAAAGAAAAAAAAATGTTTGTTTATACAACAGCAGTCTTATCAACAATAATGGAAAAGAAAGGTATACATACAGGTAGGAATAAATCAACAATGGCAAGAAACAGCATGTAATTACTATAAGAAGACTGGCATCACTACTGTAACACTAGACTCGCAATTATCAAGACAAAGTCACATGAATTGCAATAAGTCTATGATATATGAAAATGTAAAGTCTTGTGTGAATGTCTTGAAACGGCTCCATGCGTGCTTAAAACACTGCACTATTACACAGCAGTCATATCAACAATGATGAAAAAGAAAGGTATTCATACAGGTAGGAATAAATCGACAATGGCAAGAAACGGCATGCAGTTACTACAAGAAGACTGGTATCACTACTGTAATGCTAGAATATTTCAATTATCAAGACAAAGTCACATGAATTGCAAGAAGTCTATGATATATGTAAATGTAAAGTCTTGTGAGAATTAATGTCTCAGAGTGGTTCCATGTATGCTAAAAACACTGCACTATTGCACAGGCATCTGATCATGTATTGACAGCATTATGTGAAATAATTGCATACCAATCCGAGTAGGACGATGGTGGCATAGCATGAGAAAGATACATCTTGGAAGATGGCGAAGATGAATCTGTGGGAAATTGAGAATGGAAACGATTAAATGATCACATCCAAGTCAGGCAAGAAGCAAAATGACCACATCCATGAAATGGGCTGAGGAATACCATGAGAATGCACTAACACCTCCATGAATTAAACACACTGAATGCACATGTGGCAATGAAAAACGATTGATATGCACAAATGCCACACAATGAGCACTGGTATGACACGCGTGCAGAACTCCACACAGATGATGAATATCGAAACACAATGAACGAGTATGGAAACTGGAACCACGGCAATTATATCACATGGCAAAGCACTGTAGAACTGGATCCAGATAACACACACACAGGATGGAAGAACTGTGAATTGGAGACCTAGCTCCTGTCCTTGTATGTTGAATACAGCATGATCATGATTGCTGTGTATTACTATCTGCATCCATGGCCATGGCCCTCTGTGCTGCCTAGATAGCACTGTGAGGAGTGCGAATGTATCTTGTGTAACAATCTGGAGACCATCGACCCAGAACTTTGATTATTTGGTCTTCCAGCCAAGCCACTGACACTGAAGTAGCATGGATACTGGGAAGTGTCCATTCCCATCTTGCAGTAGAGCAGTTGCATGTGATTAAGGAACACAACTCTTGATAACGCTTGACCTGTAGCCGTAATGAAGAGTGGGGCATATGGCTGGGGTGATGAGCATCTCCTGAATTGCATAAAAGTCTTCAGAGCAGAGTATGGACATATAGCGCGACATGGTGAGAGCAAAATTCTGTGGGAGAGCATGCCAGCCAGGATTACAAAAGTCCAGTGAGTATACATTGTCATTCAATGATTCTTTCAATAGAAGTTATATGGATATTTTATTGGTTTTCATACATAATATATATATTAATTGTAACCAAACTCACAGGGAGTGATTTTTTTAAGACCCAATTTGTGTTAAGAGTTGCTCTTAGAATTTTTTTAAATCAGTAAAGATTACTCTGTTCCCATTCTGAATCATCCCACCTTTTGGTCTCGATGCAAGACACTGTACTGCATCTGCAAAGAATCTAAATGTGTGGCATCGTTTCCAGTTTCGTAACATTGCTATTTCTATAATCTGATGTAGTGTTTGGTAAAGTAAAAACCAAACTATCTAGTTAATGTACTAATCGTACACAATGATATAGATGCAAATAGCGACCTGATGAAACCAGAAGTGATAACCAACATGCAGAGTCAGAGTTGATGCAATACAGTGACACGATACCTATAGCTAGTTGGCTACAAAGTTAGCTAAAAGGTGCGATGAAACCACAATGACAAAATTCTCTGGATAAGTTGAGTGTAGATTGATTTTTTCATTTTTTTTTTTAATTGTATGCCAAAACATAATAATAGTCTAGTCTGGATAGAAGTGATTTAATCCTATAAATTTGTGTGATTCATATTTGAATAGTATTTATGATGTCAGCAATAAAATATTTGTTTATAAAATATATGCAATTGAGACATTATTTTCTATTGCAATACAAGAAAAATAATTTAGAAAAATAAATATCAAATTAATATTTTTAATAATTATTATTATTATTAAAATGTACTGATTTCAAAATCTGATTAAATCTCTTCAATTTTTTTTCTATTTTACTTGTATTCATCATCAATTTTTATTTACATTGTTTTATGGAGTCCTCTACATATTTTAAGTTTTAATTAGATTTCATTATGAGGCACATGTTATTCAGACTGCATTGTTGTTGAATGTTTGTACATACAGTGGAACCCCGCTATAACGCGCCCCGCCATAACGCAAATTCGGATATAACGCGGTCGTAGCATGGCTCCCGAAATTTCGTATATTCATTCACACATGGAGAAAAAAAATTTGGAGAAAAGTAAAAAAAACAAAACAAGAAATTAACTTCATTTTGGGCATGAGATTAGTTGTGACTTTTAAAATAATATGATCGTGGCATGGTTCCTGAAATTTGAAATTCGTTTACGTGTATTTTTATCGGACCGTGAAAATATTTGTTTAACGTACGAGAAATAGTGTGTAAAACATTTATTATAATTTGGTGGAAGAATTCGCGTATGACTTTTAATAATAAACGATCGGAACTTAACAATTTATCCAGGTTCTTTAAGTGATTTTGGAGAAGTGATCGTGTATGAATTCTAAAATAATACGATATATATAACGTACGAGAAATAGTGTGTACAACGCTTGGCTTCTGAAATTTATCAATTTGAACAGGTTGTGGTGAAGCTCCGTATTCTACTCTAGAAGAGAAAACTGGTTTCATTAGGTTTTTGAATTGTTAAGCCGAAGTAAACATTATCGGAAGTGTTACTTATTACGGATCCATGAGTAAAGCCAGTAAATCGTCTTTGTGATTGTCTTCCATGAATTCTGTATACAGTCGTTGCTCAAACAATAGCTGACATGGGCTTCTTATTAAACTGAAATCACAGCCAAGCATGTTTCTTTTGATGTTCACAAAATCTGAAATAAAAGTTATTTGCACGCTGAAATCATGCGTTGATTGTTAATTATTCTTGCAGTTGTCGCATATGATAAAATTTTAGCGGTATGAAATTTGTACAGACACCGTATGTAGACCCGGGAATAGCTGCATGCAATGACCGTACGATATCAGACGGCAAGTAAATGGTTTCAATATTTTGTTCATCCTATATTTTACACGACGAATTCAGACTATTACAAAATTATTGAATATTTTAAATCTGTACGATTTTCAATGAAATTACATCCATTATGGATGAACTGCATGCCACGACGGCACGGTAGCATACGGTGTTGATACACTTTTCATGATATAGCGATAGTCTAGTATTATGTATCAATCTGTATTATCGTTCAAACAAATAAAAATTAGTAAATGTTTTTAATGCACAGTAATAACCTATAAATATATTAGCCATCGATTATTTTGAATATATCTTAATTAATGCATTCCAGTTAATATTCATCTGATGATAAGCCGACTTTTGATCATTGTACATGTTTACACGTATATGTTCTCGGAAAAAAAGTTAAATATTGTAAAACCCCGCATTAACGCGACCCCGCTTTTAACGCGATCCGATTTTATGGACCCCGATCATCGCGTTATAGCGGGGTTCCACTGTAATTATAAAAGAATTTTAAAAAAAATCTATACTGGTACTTTACTTACAGAACATTTGTATAATTCAGAATTTTTTCATTGCTTTCATTTCTATTTTATTTTGATTGTAGCTGTTGTGGTTGTAAGCATCTTGCATGTTGTATACAGTATATATATACTTGTACTGACTTGTGTTTCTTTTGTTTTTTTAAACCTGTGCAAGAATCCAAGACCATACCTTGACTGAAACTTATTGATTTACGGGCACAATGTCAAGGTCATAGTCAACCAAGGAAAAAAATGATTTTACTTCTAAACAGTTATCCTAACCAAGCTTCATGGACAGTTTCAACTTTGGGCAAAAGAGAAAGCTACTGAATAATTGTGCGGGGGAGAGGGGGTGTGCTCAAAAGGTCACAAAATGTGTGGATAGCATTCTGATGATGAAATGCCTTTCAAGCTTAAATCTTGTCCAGTCATTGCGAAATTTTTGTGTAGGGTTTAATTTGATTAAATATCTAGAATTCTTTGTGAGGTTTTCTGTACTAATAAAACTAGCTTTATCTTTCTTTCAGATCAGACAGTACAAAAGTAAAAGAATTAGAGGATGAAGTTGGCAGGTTAAGGAAGAGAATTAGAAAAATGGAAGACCATATGGCCAAGATGGAGGAGATAATAAGTAGTGACTGCTGCCGCATCGTGAAAGATTCAAATGTCGGAAATAAATCAGGTCATCAGATGGAGCAGTTCAAGTCAGAGACGGAGAAATTGAGTGGTGGCCGTGAAGTGATTAAATTATTGGCCCTGAAGATCTTTACAAAAGATGAGTTATCCAACAGCTCAATCTCTGGAAAGCGATTGGTCAGGTCAGGAGAAACCACAAGACAGTCCCTTGGCCAGTCAAAATTGAAAATGCTTGAACAACTGGTGAAGCAAGAATTCCCTATTATCTCTCAAAATGTTTTCATAGAAAAATTACAGAACATACTAAAAGTGTTACAAAGAGAGTAAAAAAAATGAACATCATCTGTCAATTTACATGTGCTTTGCTGCATGTTAGAAATTTATTTAAAGTTAAAATAGATTGTTTTTAACATAATGTATGCTGCATTTTTTACTGTTCTACAATTCCCCCTCCCCCATGTTTCTTATTTCATGATTTAGGATTAAATGTTACTATCAGTATTTGACAGCTCCTCTAGATAGTTTAATTTTGTACAGGAACTGTTCATGAACTATGTTGGTACCATTTCATATTCATCATTCATGAACACTGATGACCAAATTTGTGAACTTGTCTTAACTGTTCATGAACTTGGTTCTTGAATAATTTATGAACTGTTCAAAAACAGTTTGTGAAGTCTAGGTTCATGAAGAAGTCATGAATTTGGTTTTCATGAATTGACCATTTTCAGTTCATTTTAGATTATGAACCATTTCATGAGTAGTTCGTGAACATTAAATGGTCAAATTTTCAAGAACTTAAGTTCAAGAATTGTTCTAGAATATTAGTTCTTGAACAGTTCATGAACATTTCATGTTAAAATGTTCATGAACTGTTTAAGAACTAAGATTCTAGAACAAATATTGAACTCATCATTCTTGAAAACTTGGATATTTAATGTTCACAAACTGCTCATGAACTGTTCATGGACATTCTAGAATTGTTCATGACATTTTCACAGGGGAGCAGTGGTGAAATTAGAAATATCATTTAGTGGAGCATAAGTGTGTGTGGGGGGGCTGTAAACATGTAGTTGAGGGATCTGTGGGACAGAACCTCAGGTAGAGGCACTAGGGGCAATCCTTGGAACCTTCTGCATTTTAATTGTTTCCAGGACATAATTTTAACCATCTAACTGTAAAGAAGACTTACTCTAGGAAACATTTTGATTGTTTCATGCTAATATTTGTAAATATTGTTCTTTTATGGAACACCACATTGTGCAATATTTAGGACACATTCCTTGCTGAAATGGAGGAAACTGTATATTTAGTGTATTCCTTATGTAAGCTATCTTGTGAAGTGCTGAATTTGCCACATGTAGTTGTTACGACTCTATGGTCTAAGAAAAATGTAACAGAAAGAAAGTGAAACCAACAAATCAAGTAAAAATCAACAAGCAATTTATTACTAGATAATTAAAATGAAAAATCAAAAAGTCACTTACAGTAATGTGTTTTGAAATCCTAATAATCCAATAAGAATGATTGTTCTAATCACAAGTCCTAAATATAGAATGTTCCGAATTCACGGCTGTGTCCTTGAATGTTATGATGTGCTAATAGTCTCCAAAGTCCTGATGTACTAGAAATCTTGATGTGCTGATGTCAAAATGAAGTATTCCAAAATCTCTGAATAAGTTCAGTTAAATTCCAAAATCATTAATTAAAAATTCAAAATCCAAAAGTTTATGAGGACTGTTATAATCCAATGAATATTTAAAATAATTCCTCTCTTAGAATTTGGAATGAATTTTCACAACTGTAATAGCTCTTTACAAGACTGATGGTAATGTCAAAACTGAAAAAATGTCCACCAAACATGGTATATATAAAGATTGGTCACATGACAGAATGTTCTAGAATATGAGTCATCTTAATGTAATTTTACTTGTAAACAAAATTTCAACCTTGACCTTCAAATTGAGAAAACATATTGATCAAAACAACCTAATTCAAGGACACTAGTTAAACATGTTTTTCCTGATAAACATTAAGATTTAAGCAAATATTAAAGTGAAGAAACATTTATAATTTCCTAAAATATTTATAATATTATATAAACATCATACATAACATAGTCTTTAACAAATCAATAATGATTCTTAAATTTAATTTTAAAAATAAATGCCTTGCTAAATATAAAACTTCTACAATATTTAGATTAAAAAATTATGACAAGGTCCTAATTCTGTATGATTATTGTATTACTGAGTAAAAGAAGATTTTGCTATTATTATTTTTTTTTTATAGCTGTGAACACAGAATGATAAATATATGAACAGTGTGAGGTGATTATTTATTTTCACAAACTGATTAACCATCTTTGTGTCATAAAAGTTTTGCAAATGCATTTTTTTATAAAACTTGATGCTCTATTGTGAAGTTATTCATGTAATCAGTCCCACAGGAATTTGACATTGTATGAGTGCATCAATTAAATGGCTATTTCTCAAGGCTAACACACATTACAGAAATAAAACCATACATTTCTGACCAGACAATGTGTCAAATTCCTCTGATCAGTACTGTTGTTATGCTGACCATTATTTCAGCACGGGTCTATCTTGCCAATATAGGTCACTGATTTCATATATATGCATAATGCTACAGTCTGTAAATATGAGAGAGATGTTTAAAGTTGGGTAGATTTATCACTTGGAGGAATGGGGGGAGGGGGGGTAAGTGTTGAACTTTAAAAAATGTCTTTATTTTAAATTTCTCATATAACTAATTTGTGATGTGATCATCAATTTAAAATGGGAATTACAACAAAAGAAAACCATGAATAAGAAAATCAGATTATACTGGAACTATTTAGGAATGGTGAAGATGAAGAATTGTTTCTTCACCTGTAGGAGAAGCATTAATTTAAAAAAAAAAGAAAAGAAAGTGATACTCTTGAAGAAATAAGCATTTGTATTGTCTTATTATTCATCAAATTCAATGACTTGGCCTGATTCCTAAACCAGTGCTCCATGATTAGAATTGGCAATATACCACACCTGTGCTAATTTTTGTTTCTTGCAGACATCAGAGCACCCTCTTTTATTCATGGGACATGAATTTATTGCAATTTGCATCATGCTAACAACTTACTTGCATCTTTCAAAGTGCTGCTTTGTAACTTCAGGATGTTAAACATTTTACCTGTATGATACCTAACAGTGTGTTATCAAATGAAATCTGTCAATTGCAAGGAGGAAATTTAGAGTCAGAAATATGCAATTATGAGTGTTGACGTGGTAATAATAAAAAAATGCACATAGAATCGCTCACATGAATCTGAAGACACAAAATTGCAGTATTGTAATAACATATGTGTACTTGACAAATTCAGTAATAAATATTGGCAGTGATAAAGATACAACCCAGAATGTACATTCTACACATAAAAAAATGCAAACATAGAATAATGGCAAATATAATATACATTTTATACTAACAGCAAATCTATACACTGTGAATTATGGTGGGAATTTATCTCCATAGTACACTGCTATAAACATGTCCAATAGCTAAAATGTGTGCAATAGCTGAGAGTCCCCAAACAATTTTAGTATAACACCTTCTTGAGACCATGCATATAATAATATAATAATGGATATATGCATTCATGTTATTTATTTTGTTGTGCAGTGGATTGAAGTGCAACATGAGAATTTACTGTTGTCCAAAGGAGAAAGAATGTAGCTAACTTCATCCATGTGTATGGCTGTGATCCCAGTATTATACTCATGTTTACAGAGATCATATCCAACATGCACTCATGAAAACAAAATGAAGACAAATTTGAACACCTGTGAGAAGATTATGGACTTTTTGTATGGCTCATATTCAAGTCTGTAAGCATAGTGATGAAAGTCATTTTTTATGATATCTCAAGTAAAGTGACAATAATGTCTCAGAACTTTAATGAGATGGAATTGTCGCTGCAGAATACACTTATCAGACTGTTATACTGTTGTCTTAAAGTCTTGAAATAGGTAAATTACGCTTGCATAATTAGACTGCTAAATTAGCAGATTTGCCATTGGCTCAAAGTGTGTTGATGGAGTTCATTAACAGTTGTTGAAAGTTTAATTAAGTATGACATAAATGATCTACCCACCAGAATCACATGAGTTACAAAATTTAAATGTTGCAAGAGCTGGAGCAGTTCTCGTTTGGAGCACATCTTTTTGCCTAACATATGCTGTATGATTATGTTGATTTTAAGAATGTAATAGTATCCCTTAATATTTTAACAGCATAGTGGGTCCCACAGTTTTGTGAATAGACAAAGGAATAAACAGACTGTTAAAAATTAAACAGAATAATTTATCCATGGTTCTCTCTCCATCATCATCAGGTCTCCCTGTCATAAGAAAGTTATCCAACAAATGAAATGTTACTTTAAAGTTTATATTGTAAATATTTTAAGCTATCCATCATATGACTTGTTACAGTGTATCAAAAATCTCAGGTGATGATTGGTATCTGACATAAACATAGTACAAATCTTTCCATTTTAAACTGAATAAAAGCCACTGTGAAGGATGGATAGATATAAGTTGGAATGCATCTGATATATCAGTTTTACACATAAAAGCACCTCTGCCATTCTAATTACTTGAAATACATCATCAATTTTCATGTAGCTCAATGGGTAATCCTCTTTTTAGATTAGTGATGCCATCATGCAGTGGATCAATATGAGATGGTGACAAATCAGCTGTCAGTCTTTTCCTCTTTGAGTATTTCCCTTTCAGGATTGGACTAACTCAATAATTGTGAAAGGTGATGTGAAAGGACCTTTTAGAAATCCTTTCTCTACCTTGTTTTTAACAGTTCATCGATGCTTTCTGGTTGTGTAGTAGCAGAAGGAATGCTTTTGCCATATTTAGTTGGAATGTTAAAGTCACTAACTTTTGTATCCAATCCATTTTTAAGGCCATTACACAGACTGATTGGCAAAATCTCTTCGAGGGTGTTACACCAGTTCTTGTTCTAGTTTTGCTACATTTATCATTGAGGAATAGATGTGAACATAGGCAGCCACTCTTGAATATTCTTTACTTTGTCAAATGAAGTGAGTGTAACTGTAGTGGTAGAAGAGGCCATCCTTGAAAGTTTTCTCAGATCTAGCTTGTCTGATAGGAGGTGGATTAGATTTGCATTTCAGTAATGTGGAGATTGTGGTACAGTTGAATTCACCATGAACCTGTACTTTTAAATTATTTACAAAATGAGTAGCATTCAGCACATCTTGCTGGAACAGAACCCTGCATTAAACTTGTTGCAAATTTCTTGTTTCTAGTAGAAAACCTTCTTTTGTACATGTTTATCTATGTCAGAATATGGAGCTGTTCATACCTGATCACAGGAATGGATTGCAGTCAGACTGGTGAAAGTTTGGAAAATCTGGGCAAAAGTCTGTTTAATGAGTGGTTGATTGGCAGAAATTTAGGTTTTAGCTTTTGTACCTTCAATGATTAACTGCAGTATATAATGATTTCTTGCAGACCAATCCATCTTCAAACCCATCAACACAGCTGTGGCTGCTTTTGCAGAAAGTTATTTGATAGTTATAAAACTTTGAGTCATAACGTTTGTGTATCGGGGCTATGTCAACTTCATATGTTTCTAACTCATGTTTTTATTAACTGAATGCTTATGGAACTGTTCAATAGTTAGATGCTTGTTGGAAAAGCTATCTTACTAGTGAATATGAGGTTGTCTCCATGTTTTACTATTCTTTTCTCATCCTTATCAAATTGGTTAACTAGTAGGTGAGTCAAATTTACATCCTTTATCTCTATTATTTGTTTATGTAGCAACTTAGACACCATATGAGTGAAGGTTATTAACCCTGTGGGCATATCTTGGGGGCTGGCTTCACTTTGCAGGTACTACATTTCAGGGTTTGATATGGTAGTAGACATACCTTTTATTAGGGGTGAAACAATCGATCTATCGATGTATCAATACTTTTTCCATATCGATACCTATATCGATACAAGAAATGAAGAATCGATACAAAACGATACTTACTCTATACAAGTTACTTTAATCTTCAGCAGTCATGAATAATTATTAGTTGTTTGCCTTTTTATTCTTTAAATTGAGAATTCATCTGAGACAGCTGTAGCAAGCACATGCACTAATTTCTCTCAGTTAAAAAAAAAAACTATTGACAACACCCCCTCGCCTTCTACCAATTAACACATGGTGACTAACTCGTGTGTTTTGAAATCTGCCCCCTCTCCCTGCCCCGATTCCATGCTAATTATTTTACCCCGACTGCATGTTCAGCCACTGATAACATATATCGACGGAAAGCAGACATTCCAGAATTGTTCCCCATGTATGATTTAAGTACTTTACTGATCACTTAATAACCACTTTTACATGAAGTTTATCTGTTGCATCACATCTTGTCTACTTGGATAGAATTTGAAGGCTACACTTCCAGTGTGTCACGAAGTGAAATATATTACATGCCATTCTGATCAGTGGTTATTGTTTGTTCAAGCCCAGGGTAAAACGAGAACCACCAATCTGAACTAATTGTAGCGTGTTCACTGCATGACATACTGGAAATATTGGCATCCAAACTTGATCCAAATAGATACTAAGCAACAGAGAAATTTTGCACAAAAGTGGATATTAAATGATCTGTAAAGTACTTAAATTGTACATGGGGAACAAGTTTGTAATGTCTCCTTTTACGCTGATAAATGTAATCAGCGACTGAATGTGCCAATGGGATAAAAAAAATTTTTTAGCATAGAATCAGCAAGGGGGCTGATTTAAACGGTGTGAGTTATAGCCACCTTGTCAATTAGTAGAAGGAGATTGGGTTTTGTCAGTAATTTCCTTTTTCACAACAGAAACAAGTGCCTGTGGCCATGGCAGTTGTTTTGCATCTGTGAGAAGTACAACGTGAAGGATTTGGTTGTTAGTCATCTCTGCTCCCACACTCAGACTTGTTCTAGATAAGATTTTCCTTGCACAAGGAAAATGCAGTTTCTTCTGTTTTGAAGATAACACCGTAATGCCTTCCAAATTTAAGTAAAGACAAGAAATTGGTAATAAGATGTTTTAAAAACATTCATGCATTGCAAAACATAGGCGGTGGTGACCAGGATGAGTCATGCATCTGATCAAATGGAGCAGGCTGAAATGGCCCAAAAGGTTGAATAAAAATCACTGACAACTAACAGGTAGTCTGTTTGGAAGTACTTTTTTTTATCTTGTCAAAGATGAGAATGGTATAAGAACAGATGTTAAGTCTATGTCTGTCTGTAATCTGCATACTGGAAATATACCCAATATGTCAACACATAAAAAAATGGTACCACCCTACCATTGATAGACCTTGTAAAGATGAAAAGACAGTCAAGTTGATATTGTAGGCTGTGTATAGAGAATCGTATCGATATGTGGCAGAGGTGTATCGTTTCACCCCTACCTTTTACCATAAAATTCAGTGCATCCTTAGTTGCTTGAATTTTAATTTCTTGAGTAGAATTCTGAAAGCAATTTTAAGCAGAAATTACTTGAGGTAGACAAAAATATTCAGTTTGCATATTTGTATTTATATGTAGATCAACTTTTGGACCAATCTCAAACATATCCAGGTTTTTGTAAAATTTAGGCTTTTTGTATTCAGTTTGCATATTTGTATTTATATGTAGAACACCAGATTCGCCAATTTTTTCAACTTTCATACATTTGGAAATTTATTGGGCTTATATATTGCATTCTTTTTTAATAAAACCTTGTTAACATAGTTTAGCAATTCCCGCTTAAGGGAAACAAATGAAATTTGGTATTCATGCTTATATGCATATGTTGATGGCTTGACTATATTATCATGGAATTATAGGAATTTGTATACTTTTTTTTTACATTTTTGAATTTTTAATTTTTTACTTACAAGTTTTTGTCTGCAGTGTTTTCGAAACACAAATATGGTTTCTTTGTCTACAATGTTTTCCTAACACAAATCTGGTTCTTTTCTTCTCCAAGATTTCATCTTCACGGCAAACCTGGTTCTTTTCTTCTCCAAGATTTCATCTTCGTGGCAAACCTTTGGACCAATCTCAAACATATCACAATTTTTGTAAAATTGAGGTTTTCTGTATTCATACATAAATGACCTGATTAGATTTGTCAGGTTTTTATTGCAAATTTTTCAATTCCTGACACATCTTTAAACTTTTTGAATTTTTTTTTTTTTTTTTTTTTGGGGGGGGGGACTTTTTAAAGACTTAATTTTTAATGAAAACCTTGTTTGCATGATTAAGCAAAATTCAGTTACAGTAGAGAAATTGGTAGGGTTATTTGTATTCATATTTAGATGACCTTGTTAGATATCCCTGTCATTAATACGTTTTTAAAATACATTTTTTAACTGTTTTGACTCTTTTTCTTATGAAAACCTTGTTTGCAATCAAAAACCACCTGAATTCAACCAATAAAATCTGATGCACCCTTTCAGTTGCAAGTTTAGCATGCTAACCACTGATCCAGTGTGGCTTCCCTATTTATTGTTAGTGAGCTAATGTGAGTTAAGTAGGATATAATGTTTGGGCCCACCATTATTTCTAAGCACAGTTTAGAATAGGCATCACTTTTTTGAAAGCAAATTAGGCATTGTCTTTGGTTTTATCAGATTGAAATTATTACACTAAATTCACTTTCTAGCTCATATGCATGAAAGTGCACAAGAGCTTATGGAAAAACCCCAGCATCGTAATTGTCGTTGGATGAGGCATTAACAAATGTACCTTTGTATGTCTCAGTCAGTTTTTTAGACACTATTGCTTGTTCTGTAATGAAACTTGTACGTGCATATGTTATAGAGAGTACTACACTACTATACCAAAAATAGGCCATTGTGACCTACTATTCACACTCCATTGATCATGTACACTTAATATGTTTAGGTCAGTTTCTGTGAGACTGTTTCTTGTAAAATCAAAAGAGCTGTGCATGCATCCTGAGAAGTACTACACCTCTATGCCAATAGTATCTTATTGTTAGTTACTTTGCATGTTTCAGTAATCATGTTAACTTTTGATATTGAGGTCAGTTTCTGGAACAATATTTCTTGTACAGTCATGAAAAAGATACACTAAAACCCTGCCTAATGAGCACCCCAGTATGAAGATCACCCCTCTCTAACAGATGAATATCAGAAGAATTGATATTTTTGCCTCATTGTTCATATGTTCAACTACCACAGTAATGGCACTGTTGCTTGTTCAGTCTTTAAACTTCTTACATACATGCATCTTGAGGAGGACAACACCAGAATATCAAAAGCTGGTAACTGTGACTTAACTTTTCACACATCACTGATTATGTACATGCACCTTCTACATTGTTGAGGCATTTTACACTATCATACAAAAGGTAGGTCAACATGACCTATTTTTCATACTTAAGTGATCATATAGACCTGTATTCTTGAGACATATTACACCACCATACTTAAAGTAGGTCATTGTGACCTATTTTTCATGTTTCAGTGACAGTGTGTCATGAGTTCTCAGACACTATTACTTGCACAGTCATAAAATGTGCATGCACCCTGGGAAGTGAAACAATGGAACATCATATGTAGGTCACTGTTGCCTATTTTTGTACACTTGAGTGATTATTTACACTTTATATTTATGTAAATTTCATGGACCCTTTCACTGGATATGTTTACATAGTGATAGACTTTTGCCTTTTTAGTTGAGAATGTCACAGTGCAGTTTTGTTTCCCCTCTCAGGATCTTCACAATACCCTGCAGTTGATTGTACCTGTAAGTGACATAGAGCCAAAAAATGACCGACAGTACATGTTTGAACAGCTGCATGATCTTCAGAGTCGTTTGATGTTGGTTGCAGGAAAGGCAGAACAGGGGAAGGAGGATGTCAATAGGTTTATGATGGTGAGTAAAAAGCAAATGTCTTTTCTTTGTTGGGGGGGGATGGAATAAGAAACATCATCGTCCTTTTCTGGCTTTGGCAATTTTTATATGTACCACATACCCTGAAATGGGTATTTTTACCATATCTGCATTTTGTTTGCATTCTATTTGGATTTGAAATGCATTCATTTTGCATTCTGTTTGCACTGCATTTGTATTCCATTTGCATTTGCATTGTAACTATCATCTCATCCATTGTTCATTATTTATAATCTTTCAATGCATTCTAAATTAGTGTTTTGCATTTTTGTTCATAGTTTTTGTTCATTTGAAATGCCAGTTAAACATGCATTTTACAAAGCTGATATTTCCATAGCAGAGAGTATTCAATAGGAAAAACTATGGCTTTGGTATGTGATCAAATTAAAAATGTGCTTCCATCAAGAATGATGAGTGGAAAGAGGAAATAATGTCTTCTTTAAAGTACATGTTCAAATACTACCAATGCTCACTCATTAAATGTTTACTTGTATCAACTAATACTGGAAGGTAAAATTGGCTAACATTTAATACTGTCATCAATCCAAATATCCAGACCTTTAAATTTTTCAGACACCTTAATATTTAAAAACTTTTTAATAGTTTACAATAGTACATACAATTTCTAGACACCAAGTGTGTATTTGGAAGTTGACTGTATAATAATTTAAGTTGGATTGTAAACTAAGAGATTTTTACACATACTTAAAAATATGTGATTGAATAGATGACTATCAGACCTTGAAACCTTGCTTACTCTCTTATCCTAATTATACCCCTGGTCCCTCTGGACTTCACAACTGAATCTGAAGATTTTTATCTCTAAAGGATCACCATATTCTTGCCACTTGGTTATCTTATCGAAACATTAGCCATGAACTAGAGCCAAAATAATTTGAGTTTCAATCCATACATCAAATTTTCAGGACAGGCACATAGTTTTATTTACTGTCACCATAGTTTTGACTTAGTGCATGCACAAGAAAGGGGGACATCATTCTTACTGTAAAGGATGTCTCAGTTGGAAGTGTTTGTTCACTTATCTCCGGTGCCAGTACATGTATATCTACACAAACAAAAAGAAAAACAACAGAACATCAACCAATATTCTTGATTTATAAAAGAAAAAAAAGCACTCTAACCATATCATGGCAAAATCATCTAGCATGCGAATGTAAAACTAAAGACCCACCTTAATGCCAGCCACAACTAATGTTGTTTTATTGACTCTGTGATTTTGAGCTTCCATTTTGGGTGTGCTTTCCACTTTTCCACCTGCGCTATCATTGCTGGCAATAGCCAGTGTGATCAGCACTCCTACAAGCAAAGTGCTAGTCAGCTTCCTGCTTATTGCAAAATGAGAAGGGTCAAAGTCCACCTCGTCATGCTTTGCTAGCTGCAGCTGTTGGGGTGTGGCATGCTCTTAACTAATGACCATTTGTGTTGGTATCCTTTAAAAATTATATCAACATTGGTGCCTGACACCATGTCATCTAATTCAAAAAGGTTGTTGTTATCAGTATTTATCTCCATGTCACTTAGAAGCATGTAGAAACTGCCACTAGCTTGCTTTTGGCATGCCTTATCGACAACTGGTACCTACAGTAGTAAACAAATTTGGGCATTTTAATACCACCTGATCATTTTTTCTGCATCCATGAGACACTGTTTTTTCACAGCACCACCATTCTCTGGGTCCACTTGTGAACCTAGAATTTGGTGTTTTCTTGAAAGATTAAATGCATACATGTGGGAGTCCCATACCCCATTAGGAATTTCCCTGAAGTCATGGTCAACACTATAGTTAAACATTGTGCCCAGCCTCTGGTTTCTGATGCCAGTCTTATTTTTTTATTCATGTTAAACTCATTGCTAATTTGCTCTTATGTGGCCAGGTTAATGCTGTTTTCTAGCATGTTCCACCCAGGCTCGCCAGGAAAGGGACACTGGGTAAGGATCTTTCTTGCATGGTAGTACATATGAAACCAATAAAAACTTTGTGCTAGGTGGTTGTGAACACTAATGCCACAGCCGGTTGTCATGCACCAAAAGGTAGAATTTATCAGGTTTTGCCAAACTGCGTTTCACCTTCTACATTTCTGGAAATGAATTATTTACAAGTTTTTACCATTCTACGTATGGCATGACATACTTATTAGCCATGTAAAAATATTAGGTCTTGAAAAACCATCATCTTGCACATAGACATCAAGGTTGAGCAACAGATTGTGAATCAGCACTTGCACTGTGTTGCTATAGTTAAAGACACCACTAACAGTATACTTTGTGGTGCTATTAAAATGTAGTGCTTGTGGCACTACCATCACTTTCACACAAGTGTTGGCAATATATGTTGTACTGAACAATCCTCTAGTCGGACCTGTAGCTCTCCAGATTTCTTACAAACCAGGATGGTTCAGCATTTTGGCTGCACTTGGTAACAATAATAAGCAGGTGGGATGTATGACATTCTGCTGGATATCATCACCATCTTGGATGGGTATTATAAAATACATATGCTTGAAAAAGTAATTCAGGCTGCTGTTCCTGGATTGACTAGTGTATGGTCTCCTATGAAAAACTACAGTGGTGAAGATTACATGAAGGTGGCATCCATGATCTCGTGATATGTAATTTAGATTATAAAACATCAGTTAATATGCACTCTCACTCTTGTAATTAAGCACTAGTAGGTGTTACACTGGCACACTATGAGTATAAGTAATCCTGGCTTCTTTGGTGGTGGCACAGCAGGTTTCGCTTTTCTTTAGTAGCAACACCTGCTCTGCAGGCAAAATGCTGTCATACATAGGAAAGGCTGAAATTGCCAAGTACGTTACATGAAACATCTAGGTGGTATCAGCACCTGTGGGTCTTGAAGAGGCCACTCCTCTTTCTTTGAAAAAGGAGAATGTTGTGTACTTAATGACCAACAGAATCACGTCAGTTGGTGGGGTTCTGTCAATAAATGCAATCAGTTTGTATTATTGGGATTTAATACAAGACTCAAAAATGTTCATGGTTTTACAATCTGCAACAACAACAACACTATCGTTGTCCCTGGCGCCAGTTTTTACTTCACTAACCTCAATGGGAGCTGGGTTGATGGACTGTGGGCCTTGATTGGAATTGAGCCTTAATGGAACATAAAGTTAGTACTGCCATTCCATTGAATGCCTCACATGAAAGCCTTATAACTAGCTTTGCATCTATTCTTGCTGCCTCAGACAACATTAAGTGTGAGTTCTCAATGCCAATGTACAGCCGACAGGATTCTCAACTGCCCTAACCATCTTTGACCTGATCTTTAGCAGCAATTAGAAATTGCTATAAAGGTAAAATAAGGATAAAGTTGAGCACCCAGGCATAAATGAGAAAAACAAAATGTTACCGTGCAAGCTAGTATTTTGAATCTTGCAGCAAGCTTGTGCAAGTCTGCATTGAATAAACTGGCAAGCTTGTGTGGTTCTTTACTGCAAGCTTTTGCAAGCTACATAAAAGAAGTATTGCAAGCTTGCACAAGCTCGCAAAAAATGCAGGCAGCCTTGTGCAATCCTAAATATTTTAATATACATGCTTATGCAGGCTTGTGCAAGCTAAAATTAGCAAATGAACAAGCTTATGCAAGGTTGCATGGACAGACAACAAGCTTGTGCAAGCCACATAGTCAAGTAGAAAACATGAGCTTGTGCAAAGTATCAAATTCAATGCAAGTTTCATTGCTGTAAAAATATGGCATGCAATAATGACAGTAAAGAATTCAAGAATACCCTTTGTGACGATAAAACAGTTGCAGTTGCATTAGAAAAGAGGTTACATGTTATATCAATCTGAAGTAAATTTAAATAAAAACAAAAACTATTTCTCAAGTAGATTTATTTACAAAAGCATTTACAAAAGCACACATTTTGAAACTCACAGCCTTGTTTTCAAGTGAAAAGTTTTAAGACCGTGCTAAGAAGATAATAATGACAAACTAGTATACATACAATGGTGCCTCCATAACTTTGGTTCGAAGTTAAATTCTGATATTGTCATTTGCATTAAAGCACAATATCACTGGAGGATGTTTAGCTGAGCTACTTATGTTAATTTCTGTGCACTGTCTGGAAACAAATATTATTTACAAATCCCTCTTACAGTTCAAGGCCTATTTATTTAATCGCGTTGTTCTCAATCAGCCCGACAAATTTTGTTACGTTCACATTGGAGTATCGGAAGCCGACACAAAACAAAAGATGATGTCGGCACATCGATTTTTATGTCAATGTTTTCGCAGAATAACACCAGAAGATTTGGTAGTAGATCATTTGAATGGCATCAGATCTGATAATCAATTAGAAAATCCTGAGGTGGTCACTTTATCTGAAAACAGTAGATGTGGTGACAGCGGCAAGTATAAGAAAACAGCGCATCCTGTGTCAGCGACAAACTTAGAAACAGGACAGCAAGAAATACTTTCATCAATGACAAAAGCTGGCAAATCTTTACATACTAGCACTGCTCCTATTTATTTTTGTTGCACTGGCTTTCATCTTTCAATAACACCAGGTTCATGTTCAATTTTGCACAATATTTTGTATGAATTTTTTTTATATTATTTTGTATGTATATTGATGTTGTATATTTTATTTTTATTAGATCAGACTCAGTTCTGCAAAAATATCTGGCGCCAGCATTGGATTGTCTGCTGGCCTTGTTTTGTAGTGACCATAAGCCAGCGTGTTTATGCTGTCATCTAAGATGTATCTTTTGTCGTCATATGCAGATAATCCAATTTTATTTAGGGTTACAGTATTCAGCACATGATGATTTGACCAAATAGTATTCATTGCAGCATACTGTTTTTCCCCACCTAGCGCTGCCAAATGATCATCACGTGTAATAATATTTTTGACTCTTTTCTTGACATTCTTTGCTTGTTTTTCCAGATCATTTGTCAACCTCATCATGTATATATTACTTCTCAATGCAATTACTTCTAACTCTGCTACATGCTCTTCTTTATACTTACCAACTTCTTTTTTATTTGTTACATCATATTACTTACTAAGTTTGTTTGCAGCATCCTGAGGAAATTTTGAGAAGTCGAATAATTCTTTTGCAGCAAACATATCTGTATAGATGTCTTCTGTTCTTATTTCATAGCAGAAAGAATCTGTGTCAGTTAGCAGCAACTCAGCTTTGTTGTTATATTTTGCTTTGACATAGTTGTAGTGAAATTCATACATCAGATGCTTTGGAAATTCTATAGTACAGCAAATCCAACAAATATAGGCTTGTTTAAGTTTTATAGTATTTTTCTATTAATCGTAACTATGTTCTCATGAAATATTTTCATTGACGTGAATGACGGATCTGAAACAAGCTTATCTCTGCGCACTACGTCATTAACAAGTTCAATGTTGATGCGCTTTCGAACATTTTCCATTGTCTTGCCAAATACAGAATTGTTCATTAACTTGAAAAACTCAGTTTCAAAACCAAATGTCACAGCCTTTCTTTTTTCTGTATTAAAACTAATATAAATTTTCATCCAAGCTTTCTGTTTAAATTTGACAATGCAATAAATTCTAATTAGCTTTAATCCATGGTCCAGACATTGCCCTAGGTTGACATAATGAATTATGTAGCAATATTTATCCTGCAGATTTGAATAAGCTTTGGCATTCTGAAGTTTCCAACACCAGGTTTTTCTTATAGTGCAGTAGCAAGTGGACTTAGCATACTATCATCTACAATCATGCTTTCAGGTGCAAAAGGATAGTTATTTTGAAAGTCATGAAGCTCAGATGGATATTCTAGATCAACTTCAAAAAAGTAACCAATGTCATTGTCACTTTTTAATAATTGTTCCGTAAAATTTTCTGTTGTCATCCAAGTGAAGTCACTTACAGGAAGCTTCAGTGACATAGCATAGGAATACAGAGCATTTGCGTCAAGATACGTGATGTATTTCGTTTCTTGAGTTTCATCATAGTTGGGCATATATTGGTTGTGAGCCGCAGCATGTCTCTTTGTAATGACAGAAATTCCACCATGTATTCCTTTCTCAATAAAATTGAACATGGCAATGTCAGTCAGTAGCTCTATTCTAACTTTTGTCATTTTGAGAGCGGCGTCCCATGAGAAACCAGGACAAGAATAATAATGAGCAGGATCCAAGTTGTAGTATGATATGCAGAGATCGTGAAAGTTTTAAAATATGTCAGCAAGTAGAAGCATGTCCATTTTCAAATACAGGTCATGGTATTCACCAAGGTTTTTCAGATCAGATTTATTCTAGACATTTTCTGCATGCACGTAATCCTTTTCAGAAACATTTTCTCTGCAAAACTTCTTGTAGAAATCTTCTTTGCTAGGTAAGTTAGTTTCATCAAACTTGTCCCGCACTGACATGTAATCATATGGACAAATTCCTTTCTTGTTACAAGATCAAGTTTCGTGAAGTATGTTATCAAGTTTTTCTTGTGTGTTATCAAGTTTGTCATGTGTATTATCAGCAAATTCTTCTGAAGTAATACCTGAATATTTTTGTGTTCTTGACAAACTTATCTAGTGACTCATTCAAAAACTGCAAGCTGTATATAAAGTACAGTTTGCCATGAGAGAAAAATAAATATTTTTCCAGGGTGTTTGGTATACAAGTTATCTTCTGTTCAAATTTTCCAAAGTGCTTGGCAATCAAATGAGAGTCATAGCCTCTGAGGTTATGCAATACAACAGGAATAAATTCTGGTGTCTTTAAATGCAGGTTGCAATTATTATGAGCAGCACCATGATATCGGCCAGTAAAATGACAATGATCTTTGTACTCTGTCATCACCAAGTGTCTCTTCTCAAATCCAGCATGCTATATAATTCAGAAGGTTTCTCTGTCATCTGCAGTACAAATTATTCTTGCTGGAGGAATGTAATTTATGTAACTTAGTTTGCCTAGTAAACTCTGTATGAAATGCTCGCCACAATTTTCTCCACGATATAGTTTTATTGGCTTACTTACCTTATCAATAAATCAAGCAAGCTTGTAAGCATAGCTGCAAGGAACATGCTCTTGATATTTTCTTGTAAAAGATTTATATGGATTATTGTCTACTGCAGCTATTGAAACAAGCAGAGATTCAAAATCAACATATATGATCAATGGTACTTTTGTCATATGGCAGAAGTTTTCAAATTTTGTCATTTTTTTTTTGCTTGGCATTATAACTTTAATGGTGTTTGCACAATCTTTACCACGCTCCTTTAGTAGCTCTTCTTTTGAAAAACCATAAAGACACTTTCCACAGTAGTATTTCTTGCACTTATGCTTGTTGTATTGGCAATTCATTATTCCTGAAAAGTTTTCTATCGATGCGTAATGTCCATCTTTCGTATTGTTGTGATCAATGTTAGGAACCTTGTCGCAGATTACCGCAGAAATATAGAGAGGAAAAATACTAGCGATGTCATTAACTCCAAATATGTTTACAGAAATATTATTTACTCGCTCAAATTTTGGTATGTCATTGACCTGTACTAGAAAAGTGACGGCTGAAAATTTAGTGTATCATAATACTCAGCATATTTGCTAACTCTGTTAGCATCTTTCGCTGCAGGATAAAGCGCATACAGCACAGCCCACATGAAACATTTGTTGTCATTTTTCTTCATGTTAATGCAACTCTGACTAGCTTTTATTTTTGCTTGTAGCTCCAAATATGATTTGCCACGCAGAGGATTATATTTAGACGTACTTACTATGCATCTTGAAACACCAAGCAATATCCATCTGGAACCTTCTCGCTGAAAATTGTCAGACTTGTCTCAAAGTGCTCTAAAAACGCTAAGATCAATATTGTTATCAAATGCTCACACTGGTTTTGAAATGAAATGAGCTTCTCTCTCTATAGTATCGTCCATTTTTATAAACACCACACTGACTCTAACAGAAAATGTTATGGCGTGATATGCTCACAGCTCATTTTACAGAATCTGCCTGATAGCTTGTTCTGTTGTCCTTGTCAAATCACCATATGAAATTAGCTTGCGCTGATGCATAATAAACATTTTACTGTAGCCGGCAAGGTCTTGATCATGCAGTACAAACTTCATGTTTGTGCTCATTATATGTATAGAGTAGATTATTTCTCTAATTGCTTATGCCTAATATCTTCAAAAGACATCGTCATGGAATACACGACATACTATGGCACATAATCGAGTTGTTGTCATAGCAGATATAAACTCAGCCATGATTACATAACTCACTGTGTTGTACTTGCATAGACAAAACCTGTGTTAAAAATATTTCATTTTCCTCACTGTAGGAACCTCTGGTTCCTAATTTTAGCCATGGTGCTGTTAGCTTTTGAATTTCAAGATTTGCTGTTGGCGATATGACATTATGATCAAGATGAAAAACTCTCCATACAATCTCACAATCATGGCAGAAAGTACTGGTCCTATCTGCTCTACATAAACGTCTGTGACATAAAAAATTGTATATGACATAATATATAACTTTTTTTGATAAAAATGTATGATATTGATGAAAATGAAGATGCCACTGTTCATGAGTACAACAAGTATAATCAAGTCAAAAACGCTTATTTGCATGATAATACCAGACCGCAGTGATACAGTAGAAAATATCTCAGAAATAAGCTAGTGCGATTTAATCTCGTACAAAGAAACAGCGCAATTCAGTGATATCTTTGACAGGTTTATCCAGCTGAACTTACCAGGAAGACAGAAATTTATTAAGTTTGATTATGTCTTCCCAAAAAATATTTCTGTTAATAGGTCTGCCTGAAAAAGCTGCCATGTGTGAACCTGTTGCTAGCAAAAAAATATTAGCAGAGTACGACAGAATTATTTCTCAATACTTGCCGTTGGTACAAGCATCAGAGGAGCTGCTCCATTTCACAAGCAACTTGTTTCCGCGAGTATGACATGCTCTATTCTAAAAACATTTTGCTCTGTTCTTTGTAACCCCTGCTCATAAAGGGCTCCTGAAACAGGTTCATCATTAAAGTCTGCGATTTTGTACGTTACAGGAATTGTTTTTAATACCTCTGTCATGGTAAATACTTCTTCAGTCCAGTTAGCTGTATGACCTTTTTCAAACATTTTTTTTATTCTGGAAATTCTAACCTTGTCGCCAACATTAAATTTTTGTCTAAAAGATAGTCAGTTTGCCACACTGTCCTGATTTTGCTTGTTGCTAGGTTGTGTTGGCATCATCCCAATACTTCTGTGCTTTGTATTGTTGTATTTCCTAGTGACCTCAACACATCTACATATTTACTTGTTTTAATTTTTGTAAAGTGTTTCCACATCGCATTCTTTAGTGTACGATTAAATCTTTCAACGACAACTGCTTTGCCTTAATTAAACATAAAATACTTTTGAATTTTATTTTCTTCAAGCCAGTTCTCAAATGTACTATTGTAAAATTCACCGCCATGGTCCACCCAGAGTTTTGCTGGTAAATGCCTTTGATATTTGCGGTTGTCTGATGATGTTGTCATAGATTCAAACACGTCTCTGATAGCTGCGCCATTTTTAGTTTTTAGTGGTAAGCTCCATGCATACTTACTAAAACCATCAATGACATTTAACAAGTATTTGACACCGCCATTATTTCTGGAATATTCGTGCATGCCTACAAGATCAGCAGACCAGATGTCATCAACACCATTAGCAACAACTCTGCACTTAAGAAGACATTTTCTTGCTGGCTTATGTAATTCTTCTGCAATTATATAATCATCTTTTTTTCTTGCTGACTTTTCTTGAGTTGCTGGTTTGCTGGTATGTTTCATGGATGGTTTGCTGACTGGCTTGAGACAGCTTTTAGCCACTGGCTTGGTGCCAATGGCAAGCTTATATTTGAGTCTGATAGTACCTATGACAAATGCTTGATCAATAGCCTCTCTCATTTCCGTTGGCTTTATTGCAGCTAACTCATCAAGCATAATTTTGTCACACTTTTTTTTTCTCTTTTGGGTGATCTCTATAGCAAATGTCATGCCACATTGCCATGGTGTCTACTTGATTATATGGTTCTTGACCTGGAAGGGGTTGATCATTTGCATCAAGTAGTTTGTCCAAAGGATTCCATGGTCCAGTATATTTATGTCTTGGCAGAGTCCAGCCAGCTTTTGGTCTGGAAGTTTTCCAATGAGAGCATGCAAATCAAAGGCGCTGCCATAAATTGTCTGAGCAAGCATGCATTATATATCAGCAGAATATTAAAATGTTTGTTGCAGATATTGTGTATCTAAGATAATGACAGGTTGCTCGGAACAACTGCTGCCAGAATCTCTGCTGCCAACAATTGCTTTGACAAACCTAGATTTCTTTTGTCCTCATTCAGCACATTTCGATTTTACTGCACTACGATCATTCTTCATTTGTGTCAGAGTTTACTTAAGGCTGTCAGTATTCTTTTTGCAAGCTAGGCACCACAAAGCAGTCATTATATTCCAAGTTTACACAAAACGTACTAATGATCACATATGACTATGATGCATCATGATCACATATGTTAGTGAATCATGGTTTACTGAGCTTACCTAACACTAACTTGTCATTGTCTAATATAGGCAGTGCATTAAACTCGAGTAATATGTCCCATGGAGATTTTCCTTGGCAATGCGATTTGATAAAATAAATGCAGTATAGGCCACAAGCTGAGCTATTAATATGTTGAATTTGCATTGAGTTATAAAGGCAGCTTTGCTTATTTCTGAAATATACTTTTTGATAGCGTCACCTGGTGGCAGATAAAACGAATCAAAATATTCTGCGCCATTACTTTTTCTGGTTTGTTAACAATAGCAACCCAGTGTATGCCAGAGCCATCAAAGTAATTTTCTATATTGATAATGCAGCATTTGTCACTCTTAATTTCTTTGTGCAACTTATCCTTAGAAAAGATGCCACAAAATGATCTAGTATTTTTAGATGCTGATTCAATATCAGAGTTACTTAGCGGCATTGTGTTGTTCCTGGCAGTGTTAATCCTCTTGCTCTCTTTTTTTTTTTACTAATGCTACCACCAAATATCTTTCCTTATAGCGTTGGCAGTGCCATGCCAGCAGCACCAGCAGCAAACATTGGTAAGATAGGTAAGATGCCACCTTGTTTCTTAATTTGCGTGGCAGACAAGTCAAGTATTAGTCCTTTTCCTGCTGCACTTTGTTTTCTTACTTTGTCATGCTGGTGCTTGATCAACATAAGCTTATCACTGTGAGATGACAGCTGTTTTGTTGTCAGTCTTATAGACAATGGGCTACCTTTTGAAGCAGCCACTGCAAACTTTTTACGTTGTGCCGCAGATAGAGACAGATTAACTTCTTGATACAGCATTTTCTAAGTAAATTGTTTAGACAAAACTTATTGCAGACAAATAACATAGCGCAGTTATCAGATAACATGGATCTGTATTATCAGATAACATTGACATGTATTATCTTGTTAAGCAAATGTACTTTGCTTTCTGCACTGTCCTCTGCTACCTAGTCTGCTACTGCTTTTTGCGTAGCACCAGATATTACACTGGTTGCTGCAGCCATGCCAAGTATTGGTAGTAGTTTTGGCAGCAGCGACATAAGAATAACTGGAATTCATGCCACCAATGTGAGAAATTTATTTTGCTGACAACTTTATTTTGACACTTTTACTAGCATTTTTAGCAGCAATAAACTTGTCATGCTGTTTTTTGTTAGCATAAAATCATGTCCTTCGTGCAGTTGATTTTTTCCAAGTCTTATTGACATGCCAGATTTATTTTTATAAGCAGCCTGAATTGACTGTTGTTGAGCTGGCATCAAAATTACTGAAATGTAACTCATTATACTGTATTTTTTTAGACAAATCTGATTGCAAAATATGTATGATATTATCAGGCAAATCTGTTAGCAAAATAATTTTTATTGATATCATTTGATGAAATCGGAACACAGAAAACAAAATTGTTTATACTACAACTGTCATCTTGCCACTAAATGCATCAAGTGTCAAATCTATCAGCAGTAATTGCAGCATTAGCATGATAGTTTAAGGCTACGGCACGTGCTATAGACTGCAAAGTCCATTTAATTTCAATATCTGCCATAGAATCTTTTACATGCTCCATATGCTTAGAAACATCAAAATGATAAATAATATATAACGTCGCAAATTCGTTCATTGGTATTTATACATAGCTTCCTTAAGCATAAAGTTAGCTCTGGAATAATTTTTATTAGTTGCTGCAAAATTGCATTTGAGTTCGCGTTCGGGATACAGTCTGCTCTTCACTCCTATGGCAATACAAGTCAGACCCAAATTGTCAGATATCTGACTGTTATCCTCTTGATCTATGTCTCTGTTTGAATTTTGAAATGCAATAAATACATGTTGAGGCAAATCGCTGCCAGGCAATATAGCTATTCGCCAGTTCACAGATAATTGGGCTGGCAAATATGTAACACTTTTGTAAATGTGCATTGGTTCAAAATACAGTTTCTTGCTAAATTGAGACAAAAGATTATCTAACTCAAGCACATGATAAATAGAGGGCGTCACCTTTGGCATAAAGAAAGTTTTGACAGAACAAACTGGCTGTCATTGCCACTGGCTTCATGAATCATATATGCCATAGGGTCAGATTTTTTCAAAATCTGTGTATGCTTGACGCCTCTAAAATGCTGTGTCGGTGTCATGGGAGAAACCAAAAATGGAACTTAGTGGCAACATCATGCAAAGCCAAAATTATAATTGTCTGGATCAATAAAAGCATTACAAATTTCAGCAGCAGCTGGTCCTGGCATTGCAGAAACTGCATCAGGAAGAAGAACAATTCCTTGTCTAAACTTCTTGGTGTAACAGCATCACTTGAATCCTTATACCAGAACATACTGGACACTGAACTTCTGTTATGGTCATTACTCATTGAAATTAAATTCATGATGGTGCTGGCAGCAGGAAGATAATTACTTATATCCTCAATCGTCTGATTATTTAGTTGGTATTGTGCAGTCTTAAATAAACTCCAACCATTGTTTACCAGAGCAACATTTGATCTGGCTGCAAAATTACCAGGAAGCACAGCAGCTGTCTGCAGATAACCTCTAAGTTCAAGAAAAACTTCATGATGCAGTAGGTAAACGTCTTCATCTTTTGTATCAATAATTCTTGTACCAGGTGTATTCATCTGATGTGAATCCTTGTCCAAGTACTTCACGTATTGATACTCTGTCGTTGACTTGTGCATTGGTGCCACATCAGATAGTTTGAAGTCCTCAGTAGTAAATCTGGACAGCATGTTTATACAGTCTGGTTACACAAGAATTCTCTTTAGACCAGGTCCCATCATAATATTTGAGAAGTTTGGTAATGATACAGACACTGATCTTATATCACGTTCATTCCTTATTTCTTAGCTGCGGTTAGACAATATTTTTTGGGCTGCACCATTCATTATTTTCTCAGCTTCCCTATTTGGCGCAATTTCTTTAATAGCTTCTTTAATCTGCGCTTGTGTTGGTGTTGGTGAAATCTTTTCAACAAGCTTTCTTCCTGCAGCACTTCATGCTGCTGATGTGGCGCCAGTTCAAAAACTAGGTACAATTCTTTTTATTAAGCCAGGGAACAAACCAAATGATCTAGTAAACATTGTTGCAAGAGATCCTCCAAAAGTCTTTTGCACTTAATTTGTATTAGCTTCATTATACAACCAGATTACATAGTTTTATTTCTGCACTTAATTCGTCATACAAGCAGATTACATAGTTTTATTTTTGAGTGCACAGATGGAAATAAAATGTCACACACTCTTTATTTAATTAACATTGTAATTTCTGGTATGTTATAGACATTGTTTATGGGATAGTAAATCAGAGGTGATGACTTTACTGTCATTAGCAAACCAGGTGGTGAATTAGGACTGAAGCTATAAATAACATAGCTGTGGCCACCTCATGCATCATATGATCCTTCAGCCGCAGAACAATTTTATCAGAAAGGTGTTCACTTCGTTTATATTGACAGGAAAGTTGCCATTGTAAACACCATTTTCTTTTATAATTGGTGAACTAAAACCTAGTAAGTTTCTTAAGCTGTTGTCAATCGTAAAGTCAACTTGGTATCCACCCTTAAGAGTCAATCTTGTTTTAAGCATAGAATAATTTGGCTCGATTATTATGTTTTTGCCAGCCTGACCTTTTTTGCCAATCATTCTTTTTCTTTCATCAGCAATGTCAACAATGTTGTAGGCACCTGGAATTATGGTAAGCAACATTCCTGCATCATTTGCAGAAGTAAGATATCTGAACTTGTTGTTGCTAGTTGTAACATTATGAAACGAGTTCCATATTTCTGCAGTTATTAATGTGATCTCATAGCAAGTATCCAGTGATAATTCTATGGGTGTACTATATCTGACAGTAAAATTACTGCTGCTTCCATGAGCCAGTTTGTAATCGAAGAGAAGAGTTTGCGACATATCTATATCAAATCATTGTACAAAACTCTGTAATTGGCATTACTAAGTAAACTTTGCTGAAGCAGATGATCTAGTATTTCAGTAATTTTGCTATCAATATCAGCGCCAGCATTGCCAGCTTGTTTACTGGCTGCTAGCAACTTTAAACGTGTAGCAAGCACTGCTAAAATTTTGTACTATTTTATTCCTGTACCTGTCTTTGGTTGCTTTTATGACTATGGAGTAAGCTTTGATCATATAGAAGAAAGACCAGGTATGTGCGACCTCTTAGTCTTTGGTCTTGCTTGCACTATGTCAGGACTTGCTAGCGCTTTCTCAGTTATGGATGGTTTTGTTTGCTGAGGTGCCACCACTTGTGAAGATGGGTCTTCCTACTGAAGTACAATATTGGCAATCATTTCAGCAGCCTTAATCTTGTGTTGCTCCTCCATCTCTTTTATGATCTATTTTGTAACTTGCCTAAGATGCTGATTTAGTTCTTTTGTTCTTTCCAAGTGAGGTATAATTTCAGGAATACTGTGATGTCTTTTTCCCCACTTTCTAATAAAGTTGGTTGTCTCTTTTCTTGCGTTTTCTACTTGTCTAAGTATACCCTCAGTTGGTTTTTGTCTTACTAGATGTTCATGTTCATCTAGTAGGTCTATGACCTCATTTTTTATAGTCCTAATAATGTCCATTCTATTATCAGACATCTCTTCTAATGCAAAAACATCTGGATCCAATACCTCAGAAAGTTGTATTAATGCATTCTCTTGTGCTGCTTGACTTTTAATTATTGCTTCTTGCTGTTCTTCCAGAGCTTTGCTAAGCAAATCATGCCTAGCATTGTGGTCTGTCGGAGTCTATTCTGTTTTTTCTGTTACTGGTTTAAACAATTTTTGTGCTATATCATGCTGAAATACCTGTTCACCAATTTTTTCTGCAAGAATGCGACTGCGTAGCTGCTGCTGCTCTACATGCTTGCGCATAATTTTAGCTTTGTCATTTTGATCTTCTACTTGTACAAATGGTATTGTATATACAATGTATTTGCATAAAATGTTGTTTGCAGCTGCTGCCTAATCTGGGAAATAAAATTTGTCAAAGCTGCGACAGTACATTTCAGAAACATGTTCTGCATCTCTGTGAAAGGTCATAAAGTTATGTTTGTTGCTGCCTATAGCTACATGATAACACTGCTTAAATTAATCATTGTCTATACCACGATAATGATTGTGCGCAATTGAATCTATGTTGCAGTTGTCTAAGCCTGAAAACAAAACAAAGCAGCCTGTCTGGTGCCAAATGTATTTTGGCGCATCATAGTAAGATTGCGCCAGGTATATTGAATTACAGCGCTTGTTTTGTGACAGCAAGAAAGACTCTTTGATCTTGTTCATGTTGTCGCGATCAATTTTAATGTCAAATACTATGACAAGCTTTGTCGCCATCAAGTTCTTCTATAGGCGTTATTTCTTCTGGCTCTAATATTGTACAAGTTTTTTGTGTGACATTAGAACTGCTAAATGCCTCATCAAAATTGCTAAGTGTTTTATATTTATCTCTGCTGGGATTAAGCGTATAAATAACTACTCAGTTATAATAGAGCCCATTGTTAAGCAACATGTTTAAAAGCAAGTTTGTTTTGCTGCATCCCATTGGATCAACAATCATATAGTGGCAATCTGGAAACAAGAAATTATGTCTGGATTTCTTTATGTCTTCTGAATCAAAGTTGATGATGCGCATTTTTTATAAGCAGATTATATATAATGAGTCATTATAGAACTTTTGACACAGTTATTGGCAGTGCTGAATCATGCACAAAAGCAACTATTTATAATGCAGAACTCGACAAGCGCTTGCTGAAAATTGGTGTCTTCACAAAATATTACAAATGTGGCTGCACCAATAGATAATGCAGATGTTGCCAATAAACAGTATGCAGATAAATATGCATATGTCAGAGTACTGCTAACTGTGGCCAATACAAATTTTTCTCAAGGCCGATTGCTTTCTGCAGGATAAAACATGACTTCGGTGATCATAGGTAACAAGATGCTACTGTCAGTGCCATATGTTTTGCCACTAGCTGATGGAACTATGACAGGTGACAGCAACACAGATTCTAAAAAATTAGCTGTCGGATCCTTATCACATCTACTATAGTCTCTCTTGTGAAATTTATTTTTGTACTATGGATAAAATCCAAATTGACTAGGAGAGCATTTTACGAAAAATTGTGTCATAACATATGATGCTACAACAGAAACCTCTAAGCCAGAAAGTACTTGCAGCAAATAATAATCAGGCAGACTAACTTCAGTGGTGGCCAGGCAGTGAGTTGCTGACGTCTCGAACAAAAGGGCATTTGAATTCAAGCAGTAACATTTTATTGTTGTCAACTATGTAACCATCTGGACTGTATCTGAATCCATGTATCATCCTAATGCAGATGCTGTTGCCAATAATCTTTTCACCCATTGTGATCTAATTGTATCTACTGATTATGGGCTCATATAATGTACCATAAAGACAAGGCAATATTACATATGGCTGCTGCTTTTTTCTGGTTAATTTTTCTGGTGTCAGAAAAGGACAAATGTCTAAAATTGTAGCAAACTTGGAGCCACAAACTGTTGCTGACATGATCGAATACCATCTGATGTCCTCTGCTTCATCTGATGCAATTCAACAAACTTCTTCAAGATAACGTTCAGATCCATTGTTTATACGATATCATTTCTTCAATTATAAAGTCAGCAAGGACTCTTTTTCTGGTATGTCTTATTTAAAAGACCATTTCATGCCAGTTAAACATGAAAACGTTTCTTGTAGCAGTTCTTTGCAACACATTCTAATAGTCGCTGGGGCAACACCTGTCCATATCAAAGCAGACAATGTTGTTTTAAAATTATGTCTGAAATCATTATCAAGACAGTGCGCAATAACTGGCTGAGCTGTTACCTTATAGTGTGTGCAGTTTGTGTTGTAATAATATCCTGCTATTATATATCATTATATCTCTGATTGAACAATTATGCATTTTTATCTAATCCTGATATATAATAGCAGGCTGGTTGACTGTCAACTCTAATTAGTAGTATAGGACTTGGGGGCTATTGAGCACAGTGATATGATTTTCCATGTGGCACTGATCCTTTTTCCGATAAAAACAATTGCGGACTAAAATCAAATCCTAGTGTGGCTGACAAGATTGCGCTTACAGCATAATTGGTAAATGATCATGTGTCCATCAGTTGCTGTTATACATGAAAAAAGTCAGGACATCATGGGAAGTCATATCACTGTTCTCATAGTCCCCAAGTCCTATGCTACTCCAGATGTTGACAGAGCATGAAAAATAAAGAACTTGAAAGGCACCACAAGTCTTTGAGTGTCCTGTCAAACATTGTGTTGACAGGGTGTCCTGTCAAACATTTTTGACACTTTCTATACACCATTCTCTTGTTAATCCATACTTAGATAACTTGTGAGTCTGCTTATAACATGATAAGATGTACAGATCCAGTTTTTATTAAATGTTGGTAACAAAAGTAAAGAAATAGATGATGTCAAAGTAGGGCTCTTTTGCACAAAGCCGATTACACTGATCATCAAATAGTCACACATTTTAAAGATTAAAATGTTTGATTATCTTTTAATATTAATGGAGAATAAAAGAGAAATATATGAACATATCAGTAGATTAAATTGTATGCTGACACTAGACTGATGAATCTTATGTCTAATGACTAGGGTAATGAAAACATTGTAAAATCAAAAGGATTAAAAGCAGTTGTAATAACTCTACTTGGTATTTAGGCATTTCCCACTGTACAAATGACACCTTGTCAGCTTTACTACAAAATGAGAGCTTGATCCTACATGAATCAATATGATATTCAGATCTCTTTCACGTGCCATAATCAATACAAGAATTTCACTAGAGATAATTTCAGTTTAATTATTTTACTAGAGATCATTTCAATTCATTCTTTCAGGCATTTTTTTTTAATACACGTAATTTTTGTTATATGGTCAGTCATGTGATATGGTTAGTAGTAGAATTAACTACTATTGACTGTATCTTATGTTTGACAATTAACTGCTGTTGGCTGTCTTATTATTGACAATTAACTTCTATTGACCATATCTTATGATTGACAATTAACTACTATTGACCATATCTTATGATTGACAATTAACTATTACAGACTGTCTTATGATTGGCAATTAACTACTATTGACAGTGTCTCAATTATGATTGGCAATTAACTACTATTGACTGTGTCTTATGATTGACAATTAACTACTGCTGACTGTGTCTTATGATTGGCAGTTCACTACTCTTGACCATATCTTATGATTGGCAATTAACTACTATTGACTGCATCTTATGATTGACAATTAACTACTATTGACTCTGTTTTATAATTGACAATTAGCTACTATTGATGATATCGTACGATTGACAATTAACTACTATTGACCATATCATGTGACTGGCAATTATCTACTATTGACTGTATCTTATGATTGATAATTAACTACTCTTGACCATATCTTATGATCACCAATTAACTACTATTGACCATATCTTGTGATTGACAATTAACTGCTATTGACTGTATCAAACTACTATTGACTGTGTCTTATGATTTACAATTAACTACTATTGACCATATCTTATGATTGACAATTAGCTACTATTGACTGTGTCTTACGATTGACAATTAAACTCTCTTGACTGTGTCTTATGATTGGCAATTCAATACTATTGACCATATCTTATGATTGACAATTAACTACTGCTGACTGTGTCTTATGATTGTCAATTTACTACTCTTGACCATATCTTATGATTGGCAATTAACTACTATTGACCACATCTTATGATTGATAATTAACTACTATTGACTCTGTCTTATAATTGACAATCAGCTACTATTGACGATATCTTATGATTGACAATTAACTACTATTGACCATATCATGTGACTGGCAATTATGTACTATTGACTGTATCTTATGATTGATAATTAACTACTCTTGACTGTATCTTATGATCGACAATTAACTACTATTGACTTGTGATAGGCAATTAACTGCTATTGACTGTATCTAATGATTGACAATTAACTACTATTGACCATATCTTATGATTGACAATTAACTACTATTGACCATATCTTATGATTGGCAATTAACTACTATTGGCTGTGTCTTATAATTGATAACTATCATTGACAATTAATTACTATTGATCATATCTTATGATTGACAATTAACTACTGTTGACCATACCTTGTGGTCAACATTTAACTGCTATTGACCATATCTTGTGATTGGCAATTAACTATTATTGACCATATGTTATGATTGATGATTAACTACTATTGACCATATCGTATACTACAGCTGACCATATCATACAACTGACATTATCAGTAACCAAAACAATTGGTATGTGTTTTAAAAGAATTCTTAAACGAATGAAAATTAAATAATCTGTTAGTGTAATTCTTATATCTTTGTGTATGAAAAAGATTCTGCTACCTGTTAATCAATGATTTGCATAGGTATATGCCCCTTTTTTGTAGTAAAACTGATGAGAATGTGATATTTGTAAAGTTGGATCAATTTTGAAATACATCGTAAAATGCTAGATTAAATACCCAGGTTTGATCACAGGAGAATATCATTCAGAAAAATGGATCTTTGGTGTGTGATGATGTGTGTTTTTAAGATATTAAATTGACTAAATACTCGCAACCTGTTCCTGACACCTTTAAAGGCATGATTGACTTGACCATATCCAGATTTTGGCAGAATTATTCCTATTTGAACCTCAAATTATGCCATTATATTCACTTCTATCAGCTTGAGATTTTCTTTTCATATAGAATTTTATATATTCAAACTGCAACTCAACACCAGTATTTAGATTGCTGAAATCCTTGTAATGTGCTGAAATCCTTGTAATGTCTGAGTCTACCAGTACATGAAATTCTATTGTAAAAGTTGGACTAAGCTTGTGTCACTAAAGCATTTCAATTCGAGTGATCTTCTTTTTTGTCAATGATGGTATAAGTTGAAAGCATTTGAATATTGACCAATCAGAAATCACAACAGATTAATGTACTGATTCACCAGAGAAAGTTGAAGATAGATGTAGAAACAAGTGGCTGATTAGGATTTATACATCGTTGATAAAACAACATATTTTAAAGTAATTCGAAACAGGATATGCAAGGCATCAACATTGGATGTGCCTTGGCAGTCTATTCGGTATGGTTTTAAGCATGTCACATTGCAGGAAAGTCATGATTGAAAAAAGTAGTTTTCAGACAAATAGCACTTTGAATCAGTGAGCTTCAATTCTTAACATAAATTCTTGGATAAAATGTGAAGCATTCCTATTTTTACTTTAAGATTTCAAATGTTTTATGCCTGCCATAAGGCAGAGCATATTATGTTATGATGCTTTCCATCCATTCATCACTCTGTCTGTTTGTTACCATTTTGTTTCTACACAATAACCTGAGTTCTCCATACGGTGACCAAATACTGGGGATGGCTTGCATTTGGGGTAAAAAAAGAAACCTGTTGATTTCAGAGTCAAATGGTCAAGGATCAAGGTCACTGGGACTGAAAGAAGAAAAATATTTTTTGCTCAGCAACATTAGTTGAACATCATATACCTGGAACAGATTTTGAGGATGACTTAATTGCACATGGAGTAAGAAAGAAGCCTTTCAGTCAGGCTCTAATAATCTTTTGTGAGAGTTATCTCCCATTGTTGACTTCAAGCGAAAATAAAATAATTAGTATATTTTATGTGTGCAGTCTCCTCTGTAATTTATTACAGATAATTTTTACATCTATGGGTTTCCTTAAAATAACATGAGGAAATCTATATCACTCAGCAGTGTGGTTCTCATGATTTTGCAAGAGTTGTATTCCATATATTATGATCTCATAGCATGGACATCATGAATATGTGAAGGCCATTTAGCCTTAGTACACTTTTACAGTGCATGTTTTTGGATATTGGGTGAAACTTTTATTGTTTGGAAGCGAGAATGAAGATTTAAGTTCAGTGTGGCAAAAGACTGGCCACATACTGAGCGACATCCTTTTGTTGTGTTTTAAAAAATCTAAAGAGAAGGTTCCTGCTGTTTAAGTGGGACCACTGGTCAATGGTCAGGGTCATTCAAGAGAATTTTGAATGCTTTATTGAGACAGGTTGTGTAATCAATCATTACAATTTCTGGTCTGTTTTGTCTCCGTTTTTATCAAATTATGTGTGGGAATGTAATATACCTGTTCATCAGTGGATGGGGTCGGACCTATTGAGGCTAGTTGACTTAAGAGTGATGGAAGCAGTGTAAGTTGGTGCTTTGATGGCTTGATAATAACTGAGAGAAATGAGGGAACATTCTGTTTTACTTATGAATTGTATGATTCTATTTGATACAATTGCAGGTTTTAGATGGTGTAATAAGGATTGCCAATACTTTCGTCAAATTGAACTCGGTGGGATGTGTCCTTTTCAAAAACTGGCAGACCAAGTTCCTATGTGATACCAATAACCCGGTGTGTGTCATAATAGAATTTGGAGAGGGAGCTGCGACTCTCAAAGGAATGCAGACCAAAACAGAAGATGTCACAGAATTCCTACCCAAATTAGCAAGATTCACAGAAAATTGTCTAGACAAATGGATAGACCATATCAACCAGAAGAGATTAGAATATTTTGAGTTGAACTATTTCACAACTGACCAACTGGTCATATTACAACAAGAACTGGTAAAGGTCGGTTCAGAACAGGATCCAGACATCAGGATCTACCCACTTTTATCGGCTGTGAAGGAGAATTGCACATACAATGATTTAGTAGATGCTATGCAGAAAGCATCCAGTGACATAGAAAAAGTTGAGATGAAGGATGAGACAAAAGTTTCAGATGTTGAATTGGAAAAGAGAACAGAGGAGGAGGTACAGAACTTTATTGAGGAAATGATCAAGGGAGGATTTGAAGAGAGTCTTGCTATAGAAGCTGCCAATCATGTGAATATTAATGATATCACTAATGGTAGGTCTTACCTCTTTGATAATTCAAAAAGTATAACATAATTTCTGGGAAAATGTCTGTAAATTCAATAACAGGAGTAGAATTGAAATTTGAAATACATTTGTTGGATGCTCTGTTGATTGAGCTATCAGATTAATCATTTACAAAAGTACCAGCAATATATTTCCACTAATTTCTACTCACTTAGTGATAAGGCTGCTGTCCTTTGTTCTTTGTGCATTGTCTGTCAACATTTGCTATTTCCAACTTCTCTTAGAGACCACTAGGCCATTTTCAGTCAAATTTGGCAGGGTGCATTCTAGAATAAAATTTTTTGAAGTGTATACAAAAGATGTAAATTCATCATCTAACATGGTTGTGATTGCTAAACAAGAAAAACACTAAAGGACTTCTGAAAAACTGCTCAACAGAAATTAACCATATTTGACAGAAAGCATCCAAGCATCAAGGACTATGCAGTTTTTGCAAACAGTGTTAATCCACTATCTGAAATGGCCATTGGTATTAAAAAAAAGCATAAAGGACTCTCAGACTCTCAAGTTGGTACAAACGAGGCCTATTTGCCATCCAGTATGGTAGCTGTTACAAAAATATAGATAAACTTCAAATATCTTTTTCTCAAATGTTGCTATACAGACTTTGACGACATTTAAGAAAAGGTTCTCAGCATGAAAGCATTTTAAATGTATACAAATAATGGCCACTATTAGTAAAGTGTATAAACCTTTAAATACCGTATTATAATAATAATAATAGTTTATTTATAGAAGGTAATTCAGTTAGTACAATACTACTCTCCCTTGAGGCCTTCTGCTTAAAATGTGGAAAAATGATATACAGTATTTACAACATAATATAAAGTGCCTGTGTATTATGACAATAATCAGATGTTGTTAAACATGTAAGAAAAACACTTCTCTTTTAATAGCTTTAGATTATCACTCTTTTTGATGTTTTGAGGAATACTGTTGCCTATGAAAGCACCTGAATATTGCAGAGATGTTCTAGCTTTGGCTTGGGAAGTCAAAAATCCCCATGAAAAACAGATCTTAATCCATAGTCAGATGAGTTTGTTATGAATAATTCGTGAAGATATTGTGGAGCGATTCCTGGAAGAGACTTCCACTCTAAAATGCTTTTGTGGTAATCAATCCTTCTAGATAAATCCAACCATTTCAATTCATGGAAGAGAGGCTTGCTTTGTGCATCAAATGGTTTTCCAAGTATAATTCATGCTGCTCTTTCTTATAGTTTTGAAAGTCTGTCAGTATTGTGTTTGAAACATTTTCCCCAAATAGTGATACAATAATCAAAAAGTGGCAAAATATAAGCATTATAATAGACAATCATTGTTTCCACAGAAAGATATTTCTTTATCTTGGAAAGTAATGAAATTTTTGAGTTTATAGCTTTTTTATACTTTGTCAACTTGATCATTCCATTGTAGAAATCTGTCCAAATCAACACCTACAAGTTTTTGACTCGATACATTCTCAATTTCACATCTGTTTATGGTTAAATCTAAATGTGTCTGGCCTTATTGTGCCTGTTGTTGTGAAGTTGTTATCAGCATACATTTTGTTTTATTTCCATTTATAGGCATACCATTTTTATGACACCAATCTTCTGTTTTGTTTAAGTCATTGCAGAAGTTTGATTGTACAACATTTATGGAGGCTATTTTAATTTTTTTCTCAAAATAGATATTGGATGCTTATTATATCATGTGTCCAGTCTGCAAACATCTGTCAGATTGAAATGGGTGAGCTTGATGACTTCTGGTAGTGGGGGTTACTTTTATAGTAGACTTTGTTTCAAGTGAAAAATAGAATATGTCAGCAAAAGTTCGGTGATGACTGTGAAAGGTGCAAATACATAATGGTGTGGAATAAAAATGTACTTTATCACATTATATTAAAATATTCATTGGTGACACCTACAAATCACATGCTCAATCAGACTTCTAACCCAGATTTCTTGGCCATTTGCACCTGTATTTGACTATTAGACTCTCCCTGTGGGCTCAAGAATGTAGAATAGGCTTGATGCACCCACCTGTATCATGGTATGTCATAAATGGCAACTAATGGAGACAGGAGCTGTGGTGCCACAAAGGTTAGCATGCCAGACTTACAACCAAAAGGGTGTGGGGTTTAAATCCTACCATTGGGTCAGTCTGGGTCAGCTACCATGGTATGTCCTTGGGCAAGGCACTAGTTACCATCAGCACTAAATAACCTATTTGTGTTGCTGTGCCATAAACACTAAACCAAACTAAATTGCATACTGGTGATTCTACCAGTGGTAGGACAAAAATATCGTTTTAAATGCTGTCTACTGCACATGCCATTTTATAATTAAAATCAACCACTTTTGAAAAATAAAAGATTTTGAAATTATATTTAAAATTGGGATTTTTATGCGTTCTGTTCCCACATTACGGAAACTAGTGGAATCCAGTCTACTGGAGACCAAAAATGTTGTACCAGTGCAGTGATGTGTGGTTGAGTAATCGGTTTAAGGAGGCTAACATGTTACAGAACAGGCTGTTAACTGATTGCCTTATTGTTGTAATCTGGAAAGTTTTAGGCCAAATGCAGAATGTTTTATGAGGTATTATAAATAATAAAGGGATCCAAGTTGATCCATGATGGCTTTCAAGTATTTGGATAAAAATCGGCCCACCTTTGGCAGAGGTGAGATAAAAGGAGAGATTAACCCAAAAATTATTTTGGCAGAAACACTTGAGTTGGTATTTTGAGTTTTTGTATAGTTTAATTGTTATTGCATTGTTCAAGATGTTTTTAGAGGTATACTGAACCGCAGATCATATATTTTTATAAAAATTCATATCAAAATGCCAAAACTTACGTTTTCTCCCAATGCTAAAAATATACTGGCTATGAAATATAAGACTTGGGGGGAATACATCAGAAGTCCAACTCAGGAACATCTTCCTCAGGGTGAACTTAGCTTGGTAGAGAATTAGGGAGCAATCAGCAGCCTTAAAACCCAGCCACAGGAAAATTGACGTGTGAAGTTCTTTGCAGGTTGAGCATTGTTATTTTGTCATTGCCACATTCTAATGCTGATACAGAGAGTACATTCTCCATTCTTTGCAAAATAAAAAGTGATTCAAGTGGAAATTTGGACCAGAAAACTATTGAGAGCCAGTTAAGTGTGAAGCTTGATAAACACAATGAATCAGTGGTTATAACAAAAATCTTTGCAGTGAACCACGAGATATACAACTCTTCCTTTTTCATTTAATTGATAATACACTGACTGATATTCATTTGTTATTATTGTAACATTTGCCATCAGAATTGATGTTCAAAATTTGCTGTTTTATTATAGAGAAGTGGATACATATTATGTCAAAAAATCCACTTGTTTTCTTTTCAGTCTCCTTAAAATGCGTAAAATTTTTGTTGATAAAAAATCTATTTGTTTAGAAGTCAATCTACTGATCAAAATGTGTAAATCTATTGGTTTGATGTCCTGGTTCTGTCATATGTATGAAATTGATTGTTAGGCAGATGTAGGTCACTGGTGAACAATCTTGAATCTCATCGGACCTCTAATATTCCATAACTGTGTAGTTAGCGTAATAGACTGCATAATGACTTCACCAATGTAAACATTGGATGATAACAGATATGGCTGTTTGCACCTGTGACCAACTGAGTTGATGATTAAAATGACTTATTATATTCACCCTAATATTAAAAATGATTTTGATTATCATTTAAAATATGTGACACTTAATATTTATCCCAATTAAACCCTGTTAGCTTGATTAAAACTTGTTGAAACTGTTTTAACTGGCTGTGTTTTTCTCCAGGATCTAATCAGACTTTCATCCATATTATTGTCAGTGTTCTTCTGTTTCATCTATAAATTAAAATTAGTAGCATAACATTTTTGATATTTTATCTTCAATAATGAAGTACATGTATCTGAAAAAAAATTAAGATATTTTTACTTCACAGTGATTAATGTTAGTAGCCTTCATAGGGACTACAAAGTCAAATGTTGAGTACCACCTGTACATTCAAGTTTCTTGGAGAGAAGCATGATATTTTGTACCAAAATTTCCTTCATCATTTGTTAAACACTACTACATTTCATCTGTTTGGTCACACAACTGCAAATCATACTATTTTACCTTACACCCGCATCCCCATTCCCTCCCCAAAAATCCCAGAATTCAATTTACATGTAGGATTTGTTTTTAAGTGTAACGTTATAGTAGCGTGGCCTATTTTTAAGAAATGTTGACAGCATCCTGCTAACCATGAGATCTTAGCCCAGTACCATTGCATTCTATAGACATAGACAAATTTTATTTAGAGTTGGAATTGCATTTAGGTTGTAAGTAACATTAGATCATTGGAGCTATTTTACTGACTATAAACATTAATATACCAATTAACTTAAACAATCAGATGTACAGACATACATACGTACATACATACATACATACATACATACATACATACATACATACATACATACATACATACATACATACATACATACATACACTTTTTTCAATTGAAAAATATTTAAATAGTTTTTAAAAATCATGATTTTATGTTAAAAATACTTACCACCCAGCTCCCCCCCCCCCAATTTATAAATTCTGTTTATATTTATAGATTTTAAAAAAAAAATGAAGTGCAGAGAAATCAGTTTACATGAATAGAATCTACTTTACAAGTACATGCAGTGTTAAAATATACATGCAAAATGGCTGACCAGTACACACCTGTGATACCATTTTACATGCATACAGATTTTAAGTATACAAGGACAGGGAGTTGGACAGACTATGGACATACTACACATATACCATTAGTATTAATGAATTGGAAGCTTAAATATCACAAGACAAATCTGAGTTCAGAGCAACTAACAACATATACAGAGAAATATATGAGAATAGAGTGCAGGAATCAAAAGTAACTGAATGTTGCAAGCAAACTTTAGAACTAAAAGCAACTAAAAGCTATTAGCAAGACAAAAGAACTAAAAAAACTAAAATGCTACATATGTATCAGAGTTGAAAAACAAACAACAACCCCCAATTAATACACCGGTATGTACTATCTAAAATGGGGATGAAAATAAAACTGTGTAAAGCAGCATAAGCCAACATTGATGGTAACTACCTGGGTAGCTATATATCTTGGCTGGTTTTATTATCCCAGTAGCTGTAATCTCTTTGAACACTTGATCTAATTATCGTGATTGGCCGCGACGTAAAGCCACAGCCAAAAACCCAAAAGGTGTCAAATTTGAAAAGTCAGAAAAACCAATCAAATCTTGCAAACATTATTTAAATGTAATCAGTTCATCTACATGTGCACCTAAACATGCATACCAGACATTACTTGCCTAGTTAAAGTGATTTTTATGTGAGTGTACAAGCAAGGTTTTCACCAAGAAGGTCCAAGTCCAAAACTTAACTCTACAACTTATTTAATATAGAAAATAATTTGTTAATGGCATGAAAATCTAAACAGGTCATCTGCGTACCACTTAAGTGTCTTTCATGCTTTAGATTGTTTTTATGAAACATTGCTTATGGTAGAAATATGGCAAAAATTTGATACAAATTAGTTGCCATGTATCATCTTGAGAAACTTGCCAGATTAAAGGCAAAATTTTGCCACTTACAATGCTGTGAGCATTGTTTTGTGAAAATGATATAGCACTCCATTTTTTCTCCACTAATTTTCCTGCTTGAGCAGTTCTGATTATAGTCAAACACTTGGACTGATTGTTTCAATCGATTTAGATTTAAAGCTATTGCAGAAGAGCCTTAAGTGATATGAATGTATCTGATACAAGATGCTGAGATTGTACCACTAGTGTTCTTCAGAATGCATGTTTCAGTTGTATTCTTTATAGGAATTCTTTGGTGTATGTATCATATGGAAGAAACAAAAATGACTGAAGGTGAAAATGAAGATGAAATTGGAGATCTCAAGGTCATGGCTTATGCAGGATGGAAGAAATCCAACCAGTCTGTTTCATCCCTAACTGCAAAGGTCATCAAGGAGCATGAGGTGTTACAGAGGTATATAGAAAAATGTTTATGTTGTTTATTCTTGCTCTTATAGTTGTAAGTCTCATCAAAATAGATTTGTAGGTTGATTTTGTTTTCTTAGGATTAAACATGGGTATGAAAATGCTGCAAATAAATGAGGCACCCTAATAGAAGATTCTGTAAGAAAGTTGTTTATTTAAAATAATGAAAAGATTAAATAGGCTATAGATGCTTGCATCTCACCTTCATGCATCCTGTATACATCATATTTTTGTGCAGAATCATAGATGATATTCTCAGGTTAAGTTTGCAGTATACACCTTCCCTCAATTAATTGTGATAGGATCCATCAACATCAATAACCATCGCATGAGAGAGGGTGAGTGAGACCCAAATTTTAGTTAACTGTTGGAGAGGAACAGCGACTACCAACTGTTGTGGATACATTCAAATCATAATTTTAAAAATTGCAGCAGTATCTTACCCATCGTTATTGCATGGTTTTTATTTTTTGTGTTGAAAAAACTCGTCCATTTGATGTAAATACATCCTTCCACCGAGTGGAGAATTGTCACTGAGACACTCGTGCACCTCGCATGCCCGTGTGCAGAACAGTCGTTTGTTTTAAGTATGCCATGTTAATGAAGGTGTCATATGAAACCATGGTGTAGTGATCCCAATCAGAATTGTTAAATTAGGTGTTTTGAAAAGGAAATGAAGATATAAGACTAAATTTCACCTTGTTTTCTTTCAACCCTTATTGTTATACATTTTTATGATTTTTGTCATGGGTTCCTGATTGATACCGAGTTATATCCAGAATCGTGTTATAAAGAGGTGCGTTATAATGGGAGAGAGCCATAGCACTGTATACAAACAGGCGAGTTTCACATGTGACATAATAAAATATTCTCATTATTTATTCTCTTTCAGATATTTTTTATTCATAGAGCAGTGTCAGGATAGTCTGTTGGAAAGTGTGGCCACAAGATGGGCCCTTGGGACACTCGTTCAGAATGCCTTACATGATCAAAGTGCACACGAAAGAATCATTGTGTATTTTGCTAAATAAAGTCTAAAGAAATCTGGAATCTAGATGATTCCAGGCATACTTATAGAGTGTGGAGGAACATCAATACCCCTCATCTTCTGATTTTTCAGGTTTTTCTCTTGCAGGGCCCCAGGGGGCTTACTGCAAGATGACTAGTTCAGGAGAGCTCTCCTCTGTCCCAGGAGCTTATGGGAGCAGTCTGTTCAGAGATAGGTGAGGCCCCTCCTGTAGGAAGGAATGAACAATCGAGGACGAGACCACCTTCCACTCGAAAGGGAGAAGTCAGTCACTTCTCATGCTCAGAGTAGTGTGTCACTCCCTTCCATGAGGAAGAAGATGCACTGCTTACCTCACATTTTGGGTAGTGTGTTGTACCTGCCTGTGAGGGAAGAGCAGCACCACACAACACTTTCGGAGTAGCATGTCGTGCCTTTCTGAGTGAGAGGAGCAACACTGCACTTTGATCAGTAATGAATCAGATGAACTTGACTCTGACATATCTATGTCACCTGACTGGTCACCTGTCAATGTCTGGTGACCTGTCACTGCTCAGTTCATCAAAGTGACCGGTCAGTGTATGGTGACTGGTCACTGGGCAGTTCATCCTAGTGGCTGGTCAGATCATACTGGCCACTGGTCATCTCATACTGTTTGCTGACTTTCCACCAGCCATTACTTGTTACTCAGAGACCTCACAGTATGGGATAGGGATTGAACCGAGTTCTCCCCTTTCCCCACTCTACCATCACACCCTGTGCAGGATTGGGATTCTGCCCACTGCGTTCAGACTTGGGAAGGGGATTGGATCTCCCGTTCCTATTATCCCAAAGAATCTTTATGGTGGTGGGGCCCTCCACCTCAGGGTAATTGGTCCTTTATGCCTCCTTGAGCTACTGGACCCTGGACCCAGAGTAAAGGTGATGCTGTGGCTTGTGTCCCACCATCACCTCCTTGTCAGGTATCATCCACCAGGAGGGTTGGAGGCATAGCATCAGTCAAGAAAGACAAGCAGTCTTGTCTTCCTCTTGGAACATTTAGCATACATAGGGCCCTTATTCACCATGATGAGCTACGGGCAGTGGCACTGAGTGTTTCTTTGTCACCTCAATTGATGGACATAGTGATGCTCAGCCACTCTTCTGCTTGGAGTGTACTAGATGATGATGTCCTATCTATTCTCATTGACTCCAACGAGTTTGAGGTGGAAGCAGCTCCATTGAAACCTCCTATCAGGCCAGAAGTTCCTCTCAGTTGCATGAGGAGGAGGAGATTTTGTTTTTTGATAAGGCATAAACTTGTGCCCAAAACCATCTGGCGCACAGTCCATGAAGACACTTTCCATTTTTCAAAAGATCTCCAGGGCTTAACCGCAACCAGATTTGCTTCTTCCTCATTCATCCATGATTGAGGAAAATCACAGAGGTTTTCAACAGGCCAAGACATCACTTGGTGACATAGAGGGTGGTCTGTTCCTTCCTGTTCCTTTAGACCTATGGTCTCTCCTTTGAGTTACTGAGTACATTCCTCAAAGTGGCTTTTAAACTTACCCAGTTGGATGCTGGTTTGTCCCAAATGGATATCTCGACTGGAGCCTGGGGACACCTTCCCATAAAATCGATTGAAGCTATTGAACAGAAAGCCAGACTTTTGGTCATAATTGGCTTCTCATGCTGACCTCTTCTCAGTTACTTTATTTATTATGCTGAAGGATACCACACTGAATCCAGCCACATTACAACATGTGCTGGAAGCTGTGGCTAAAACATTCCGGCATGCACTTTCTGTTGCAATGGCATTATCAGCAGAATTTCTGCAGATCCACCATGATGTTGTGTTGGACTTCTCAAAAATCTTACTTAACCACAGTAAAGACCTTCTCAGGGTTGCAACATTGCAAGATCAGACCCTCTACAGAGGACTTATCCATACTGTGGTTTCACAAGATCTGAAAAGTCATGAACATGGATCCTTCACACCCACTCCTGGCCCATTGCAACTGACCAGGAGGCATGCTAATGCAAATTGCCCCCAAGGAGCATCCACAAAATTCTTCAAACAGACACAGCCTCAGTCCAATCTGCAGCCTCAAATAAAACCACCTCCATCAGTCGGGTTCAAGGTGCAATCACCAAAGAACCTCGAGGAGGAATTTCTCTAACCTGTTCTCCTTTCCTAAGGAAGGAGGGGTGGCAACAGCCCTAAGGACTTTTACCCTCTCCTGATGTGCATTCCTCTCCCAATAGTTCCTGTGGGTGCTTGTCTTTGCTTTTTTTCAGAGGCTTGGTCAAGCATCATAGATGATGGGTGGGTCCTTTCTATTGTGAGTGAGCGTTACTGACTTCAGTTTCTGGAATAACCCCCTCTCTCAAGGACCCCCATGTTCTTTCACCAGTCCAGTATGGTGAAATTAAGGGAAAAGGTGCACACCCTTTTGGAGAAAGGGGCAGTGGAGGGAGTCCTGAATAATCAGTCTCCCGAATTCTACTCCCTAATCTTCCTGGTCACCAAGAAAAACTGGTTTCTTTTGGTGGAATCTTTCAAGATGGAGACTACCTCCTCAATCTATAACACAATACATCCATCAGATTGGGTGGTCTCCATTAACCTACCGAATGCTGATTTGCACATTGCAATATTTCCTCCACATCGCAAATGCTTTTGCTTTGACCTGGAAGTTTTTCAATTCCAGGTCTGCTATTCAGAATCACTTCCACACCCAGAGTCTTCACCTGAGTTATGGGAGTAATATCATCATACCTATATTTACTGTGAACTCTGATTCTCCAGTATTATGATGACTGTCTGATCCACAATGTTCAGGTTCAGTTCCTCCATCAGGATCTGTTCTGTTGTCAGTCCATGGTAACTTGGTTGGGTCTTGTACCAATTCTTGACAGATTGGAGCTCATTCCATATCAGGACTTCGTTCACATGGAGATGAACTTCTTCATGAACCAGAACTTAATCTGGGTCCCACAGGATTGAATAGATCAAATCCTGGCACTTCTATGAGCAAAAACATCATTCTCTGCTTGCCTTTACCTATTCCTAATAGGAATCTTGAATGCCGCTGCTTATCTGGTTCCTTTAGGATGTCTCCGTAGGTGCCCTCTACAGTTTCTCCTTCTTGCAAGGTGGAAAGCACACAGACATTCTCTGTCAGCTCTGATTCCTTTAGGACCAGATTTTTATCATCATTTGCGCTGTTGGATGAATCAGGACAGATTCCTTACTGGGGTCTCCATGCATGCGCCCAACCACCACTCCATAGATGTGGCACAACATGTGGCCCAGAGGGACACCAACAATTTGTACATTGGATCTCTCTCTCAAATGGTGAGTACTTTCCATTTTTTCTCTATTTTTGATCAGTTTAACATCAGTTTACCCACCTAGCTGGCAAATTCAGCAAAGTAATAGCGATTGGTAAGTTATTGCTGCTATTAAAAAGTTTTTTTTGGGGTGTGTGTAAAATTAATTTTAATTATGCAATACTTACCTCGCACTATTACCGAATGCCCTCCTCCTACCCCTATCAGATGTCCTGGCATAGTGTCGTTTATGAAAAACGAAAAAAATGATGCATGAATGCAGCGTGTCTTATTGACAATTCTCCACTCTGTGGGATGATGTATTCACATCAAACGGATGAGATTTATTCGACACGAGAAAGTAAATGCAAAGTAATAGCGATGGAGAAGTATTGCATAATTAAAATTAGTTTTACCCCCCAAACTACATTTTACTGGTAATATACCAGTAGACTTCCCAGTTCATTTCCAGTATGTTGCCAGTTAATGTCCAGTACAGTTTCGAATTGAAATGGATCCAGTACATACTGGACAATTATCATCTTTATAACAGGTGGGTACTGTTAATATGCTGGGTTTTGTAGCGGCCAGTACAAGTTTCCTATAAAATTGATATACCATATTTTGGTAGGACAAATGTGGATGCTTAGATAAATTATTTAGCAAGCACTAAAAATTTTAATTTTCTACTCCTGTATAGAGCCTTGGATGTGCACTCATTAATTGAAAACCTGAATGTTCTGTGGGAAGTATTTCTGACCTCTGTATCCTCCAGTGTAAGTGACTATCTGAGTGTTGAACATCTTGGACTCATCCTGAAAAGATTAATTGAGAAAGGTACCAGTAAGTAATATCATATTTCAAGTCATATCACAATATGAACATGATCTGTCCATGTAAGTAGACATGATATGCATCACCAGGAATAACATTTGTACAGGAGTAAAGTTTCCACTGAGTTTTAGCGCATCTCCTGTTTGGGTCTTATCAGGTTCCAGCCAGTGGTGAGACTTAGATGTCACTTTTCTAGCTGCAACAGTGTACAAAGCATCAGCAATGTTATAATTTTGTGTTTAATGTTTTCTCAGGGCATATAACCTGTACAATTACCATACATGGGACAGAAGAGAAATATCAGTTTAGGACAAACTGAGAGATTTGCAAAATTTGGTTGGGAGTTTTGACCTACAAAAAGCGAGAATTGTCAATGAGAAGGGCAAATTTTTCATTGTGGCACATGTCTGTGATTTTCTAATCCCATTGAGGACCCTAAGCTTGGGTCTCTGTGAATAGTTTTTGTCCATTTGTATGAGAACTTTTGTGCGATTTCTGAGTTGGAGAACATTTTCACTAGATCTAAACAATGATCTTCTACCGTAAATGGAAGATTATGTTTGGCTATAATGTTGGGAAACTGTGTCTTGGCATGTATATTTTTATCTACATTTGATGCAGATTCCGCAGATTTGAAAACCAGCTTTATGGGAAGAGAAGAATGTATATTTATGTCCTTTGAACTTGATTCCAACCACTGAAATTCCTGTTTCCATCCATCATTGAATTTTGTTTTATATTTTATTTGCTTAGATTTTGGCATTATATCATAGGGAGATAATGCATGCTTAGACATTTCAACAAACTTTACACACTGAAGCCAAACTGACCTGTTTTATGCTGATTGAGCTCTTTAGTAATCCAACCATAGTCAATTATTCTCTTTAATCCTTTCGGAATTACTTCTGATCACACATAGTATTATCCATGTCAACAAACTTCAAACACTGAAGCCAACCGACCCTGCCAACAGAATCAAAGGGATGTTAATTGTTTCATGATGCTTGAAATTAGCAACTAAATCATCTTGCCCAGCTTGAGCCAGTTCGCAATTATGTGATTATAGGCAGTATTAATGTAAATATACTACACTGTATGCAAAGTGTGAAAAAAGTTGAAAAAATAGTTGGGGTTTTTTGTTGTTGTTTTTTTTTTAAATTTTGCTTACACGGGAGATTTCAGTGAGTGATGGGAGGGACAGGAGACACCACTCATATCGGAAGGAAAACCCTCCCGTCCAGGAGGTTCAGATGTATGATTTGCTGTTGTATTCAAGTTAAACTTTGCTTTGTTAATACTCTATATTCAATTTCCACAAATAAAGCAGTGTCACACTGGACAACAACACATGGGCTTGCAGGCAAGAGTACATGGCTATGTGTTTCGATTACACCAGTGACAAAATACCTGGCAGACATACTAGCATTAACTGGTCCATTTGTTTAAAGTACATTTAAGTATAGCTTAATTCAATGTAGTAGTCAGGTTTTACTAAAAGAACCTAACACAAAATTAGATGATCAGAGGTTTTCTTACATTTATGTATCACTTTTTAAAAAATGTTACACAGTGATATCTAGCCATAGATCTGCATTATACAGTACGGTTGCAATGGAACTTGGATGGAACAGGTTGCAAAACTTTGTTTATATATAAAGGACTATGAAATGGTAAACATGGTGTCACATTTTGTTTATCTGCAACAAAGATTAACAAGAATTATGCCCCCCCCCCCCAGTTCTTGTTTTAAAGCATATTGTAAAGAATTAATTTTCACAAAGTCTCTAGTTGAGTAATTCACACCTTTGTTCATTTGCTGTACGTAGAAATGTCAATAGTTGGATGATCTTATAATTACGATATCATTTGTATTTTGCTAATACAGCATTTCCTTGTCAAGATGAAACATTATAGTGTGATAGGATATGATTATTCAAATCAAGCAAAAGTTAATCCCCGTTCACATGTCCTGAAATTTTCATTTTCATGAGGTAATAGTAAACTAAAAAATAAAGTAAAATACCAGTTCAGATCTTGTTCTCATTTTATACTTACATGTATATAACAGGACAGTATTTTCAAGAATGTGTCAGAAAACACCACCTTAGTTTTGCATTACACTCTCAATCTGATGTTCATGTGATGTGCTTTTATCACATCGTCTTTATATAAACGGTAAATAAAGTACCATTTTGTAGCATCCTTCTGAAATAAATGTCTGCATCCATGAGTGAACATAAACAGAGAGAGAGAGTCATTAGTCCGTGGAGTGTTCAATTTATAAAAACCAAACACATGCATATGCAAATGATGTAGAATGTGGAAGAGACTGTTTCACTTTCATTTGCAAAAAATCACTAAATTTTATAATCAAGTTCAGTAGGAAACCTATAACAAAATGAGACGTTGACTTCTGCTCCTTTTGAAATATCAAAGCTTATTTCTTTACATAAAATGATGCATGAAATAAAAATAAACCCAAATTTTCAAATCTTTCTGTCTTTGTCTGGTCAGATTTTTCTGTCTTTGGTCTTTACACTGACTCCTCATTTTATGAATGGGATGTGTTCCTTAAAAGTCATTTGTTAGGCAAAATTTTGTTAAACCAAAATGAATTTCCCATTAACTTAAAGGCAATAATTAGAGATATGTGTCCTGAGATAATACAAACAGTATATAAATCATAGTAAAGGAAGGTGCATATATAGTACACATATATGTAATTATTTATTATAATGAACACTAATTAATTGTAAATGAACAGTACTAATTAAAACATACAGTATAAAGGAAAAAAGGAACAAAAATGAAAAAAGAAAACAAATCAGCACTATTCGACATTGACAGGCAATGATTCACTGGTATAGTGTGCACAACAAACAATGCAGTACATGTACAAAGAGGGCCACTGGATGCACAAGGGATGGTGGGCAGGGTGGGCAATTTATGCATATCCGACTTTGCATGCTGTCATTGTATCAAAAATTCATTACGCATAATGAACAAGGGGTAATCATTTTTCAGATGTGTTGACGCAAAAATTTTTTAATTGAACATTCATAAAACAAGTAGTGAGTGTACAGAGAAAACAAGGTCAAGATCATAAGATTGTAATTTAAAATCCATCACTTTTGTATTGAAATATAAAAGGAAATATCACTTGGAATACTTCTTTGTATCTTGAGATTTGAAATGTTCCTACTTTACAAATATAGAACTGCATAATTATGTATACTTGTAGTTATGAAAAATGTATGGTACATTCATAGGTTGTTAGAAAAGTGTTACTGAATATTGCAAATTTCAGTTGGATTTTTCAAGCAGTTTTGGAGTTGACAGTAGTGTTGATGCTGAAGATATCAATATCATTGTCACTGTCTCTTTCTGTCTCTATTGCTACTTGCTAATGTTATATTTAAAACAAATATATTTTGTATTAGAGTTTGGTAATTTATAAAACCTGATCAGTGCAGATGCAAAATTAATTATCTCCATGCTGAAATACGTACAAATTTACAAATAAAACAATGCTTTATAGTTATGTCTCTCCTTATTTTGTGAGATTTTTGTTCCACCCTACCCTATCCTTCCCGGGTCCCTGATGATGAACTGAAAATTTGAAGATAGAAAAGCATTTCCCACCATTTCCCATACCAAAGAGATTCCATGTACTAAGTTTCATTAGAATACAGGAAGTACTAGTTAAGAGTGCACAGAACTTACCGTAATGATGGTAAATCTTGGGACAGGAAAAAAAATTTTATTGTGTCCCAAAACTTATACGCACGTAAAAAAATATAACCTTTTTTGTGTCCCAACACTTATAGACACAACAATGGCAAGATCGCCATATGTCACACAGCAGTGACCAGCTCTTGTTCAATTATCAATATTGTCAATAAACTGTTATAAACTACTATGATTGTTGTTATATTATTTATTTTGCATGTGCATATTTTATGATTTCTCTAATATGAAATAAGATAAAGGTAAATAAAGACTTTACCGGGAGACCTGTGTTATAGTGTACAGTACCCCTACTTACACATTGCATATCGTGCTTAGTGACACTTGTATTCTTGTTTATTCCTAAAAATGTTAGATGCATATTTTGCTTTATTCATTCTTTTTCACCAAATCTCATTCTTCCAGGTCACATTTGTCCATTGCTGTTTTATTTACTTTGATTCACATGCGCAACATTTACTGTTTTTCAGTGATATAAGTGACCCTACAAAGTGATGTAATCTATATGAAAAGACACATGTTTGATGAGTTTTTATAAATATATTAGGCACATAACCAGCATATATTCACAAAAATGATGATAAAATACTGAATATAGACTGACTAGATCATCATCTATCCATTTTAGTTTGGTGTTTTCATCCCACTTTTGACTTTGGCATGCTGGTGTTTATTTTGGTGGCTCCTTTTAATTATAATTGGTGGATTTGTTTTTTGTATTACGAGAGAAATCCAGCCAGTTAATTGTTTAAGTCCTGAAACTGGCTTGGGTAAAGAGGGAATTTTGTCTGAAGGCAATGCCGGTACTCCTTTGTTCAGCAACATTAATCCTTTTATGGCCTTTTACATGATAATATTAGCATGATTACCGTAGCTTAATTGAAGGTCGCTCACATCATAGCAAACTACCACTGTTATTATCGCAATTATTTTCAAAGCATTATTTCTGAGACTTCTTTATCATATGTTTGAGACATTATTGAAGTTTATAGTGTAGTGGTGTGTATGATTTGAAACCAAGAGATGTACTTCATTTAGCTAAAGTTAAAATCTTCAATGTATATGCAGTGACACCATGATGTAAACAAGGTCAATATAAATGCAAGCGATTAACCAAACACTATTTTCATTGTTTTAATACTGGTACCATATTTTAATGAAAGAGGTATTTAACTTTTCAAGTCAGAAAATGTAATTACTGGTGACTTTTGACAATTTTAATGCAGTAATTCATAAACTGACAGCAGTAAACACTGACAGTAGTAAACTACCAGTAGAGCAAAAGGGGGAGAAGTTACTTTCAGTACAGTTGCAACATTGTGCTAATGCTCAGTGCTTGTTATTGTCCGATGAAATGATACATATTTGAAATAGGTAGAAATGATAAGAAAACTGAGGAAAATTAAATAAATTTGTTTTTTTTCAAACAAATTATATTAATTTATAACATTGCCAATTAATAATTCATAATGATACTTCCTTAACAAATGTGAAAACTTTTCTTTTTTTAAATAATAAATAACGTTACCATTAATAAAATACACTGAGCGATCAGTAGGAAAAAAAAATATGTAAGGTGTCCCAAGACTTATAGTACATAAAAAAAATTGCCATAATTTCATGTCTAAATTTTATAGGTCATAAAAAGATTAGTTTTTAAAATAATTAAGGGTGTCCCAAGATCTAGTGTCCCAAGACTTAACTGTCATTATGGTAAATATTAATGTTGATAGCAGAATTACCATTTCCCTCCATTCTGGTGTATTTACAGTGAAGATGACTGTGGCAGCAGGAACACTAGTATGAGGAAGTACTAAAGCAGGATTAGTAGGATTTTTATGCAGTTTCAGGCTGTAATTTTACTAAAAACTCGCATCTAAAATCTTGACAACTTATTCTTGTAAGGACCAACGAGAGATCAAAATGATGGTGCTAGTCAGTTGGCATAGAGATAGATATTAGGGATCCAGAAATTCTGATGGCTTTTGATGGAGTCATTTTCATGAAAGTTAATATGAAGAAAAAAAAAAATTAAAAAGAAGATTAAAAAGTTGAAACATAAAAGAAGACATTGTTACCAGAAAATGTGTCATTTTCATTTCTGGATTTGGTTTCACTTCAGTTTTAATATTATTCTTCCAGACTTCACTATTTATGAAAGGATTTTTTTTCTTTTAGAAACCTATGCTATAGATTTCTATAGTGTGGAATTATTAATTGAGAACAAGCTGACTTGCTGCTTCAGAAATATGTAACACATAATTGATGGGCATATCCAGTAAAGTTTTGGTAAAGTTTTGTTTGATAAGTTTCTCAACATGTGAACCACCTAGACAGGAGGGTTTTTCCTCCCAAGATGAGTGGTGTCTCCAGTCTCTCCTGTCTCTCACTGAAATCTCCAGTGCACACAAAATTATTTTTTCCATTTTTTTCATACCATGCTTCCATCATAGTATATTTACTGTGATACTGTCCGTGATCATGTGAATGTGAACTGACTAAGCTGGACAAGACTATTTAGTTGCTAATTTCAAGCAGCATAAAACAATTCACATTCCTTTGACTCTGTTAGCAGGGTCAGTTGGCTTTAGTGTTTGAAGTTTTTTGACATGGATTATACTATGTGTGGTCAGAAGTAATTCCAAAAGGATTAAAGAGATTAGTTGATTATGGCTGAGTTACTAAAGAGCTCAGTCAGCATAAAAGTCGGTTTGGCTTTGGTGTTTAAAGCTTGTCAAGATGTTTAAGTGTGCATTATCTCCTAATGCTAAAATGCCAAAATCTAAGCAAATAAAATGTCACATGATATTCAGTGATGGATGGAAATGGGATTTTCAGTGGTTAGAATCAAATTCAAAGGACATAAATATGCTGATTTTAAAATCTGCTATGATGGCAAGAATGACATTACGCATCATGCATCATATTAAAGCATAGTATTGTGACAGCTTGCTCTTATGCAGGTAGTATTTTGCATGCCTTTCAAACTTTTTTCATTATTCCACCACCTTGATCTGATTTGATACAAAAGAAGTACATGTGTAATTAACATGATAATACAAAGCAGGTCTACTTTTAATTGATTGTAACAATACAACAAAAACTTCTGCAAATTGGAGATCAAAACAGTCGGCACTTATTAGATTTTCAGAGATGCTTGCGGACATAGTTATGATGGTAGACTGACACTTTCACTAAATACAAGAAGGCATATAGAAATCATAATAATTACACTGAAACAAAATTGAAAAATCAAAAAGCACAATTTCACTTGACAAATCATATTAATTGGCATTTTTTTCTTAAAGTATTGCCACCAGTAAGCATTACTGACATTTTCATGGATTGAAATATTGTTTAATATTGTTATTTACAGTACTGAGAATTTTTTTTATTATAGAAAACTGAACAAAATAAATGACTTCATATTAAAAGTTGGCAGATTTCATGACGTTAAATCAGATTTCAGGGCACTAACCACCATTTTCGACAATAAAATGTGATATATCAGAGTTTTATTTATTAGTTTTGATCACAATTTTCATCATGTTCAACAAATTAGGAGTAAATTTTTTTAGTATTTTCTAGGGAGAAAAAAAAAAGATTCCCGCCTTATCCTGCATTGTAAGCAGGTTTGTAAGTTATTTGGGTGCGAGGGAGAGGTGTTTAAAGTTTTTGTACATTCCATATTGTTTGATGATTTTGAAATATATACAGTTGTAGCATTTGATCAACTCAGATGAATCTAGTGGTAAGATCTCAATATAACAATAGTATGGGGTGCTTCAGTAGTAAGATATTAACCGGTACAGGACCACCTCAAAAATGAAAATCCATTAGTTAGGAAAGTGTGCCAGCTACGAGTTTTTGTTTTTGTTTTTTATGCAGTATTTGATATATTTGCACCTGTAGTAGGGTTTATGTTGCGTGATAGTGGGTACACTATAGTAGGAGGACGATGAGAGTTACAGCATTTGAATGAATCAATTTTTTTCGTTTTATTTAACATCTTACTATTTTAAATGTAACTAATGTTACAGAACTCACATCAGCTGCCTAATTACTGTCTATCAATCTTTCTATCTATTTTAGCTAGTCTTTTGAATAGTTATTATATCCAGTTTTGACAGTATTTCCAATTTTTACAAAGCATAACTGAATATATATTTTTTTCCAGATAACAGACAAATACAAAGACCATTCCCACAAAGTTTTGTTGAAGGAAAGCCCAATATGATTATTTGTCCCAAAGGTAAATTTCTATTTTTACTAAAGTATTATAATAAAGTCTAGTCATGTATATTACCATTTGATTATAGCTACAAGTTTCTTTGTTTCTTTGATTATAGCTACAAGTATCATGAATGGGAAAAATGTTCACAGTTAATTAAATAAGTTGCAATTAACTACATCATGTCGGCAAGATTAGACTATGTATGCTTTTTGTATAAGTATACATAAGGAAAACAACATGAATATATAGCCTTTATATCCAAACTCTGATTAGTGGACTATCACATTCAGATAATAAAATGCAGTCTACACATATTATAATGCCACATATTTTACCACCACCCTCACATATTGTCAACAAATGGCCCAGAAAAGATGTCTAGTTTCTTTGTATTGTTAAGCCATGTAGTGGGAAAGCAGGACATAACAGTCACTTTTGCAGCAGTAGCTGTCTTTTATGTTTATTATGGTTTTTGTTGAATTTTTTTTTTTATCTGTACATATTCCCCTAATGTCTTGATAGATTCTCATCATACTTAGTATGAGTAATTATGATGCTAAACCAATTCATTCTGTGATACAATCACTTGCCCTTTTGACCTTTGGGTGAAAGTCACAGTAAGAGAAACAAATTTTAAGCTTTGGTTAAAGATAGTTCATTTGTATATATTTGCACACATTTCCTAGACCCCTTGATGCATTTTATTGATACTTTGGATAAATCATTATGAAGCCGAGCTAATTCATTGTGAGATGCTTCTTTACTCCTTTTACATTTATGTCAAGCTCACAGTCAAATAAGGTTTGTGTTGGTTAAAGCTTTTCATTTGCTTTTATTTCCTAAATCTCTGATAGATTCTGTTAACGTATGGAAATAATGATTATGAAGCAGAGACAGTTCTTTGTATGATATACTTGCTTAAACCTTTGGATCAAGGTCACATTCATAGAAAAATTTAATTACAGTTTGGATTAAAGTTTTTTATTTGCTTATATTTCATAAACCCGTTTATAGATTCTGGGAAATAATCATTTTGTAGCCAGACTATTCATTCTGCAACACACACAACCTTTTGATCTTGGGCTCAAGGTCCCACATTCTACAGCAATACTTTGAACATGGACTTGACATGCATATCCAGGCCTTCATGTTCCTTGGTCATACCTTTGTCTTTTGTCATCAGCCAATTTTAAATATGGATAAATATGCCATTTTTGAAACATTGTTCTCATTATAGCAACAGGTTATTTCAACAGACGTTCATCTCAAGATCTGTAATTTAAACAGTTCTTCAGCAGTAATTGGTTTCCAAAACATTCCTGGTCACACTTTTGAATTTTGTCACGAGGAATGTGTAGAAGAAAACTGTTAGTGGCTTCTTTGTGAGAAATAAGATGGTTTTCAACTCACTTGGCCTTATGGTCAAGTAAGCTTATGGTATAGTGCTGGATCTGTGATGTGATATGTATCATCAGTTGTGTATCATCAATTGTGCATCATCTGTCATGGGATAATTGCTTCTTACCACTCTGGAGTCCATATTTCTGATCTAATTTCAACAAACTTGACATGTGGCTTTTTATCAAGAAAATCTCAGATGAATTTAATAATGAATGAGATCCATGCATATTAATGAGGTTATCTTGCACCTGATTGACTAACCTTGTTCACTTGCCACTCTGGAGGCCATATTTCTGATCCTATTTTGATCAAACTTGGAATATGTGCTTGGATTATTAAGATATCAGATGAGTTTGATAATGGGTGAGATCCATGTATATTAATAAGGTGATCTTGCATCTGATTGGCTGAGCTAGTTACCCCTCTCGAAGCTATATTTCTGATCCAGTTTTGATCAAACTTGAAATATGGGCTTATATCATCAAGATCTTTGATGGATTTGATTATGAGCAAGGTCCACACATATTAATGAGGTAATGCTGCATCTGATTGGCAGACCTTGTTACCACACTGGAGGCCATATTTCAGATCCAATTTTGATTAAACTTGGAGTATATGCTTATATCATCTAAGTCTTGTGCAAGTTTGATATTGAGCAATATGCACACATATTAATGAGTTGATCTAGCATATGAAGGGCTAATTTCGTAAATGTGAACCTCACAGGAGGAAGGATTTTCCTCCTGAAGTAAGGGGTATGTTCTGTCACTCAATGAAATGACCCGTATACTCAAAATTATTATTTGAAAAATGTAGGAACACAAATTGTTCCTTTTTTGTTCTCACACCTTGCTTCAAATGTTGTATATTTATGGTGAAGACTTGCTGTGATCACATGACTGTCAACTGGCTTACACAGGTGAGCATGACATTTCAATTTATAATTTGACAGAAAATAACCTAAAAGTAATCATTGAATTATACTATGTGTGGTCAGTAGTAATTTGGCAAGAATTAAAGACGTTTATAGAGTTTGGTTGGGTTACTAAAGAGCTCAAGCAACAAAACAATTAACATTACATGTACTTATATTCTTTTGGCAGGGTTGGTTTGGCTTTAGTGTTTAAAGTTTGTCAAGAAGGATTATACTATGTGTGATTAGAAGTAATTCGGAAAAGATTAAAGATGTTAATGGATTATGGTTGGATTAGTCATTACTAAAGGGCTCAGGTGGCATAAATCAGGTCAGTTTGGCTACAGTATTCAAAGTTGTCGAGCTGTCTAATCATGTGTTATCTCCCAATGTTAAAATGCCAAAATCTCAACAACTGAAATATCACATGAAATTCAATAATGGATTGAAACAGGAATTTCATTGGTTGGAATCAAGTTCAAATGGAGATGAAGATGCATTTTGCCATTCATGAAAAGTTGATTTTAAGAACTTTCCAAGTATGACCCAGATAGCACCAATCTTGAGCAGTTCTGGCAGACAGTCAGCAACCTTAATCTACCCACAGGCAGGAAACAATTTAAACTTCTTAATGGATGTTGTAAAGTTGTAATAATATTGCCACATTTCAATACAGACACTGAAAGGACATTTTCTAGTAGGAAAATTCAGGCTGACTCCTGAGGAAACCCGCATCCGGTAACTATACATGATCACCCAAGTGTTGTGATCAACAATGATGAGGACTGCCAGAAATATAATCCAGGCAATGATCTACTAAGAAAGGATAAAAATGCTTGTGCTTCATATAAGGACAGTATGAAAGGCAACAAGTTACTGTGAAGGAACTGTGATGTGATGAGATGATGTGCATATTTTAATATTGAAAAAGGAAATTTGTTCACTAGTTGTCATTTTTGTCCATATCCATGCGAAATATTGGGTTGATGAAAATCCTCCTGATTTGAAGTCCAACTGCAAGTCTCCTTATCTGTCCTAAGCTAATCTCTCTGCCCTGTCACATGCATGTGAGCCTGTTGCCACTCTGGAGGCCATATTTCTAATTTGATTTTGCTCAAATGTGAAGCAGACTTGTATCATCAATATCTTGGATCATTTAGAATGTGTGAGATCCATGCATATTAATTATGTAATCTTGCATCTGATTGGCCGAGGTTATCACCACTCTAGGGCCACAATTCTGATCTTATTTTGATCAAAATTGTAATATGGGCTAATACATCAAGATGTTGGTCAATTTCAAAAGTAAGTGGGATCCACGTATATGAAGTAATTGACTGACCCTGTTACCACTTGTGAAGCCATATTTGTGTTCAGATAGGTTTATTATCATCAAGATAGTGGATCATTATGCTTTTATGTTTGGAAAGAATTTTGATCAGGATATAGTACAATTGGTCAAATCAACTTTATGTGAAGTTTGGGAGATGGTTCACATAAGCTAATTGTTCTTACTGTTATGACGCTTAGTCTTAAAATAATGTTACAGAAAGAAAGTGAAATCAACAATGTATGTAAAATCAACAAACAATTTACTTCTCTGTAATTAAAATGAAAATTCAAAAGACACTTAAAATTTGTGAGTTAAATTCCAAATAATCCTAAATGTCCTAAACACAAGTCAGAAATGATCCGAATGAATGAATAGTCTTGAATATCTTGATATACCACAACAATACAATCCAGAATATCTTTGAGAATGTCCACAGATATCCAGAAGTCATATATATATATATATATATATATATCCAAAGGTTAATGAGCACATTATAGTGATTCCAATGAATGTTCAAATAAATAATTCCTTTTGATTTATGTCTGTTACGACTCTGTGGTGTTAAAATAATGTAACAGAAAGAAAGTTTGCTGCAAGCATCGACTGGAAATCATGCTATCAACTGGATCATTAATAATCCAGCGTTTGTAGTTAACTGTTTTGAGACGCCCTTCTTTCTCTCATATTAACTTATTTCAAATCATTTTCCTTATCTTGGCAGCATATAGATCTGTTGTACTGTCTGCTATTTCTTCTTTCTCCATTTCCTCGATGAAACAAATCCCATCTGAACAGTTTTTCCACAAGACATATCTTCTTTTGGGATGTGGGTCTTCGCGACTCGCAAGTTTTAAATGGAGTCATCAGCTTCTACGGTAACAGCCGCAGTTTTGTTTGAATATGTATACATTATTCCTGTGCACTATTTATAGAACTAAAAAATGACATAAACGCTTTTCAAATCTGAAATTTTGACTTCGATTATCTATGTAAACCCAATTGTTTGACAGTACTTTATGGGTCAGAAAATTATGTTTTTACGAGGATTACAGTTCCCTAGAGTTTTCTGGAATTTTATATTTTTCATATTATACAGTAGTGCTCCTGTAAGTATGAAGTAAACCATTTTAAGTTGTGCTGTCATCACATTGGTAAATTTCAGTTTTCTCAAAAGGATTTCTTGATCCACCGTGTCAAAAGCTTTCCTGTTTCCTGAAATCTATGAGTACAGATCCTATTATTCTATCTTGATCAAGTGCTTGAAGCCATTCATCAGTTAGGGATATCAAGACAGTCTAACATGAATGATTCTGTCTAAAGCCTGATTGGTTACGATGTAATGACGAGTGTTTGGCTAAATATGACAAACAAGTAGTGGACATGTTTTTCAATCAATTGTAAGGAAGAAGCCCATCAATTTTGCAATGAAAGGTCACTGTGACTGAAAGAAGAAAAATTATTTCCACACAATGACATTAGTTCTATATCACAGAGCTGGACGAAACTTTGTGGATGGTTTATGCTTGGAGTAAGGAAAAGGCATATTAAAGCAGCACCCTCATTAAATGTTTTTCAACAAAGAATAAGAAAATGGCTACATGATACATCTATATAATTAAAAAGTACATTATTTCATTTTACCTTTTCTCATTTTCCTCACAATCATGCAGTTACATTTTCTTTTCCCTCTCTTTCAGTTTCTCTTTTTTATGATATTAAAATGTAACTAAGTGCATTTTAATGAATCTGTACATTTACTTGTAAATATTTGTATACAACAGATGGCCTCAAGGGAGATAAGTTTTGTTAATGGGGTTACCCTCTGAAATTAAAGACTTTATTATTATTATTATTGTGAAATAATAGTACATACTGGCCATACCCATGCTGATACTTTTGCAGTTCATTGAGTTGTTGCATATCTCATTAATTTCTTTTTTAGTATTCTTAATATTAATTTCTTTTTTAGTTGTTTTTAGTTCAACTGGTCAAGGAACAGAAGAGATTATGGCATGGCCAGTTTTCCATCGCCTGTCCATCCAGTTAGCACAAGTTTGTTATCACTTGGAGGATTGCCATGAAACTTTACACACACAGTCATCCCAATGTCTAGTTGGTCCTAAATGGAACTTGTGTTGCTCAGATATCCAGTATGGCCACCACAGCAGCCATCTTGAAAATCTTGTTATCACTACTTCTCCTGAATGGATGGCCATATCAAAATGGGGTTTTCATCAAAAGACTTTTTATGATGTCTATTTGGACCTAACTGAAAATAGTGCTGATGTGACATCAAATATGGCTGCCATGGCAGCCATCTTCAAAATCTTCTTGTCGCTACTTCTCCTGAATGAAAAGCCATATTGATATGGGGTTTTCATCAGAAAAATATTTGTGGTATCTAGTTGGTTCTGAATGAAAATGGTGCCAGTTGGATCTCAAATATGGCCTGCAACAAATTAAAAATTGCCTGCAACAATGAACATATAGAAAATCTTGTCATTAATTCTCCTGAGCGGATAATCATATGAACATGGGGATTTCACCAAAAGTTTTCTAAAGGTGTCTGGTTTGTCCTAAATGAAAATGGCGTCAATCTTACATCCAAAAGGGCTGCCACAGCGGTTAATTTGAAAATCTTGGAATATCAGAGATAGCTTCAACATGCAGCAGTTAAAAAGAAGAAATCGTCTTATCTTGAATTCCTGGAAATTCTTTTCTGACAGTGAAGCATCAGTCCCTCTTTTTTTCTTTTTCGGATGTGATCCTTTTGTTATTATTAATGTCCAGGAGGCAAGTTAATTATTAAAAATATATGACACGGGAATAAAATTACAATTGCAACAAAGATTTATATACACCAGTGCAATATCATAATTTTGTTTTCTACCCCTTTCGTTGTTTATTTCCTGTCAGGTCCAGATGGTATCTTTCCAGTGCAGCCCTCTGTCAACCCCAGATGGAATTGTGGGAACTTTTCGCCAGTGTGCACAGTTTCAAAAGGATAAAGACCTGAGGAGATTTGTGTCTGTGGTTGTTTTGGACGAGGTCGGGCTTGCAGAGGACAGTCCCAGAATGCCTCTGAAGACTCTACATCCTCTCCTGGAGGATGGTTGTCAAGGAGATGAGGAACCAGAACTGTACAAAAAGGTAATTTTTTTTCACCATGGTACATTCAGGGTTCGCACACTACCTTGAAAAGTACTTGAATTCGATTCATCCTTGAAAAGTACTTGAAAATCATTATTTACCTTGAAAAGTCCTTGAAAATTGTTTTTACCTTGAAAAGTACTTGAAAATAAGCCTCAGTCCTTGAAAAATATAAAATTAATCGACAAATGAAAGTACGAAAGTTTATTTTCATACCATTACATCATGTAATCGAAATAAAACTGTTTGCTATTGGGTGGTTTACAACATGTGACCAATCAGATATTTATAATTGCACGCAGATCTGATAGAGAGCATTAAAAAGTGTGAGAATCTTTTCTTTATTCAACGGTAAAATGCGTTATTGTGTGTTAACCTAAATTAATACCTTAATACGTATATATATATTGATTTTGTTATATATGATACCAAATCTACTTGACATTAGGAATTTAAAGTTATATTTGGTCCAAAAATCAACCCTAAATTGCTCTAAATGACTGAATACATGTTTACGAAAACATGAGCACAATATTTGACATACATGCAGCGCTCGTGCATGTATAATAGTTTGTGTTTGTCTACGCGATATTTCCCCCATGTTTGTTTTCTTTCTCGAGTTAACATAGTTAATCGTTAGACTGCGATAATAACGTTTTGATTAGTAAGCTACCGCAATTTATTGAGAAATTATTATCATATTCTAAACAATCACCGACAATAATATTCAAGTAACACCTGCAAATTTTCTCAGATAAAATTATCAGTTGTATGACGACCATAATTATAATGCTAATATTTTAAAACAAATGCATCCTTAATTTATTTGATTGTGACCTGTCTTTTACCAATTTCAGTAATTGTAATAGGCAAACGAGTGACAATTCCGCGAATGCTGATTAAAAAGTGCGTCCAAACATTATAAATAAACATACGAATTCCTTGTTATAGGATAAACTATTGTTTTTAAATAATATACATATAATCGTCACAGTATACATTTCCAACGATCGTTCTTCTTCGTCTATTTATTTTCTGCGGCAGCGGTACATCTTTGTACTTTAAATCATGGTGAATCAACTGTTCAAACTCTCGAAACAAAGATAATGAAAAATATACACTAAAATGGTCACAATTTGTTCTTATTGTACGGCCAAGCTTCTGATTTTCGGCGTATGATCTAAAATTCTGAAGTCCACTGGAAGTCTATTATGGACTTTTTCGGCGTCGCGACCAAACTTTGGGCGTAAATTACAACCATATGCTTCTTAACAGAAAGGCTGCTTTCTACACAATGTACTTACATCTACGTGTAAATGTACCTGTAAAATTTTGATGAGTGATCACACGACAGCAGATATAAAAAATTAGACACAGCATACTTTCGCAGCAGACGATTTTAAGATGCCGCGTGAATGCATCATATTATGCATCAAAGTTATTCCAGAAATCGATTTTGTCCACCGCGGACAACTTCAGGTACACATAAATTATGCAAATCGCTATATACGAGGTCGGCCGATGTCTTTTCATGAAGTGTGTCAGAGAGAGAAGGTGGGCTTCGGCAATCTCCGTAAACTCCGATCGCTACAGAATATTCAGGAGGCTGCATTCACACCCGCCAAAGGATAAACACGTGTTCGTGGCATTGAGAATAAGGAAGATTTATCTGGGTATTTTTCCGCGAGAGCTTACCCATTTCACTTGGAGCAAAATGCCTGGGAAGTGTGTGTTCAACCCCAATTGGTGTCAAAAACAAGAATACAAGACCTGGTAATTAATTTCCCATATACTTGAAAGTGAAATAATGGTGGATTATACCTCCATAATGAAACATTCTACAAATTTGCCTTTACCAAATAACAGTGCTATCAACTCTGAATCTCAATCAAAATTTCCATCCTGTTGATTTTTGTTTGTAAGTGTTGTGCATTTATTCATCTCATCTGATTTATTGGGTATTATCAGTCACATAGCTGTGTCTTAGATTGACAATAGGCCAGGCCATTTTTACATTAAACTGAAAAATTTCCCATCAATTTTGATAACAATGGGCCACTATAAACCCCTTCCTTGCCCTGATATTATTAATTGTACATTAAGCAACCGCTGCTGATTTCAATTATTGTCGATTAGTGGCCCATAATTTTTTTACTGGCCCATCACTATTAGTGCTCAGGGGCTGATCATCCCATCACAGTGGAAAAAATCTAATACACTGACTTAGAATTGTAGATATAATTATTGTCAAAAATGTGCAAATTAACAAAAATATTTCACACACAATTATAGTTCAAATCAAACTCTTTTAGAAAGTGAGATCAAATATAACCAGCAGCAAAAATAATAAGTTTATTCTGTATCTACCAACATCAGTTACAGTAAGTACTAAAAAAAAAAATTTTTCCAGGTTGCAGCCTTCCAAAGGTGACCGACACAAGGCTCTCTGTACAAAGTGTCAAAAACTAATTGATGTAGGAAAAATGGGAGAGAGTGTTGTCAAGTCCCATATGAAAGATGAAAAGCACAAGGCCTTAGTCCACAGTTCTGGCAGTGTCTCATTGGGTATACACAGCTTCTTTCAGGGAGCTAGCTCCACAGCCCCATCCACCACCCCAGCTAAGCCGGAAACACACAAGGAAACGCAGAAGGAATCCAAGCTTAACGAAATAGCAACTACTTCATCTGCACCTGACGACACAAGAAGAGCTGAATTCAGGTCAACCAGGTCATATGTTGCTGGAGATGATGTGCTCAAAGCAGAAATTTTGTGGACAATCAAGATTGTAACTAGCCACTACTCCTACAATTCAGTATATGATGCACCAGACCTCTTCTGGGAAATGTTTCCTGACAGTCTTATTGCCCAAAAGTTTGCGTGCCGTGACAAGAAGGCTGCATACCTCAATGTGTTTGGTGTTGCGGAACATTTTAAAACGATACTCAAGTCAACAATCAAAGAACCATTGGTGCTGCTGTTTGATGAAAGCTTAAACCACAAGTTGAAGCAAAAGCAACTAGATTTTCACGTCAGGTACTGGCACGTAGAAACAGACAACATACAGACCAGGTATGTCACAAGCCAATTTTTTTAGGACAGGCCAAGGCCACTGACCTCATGCAGGCCATGATGGATGCTGTTTCCAATGCAGGCTTAGCACTTTATGACATGTTTCAAATTGGCATGGATGGCCTTAGCGTGAATTGGAAGCAACATGAAGATCTTAGTGCCCAACTACAGCGGGATTATGGAACCAGGCTCATTAACATTGGTTCGTGTGGCCTCCATGTAGTCCACAACAGTTTTAAAAGAGGAATGTCAGCAGCAGGCTGGAAGGTATCCAGTTTCCTCTCGTCAGCCTACCATCTCTTTAAAGATGCCCCAGCAAGGCTGGAAGACTGTCAAAACTTCTGAAGGACAGAGGCCCCTGAAGTTTGTCGCCCATCGTTGGCTAGAGAATGTTCCAATTTGTGAGAGGGCAATAAAGATCTTCCCAACATAGTCAAGTATGTGGAGGCAGTTGAGACAAAAACAGTGACAAGACCTGACAACAGGTCATACAACACCATAGTGGAGTGCATGAGGCAGGACCCATGCTTTCTGGCCTAGCTCTATTTCTTCCATTGCATTGCCATGCAGCTGCAGCCCTTTCTCGCCCAGTTCCAGACCGATCGTCCTATGCTACCATTTGTCGCACAGGCAATGTACCAGATGGTGAGAGGACTGATGAGCCGCTTCATAAAAAAAAGTCTCCTTGATTGCTCAGATGAAAAAATGGTAAAGATTAACATCACAGACACCTCCCTCCAATTGGACTACAATCAGGTGGACATCGGGTATGCCTCAGAAAAACTGAAGGAGGGCACAGCAGGACTGAAGCCAAGTGAGAGACAGAAGATGGAGTTCAAGATGGAGTGTAAGGCGTGTCTCATAGAAGTTGTCAAAACCATCCTGGAGAAATGTCCAGTCTCCTATTCGACTGTGAGGAACTTGTCCTACCTTTCTCCCGCATTGATGGCAGCAGACAAGACGAAGTGCAGGGATAAGTTCCGTAGGCTTCTTTCATACCTGGTCAGCTGCCAAAGGCTGAAGAAGATTTGTGTGATACTGTCCTTCAGCAGTTTCAAATGCTGCTCGACTGCATCCCAACAGAAAGGTTGTTGGCATTCCGTCCATTGGAGGACCGGGTGGATGAACTTTTCATGAGTTCAATTGAAGGAAGTGCTGATGCATACAGTGACCTCAAGCCAGTTCTGCAGACCTTGCTTGTGCTATCGCATGGTCAGGACACTGTAGAAAGAGATTTTAGCATCAACAAGGAGATAGAGGTGGAGAACATGAAGGAAAAAACCCTGATCACCCAGAGAATTATCTGTGAGCATGTCAGTAGAGTAGAAGGCCTGGCAAATGTACAAATTTCAAAGGAACTTCTGATGTCCTGCAAGTTGGCTAGGCAAAGATACATACAGAACCTTGAGGATGAGTGTTTGAAGGCCAAATCAGCTACACAGAGAGCTAAAAGAAAACAGACCCTTGAAGCTCTGGAGGAGTTGAAGAAAAAGAAGCAAAGGATTGAGGACAGCATCCAGCATCTCGAGAAAACATCGGACAAATTAAAGGCAGTTAAGGCATAGAAACATAGTCACTATCTGTCTGTGCACATGCTTTTGAACACTAGCATCCAGATTTTATATTTAATTTGGAGCAAATTTGTTGTGAAGCTTCATCACAGTAAGAGCTCTGATGAGTGTGATGATGATCACATTTGGCTTGTATTTCTAAGAGTCAATACTGGCTTGATTGACTTGGAATCAGCATTCCGATTGCATGTGAACACTACAATTCACACATTCTGTTTGATTTCAACCAAATTTTTCAGTGAGGCTTCAGCTTTACAAGATCTTGAATGTATTCAATGTTGATTAGGTTTTGACTGCATTTTATGGCCTTTGATCCACTGAGACTATGCATCAAGGCAGCTTGTGAACACTTAACACTGACATTTTTGTTGTTGTTGATTTCAACCAAATTTATCACCTCAACAAATTCTCAGGTTTCAGTGTTGACTAGAATTGTCTGTTCCTTACAGATATAACATAAACTTAAAGTGGGCATATGACCACTCTAGCATTAACATATTTTTGTTTGATTTCAACCAAATTTGCTTTGAAGCTTTAACTCAGCAAGGTCAAGGATGAATAGACTAATGACCAGATTTTGACTGTTTTTGTTTTACAGAGTTATTTCCCTTGATCAGCTTAGGCATCTCACTGCCATGTGAGATTTCAAGCATTCACTTTTTTATAATTTTTTTTCAACCAAATTTGGTAATAAAAGTTTCATCAGCAAATTCTTGAATGAGTTTGATGATCACCAGATCTTTTTCATATTTGCACGGGGATTACCCTTGATTGACTTAGAATAGATATCCCAGTGTTTTTTTTAAAATAACTTTCTACCACTGCAGCCATATACTTTGTTTGATTTTAAAAAAATTTCCTGACAAGCTTTATCTCAACAAGATGAGTTTTGTGATCAGCAGATTTTGACTATTGTACGTTAGTTCTGGTATGTGATCTACTTTGAATATACTAAATGTTTTGAAAACTTGAGCATTCAGACTTTTTTTATTTCAATCAGGTTAGCAATGAATGTTAGTGAATGTCCACTGCAGCTTAGGCATAGAAACATAGAAATAGTCATGATCAGACTGTGCATCATATTATCATCATATTAGTAAGATCTTTGATGGTATCAATTTTTATAAAGATTTTGACTATGCCGCACTCCATCCTTCAAGGGCAGGGGACCTTTAGCATGTTAGTGGCACCTTGTTTTTGTCTGGTCCTTCCTTTTACTATACAAGCAACACAAAATTTTGACCTGCGGTCTTTAAGAAAACTTTAAATAACTTGTCGGAACTTGTTCATTTATATTTAAATACAGTTAAACCTGCCCTAGCAGTCACCTTTATATAGTGGCCACCTGGTTTCAACAGCCATTCACATTTCTCATATAGAATTTGCTTTTAAAAAGTCATGTATTAAATGGTCACCTGCTATCCACAATCAATGGCAAGGTGTTTCCTGACCAAATAGTGTTTTCTTACTGTTTTAAGCAGTCACTCAAGTGTATTGACCATGTAGATAAAGCATTTTTTTTTCCCAAGAAAGGCATTGTTTAGGTAAAGATATGTATGTGAATTGATGTGTAAACATGCCATATCTTGCTTTTATTTACCTTACTCATGTTAATCTGTCAGTGTAAATTTAAACTGGCTAATTTTTCCACATTTTTATTTTAAGAATTTAAAAAAAGCTAGAGGATTGCTTATGAATTCATTGTTGGGGTAAATACTTGACCTAAATCATTATTCTTATTGCACCAGACACACTTTGAGGGTTGGGTGATTTTGTGCCAAGGACCATACTAAATGGTTTTTCTCACAAAAGAGTAATAGAGAAGTAATTTTGCCCTGGATTTGCTTTCATTTTTCAAATTTGACCTCTTCAGCAATTTCTGCTGTTTACACTATTTACAGCATAATACATGTAACAGTTTGGAGATCAAGATTGTGGAAGGCTTTTCCTATGAATTGTTTATAATGAATAATGCCAAATTCAGCTTTCAAGCACTGCTCATTTCTGTCAGATTGGTGGATTGTAATTATTATAAATAAAAGAAAACAACTGCTCAAGCATTATAATACACCACTCCCTCGATAACTCATGAACCTGCTTATAATGCAGGGTCAGGCATGGATCCCATTTTGTAAACTTATAAATACCCCAAAAATTGGCCCGTATATTGTTGAATGTGAAGAAAATCGTGATCAAAATTGGTAAATGAAACATTGATACATCATTCGTTTTATCATTGAAAATGGTGGTTAATACCTGGAAATTTGAACCAACATCATGAAATTCTCAACCTTGAATAAGAAGTCATATATTTTGTTAAATTTGCATTCCAAACAACATTCTCCGTACACTGTAAATAACAATATTTGATGATATTTTGATCAATGAAAAATGTCACTAATGCCTACCAGTGGCAATACTTTAATAAATAAAGACCAATTTAATAAGTTTTGTCAAGTAAACATTCGTGTTTTAGTTCGGTTTAAATCTAATCATCATGAATGGAATGTGCCATCTTGTATTCAAATGTGAAAATGTCAATCTGCTGTCACAGCTATGTTCCTGAGTGTTTCTGTGAGAACCTAATTAAGCACCGACTGTGTTTTGATCTCCAACTTGCAGAAGTATTTTTTGTATTGTTGCACTCATTTAAAAGCAGACATGCTTTGTATTATCAGGTTAATTACATCTTTTGTATTGAATCAAATAAAAAAGGTGAAATTTTAAAAAAGTCAATAGACAATTAAATCCTACCTGCTTAAGAGCTAGCAATCATGGTCGTGTGTCAGGTCAACTCATTTCAATTGATGAATGAAACACTGTTATAAATATTATTATGTAAGTAATATAATTAAACTATCTTAAATTAGCCTACTCATTTTTGTTTTGTATGTGTTATATGAGTTTGTTGTGAACTTAAAATTCATGAATTGGCACTCTGAAATTTCCTCAAGGATGAGAAGAAGTTCACTATTACTTGCAATGAAATCAAGGCATCAGTATTTTACTAATAGAATAATTAAAATAAAAATTTACTTATGATGTTGACGGTTGTTTCACAAATAAATGTCCCTAGTTTTTTAAAAAAGGTATCTTGTTTTGTTGTGAATCAAAAGAAACAAAACGCAGTGAAGTAATACACAATGTTTTCACATACACGTGATGGTTGTTGAAACCTTTTGGAGTAATGCTGTTAACAATCTTTCAGAGGTTGGGTATCTTGAAAATAAATGTAATTTACACAAAAAAGCGAACAGCTTCATTAGAAAAAGATCTTTATTGACAATTATTTCCAACACAAGTATAAAATGAGTATTCAGCCATTAAACATCCCCATTAGCCCCCCTTCCTGGTTTTCTCAATGTCTAGCATGGATGGCATCCCCTTCTTAATTTTTCTGAGGTCCTTCGGTAACTTGCACCCTTGCTTATAGTGCAGTCTATGTTTTTGGACCCTGTTGTGCGCGAGTTATTGAGGGAGAGGTGTAGTATGAAAAAGTCTGCATAAATCTTTATGCACATAGTCACAATGTACATACTGGATCATCATTAAATATCCATCCATGTTTGAGATGAAAATGTTAACTACCATTTAATCATTTACTCTTTTTAACCAAGAATAGATAATGGACCAACATTGCAGTCACTGTTTCATCTAAGATATTATGTTGGTTCAGCATTGTCAAAGAATTGCTGTGCCAGATTCTGCAAGAACACAGAGCTGTGGATGAAAACTCTTGCATATTGGATAGTAAATACATAATGGGAACAGTGTTTTAACTTAAAAGTCATCACAAGTATTTGAATAAAGGTTACCTGTCAGTCATTGGGTTGATACTCTCTGTATTTGGCCTAGGTAGGTTATTTCTGAGACAGCTAACTCCAGCTGCAGTATACAAGTAGCTGAGCTAGCTGCCTCCTTACCATATATATATATATATATATATATATATATATATATATATAGATAGATAAGCAGAAACACAGTACATGAAAAAAGCAAGAGCAAAATCTTGAAGAAATCTATGACTGAAACCATTTTACACCAAAATTTCTGAATGATAAATTTATATGGTAAATTCTTTGAATATGAGCTTATGCCAGTTGCCTGAAAAATTTCCCCCAAAAAAGAATTTTAAAAAGCTCTGAAACATTTAAGAAAATTGATTGAAGATTTATTTTAGAATAAAATTGATTCAACTAATAGTTGCAACAACAAAAGCAATAATAAATAATAATAATAAATAAATAAATAAATCAATCAAAATAATAGTATTTGCTGTACAGTATTTGTTCAGAACTTAATTTAATAGTGGACCTTCCATTTAGAGGTTACCTGTGTTAAAATGCCAGTATGATCTCTTCCCATAGGTGACTGCTTAAGACAGGTTTCACTATAATGTGAATTGTGTTAATACCTTTACAGACTCTTCATGTCCTTTTTTTAAAATGGTGCCAATTTAATGATGAAATTTTTATTGTTTCACAGGTTGCCTTTATTGGGATCTCCAACTGGGCTCTGGACCCTGCTAAGATAAACCGTGGAATTCTGGTGCAGAGGGAAATTCCTAACATTGAGGAACTCATGAAAACTGCAGAGTTAGTTTTACTCTTAAGTCTGAACAGATGATGATCAATTAATGGTCCCAATTTTAGTCCTGTATTTCAAATTTTTTACAGGTATATTTATGCAGATTTGCCCCATGAAGTATTATAATTTACTAGATAGCCTTTGTCTTACCTGAAACACAAGCTGCAAATGACAAGGTATGGTGGTCACAGTTTAATGCAAAACTAAATACGAGTCATCAAAAGGAACATATTTGATAAGGTGTAGGAATACGTTGAGATCATCAAGGTCAAGGGGCAGCAAGAGTCAGATTAGACATTTCAAATTTTTACCTCATCTGGTCTTAACACCAAGTACACCACTCCTTTGATAACTCATGCGAACTCACTTATAACACAGGGTCAGGTGTGAATCCGATTTTTTTTTTCTCACTAGAAAATACCAAAAAAAATTGGCCCCTATTTGTTGAACATGAAGAAAATCGTGATCAAAATTGGCAAATTAAACCTTGATATATCTCTCGTTTTATCATCAAAAACTGGTTAATACCAGGAAATTTGACTGAACATCATGAAATTCTCAACTTTTAATATGAGATCATATATTTTGTTAATTTTCTTTCCAAACAACATTCTCATTACACTGTAAATAACAATATTCAACGAAATTTCGATCAATGAAAATGTCACTAATGCCTACTGGTGGCAACACTTTAATAAATAAATACCAATTAAGTAAGTTTTGTCAAGTGAAATTCTTGTTTGGTTCTATCTTTTAATTCGGTTTCAGTGTAATCATCATAAATGCAACATGCCCTCTTGTATTCAAATGTGAAAAGTATTAATCTACTGTAACAGCTATGTCCGTGAGCATTTCTGTGAGGAATTAATTAAGTGCTGACTGTGTTTTGATCTCTGCTTTGCAGAAGTATTTATTGTATTGTTACACTCGATTAAAGCAGACCTGCTTTGTATTATCATGCTAATTATGTCTATTGTATCAAATCAAATAAAGGAGGTGAAATAAAAGAAAAAGTTAAAAGGCATGCAAATCCTACCTGCATAAGAGCTAGCAGTCATGGTCGTGTGTCAGATCAACTCATTTCAATTGATCAATCGAACACTGTTATAAATATTATTATGTAAGTAATATAATTAAACTACCTAAAATTAGCCTACTCATTCACAAATGTGATAAAACAAAGCAAGGCAGCCAAGCAGAATGTGTACTTGGTGAATAAAAAGCTTCATTTCACAGATATGTTTCATTTATGCACAACACAAATACAGATGTATACGAGGAAAGGTTTAATATATGCATTGTAAGAAAGTAAAGGTTACATGAGTATATGCATTCTCTCTCTCTCTCTCGATTCAACAATTCAACTACATCAAAATGTATAACTACAATAACATAAATACTTAAATAAATAAAATATTTGGCTCTCTGTGGGGGCTACTCGTGGGCTGGAATCTGAATGAAACACTATACGAGACTATGATGATTCCAAATCGGTGCTAGGCTGATCCCAGCATTAAAGTGTATTCTGGGCTGATCCCAGCATAAGTAGACTGCTAGGCTGATCCCAGCTCAAGTAAAATTTGTGCTAGGCTGGTCCCAGCATTTGAGTGTATTCTGGGCTGATCCCAGATTAAGTAGGCTATGTGCTAGGCTGATCCCAGCATAGTAGTGTATTCTGGGCTGATCCCATCTTAAGTAAATCTATGCTAGGCTGATCCCCGCATAGGAGTGTATTCTGGGTTGATCCCAGATTAGTGGAATAGAGCTAGGCTGATCCCAGCATGAAGAAAGTATTCTGATTTTCTTTCTATTTAAACGTGTATGAGAAATGTATTAAACAGGCATGGCCTTTATGTTTTTAGTATAGCATATGAGTATCCGATTGAGGGAAAACACCAAAATGAATTTGATATTAAAATATATCAAATGAGAGCCCCCAAGAGGATGCCAGTTTTGATGTGAAAGTCCATTTGAAAGGAATGATGTCCAAAAAAGTACATGACACTAAATGTATGTACACAACTGTCCCTGAGCAGAATGAGTTTTGTTAGGGTCAACTCTGATGTAGCGCATATAACATGAAAATGACCATCGTCCTAAAGTCTTTATTAAATGGTCCTCTATACCAACTGCAGCTGCAGTTGTGGCTGCACCTATACGAAATGAATGCCCAGAAAAGTTTTGTTCATCATAACCCAGATGCGCCAATAGAATCTTCAAGTAAGACAGAAAAAGTTCCCTACTAAAAGAACGTCCCATCAAATCCACAAATAAAGGAGCATTTGCACCATGACCCCCAGCCAAAGCACTCTGCTGCTGTTGACTCAAATACTGCTGCATACAGGACTCTGGACACAATCGCGAGTTCCGAAAGAATGAAATGTTGACACCGGCATGAAACGGGTCCGTTTTTGAAGATGGCAAGGTGAGTACGAACATGGACTTGTCCCTTGAAAATGTCACATCATGAATCTTCAGGTATTTGCAGAAGGAAATGCTCTGCAGTGATCAAACTGTGAATTCACCGCATCGCAAGAATCCAAAAAATACCACCAGACACATGCACTGCAGGGACAAGTCCACATCCGGCGAAAAAACTCCCCCACGTAACATGGCAGATAACTGCACCACCATATTGTACGTAATAGGAAGTCGGGGCTTAATTTTTGAAATGTTATTCCTTTTTATCCCATGAAGTATACACTGTAGCCTGTCCGACTCTTGAAAAGGATTCCTATGACCTGCCTGTAGGTAATGGAATCTAATTCCTGCAAGGTACAGCTTAATTGTGGAGCACTGCAGCTGCAGGGCAGTGTAACAGTACGTGACAAAATAGATCAGAACATCCTCTGTAAGTACAGGTAAAGAATAAGGATTAGCAACAACGCCGGACATGACCAAAAAATTCAGCAAACACTGGATGCCAGTTCTGCACACTGACCTAGTATTATTGGACACAGATAAACACCACAGTTCCTGCACACGTTGTGTCAAAATAGCATCAACTCTGAAGCCAGGGGGCATACAGCTGGAGTTTGGTCTGCAAGTGGTACCAAGCGCCGGAACTTCTCGTTCTGAAATCGAGAAGGAGCATCTGCTATAAGGTTAGCATTACCAGGAATATGTTGAGCCTGAATAACGAACTGTCCTTTGGCAGCGCACCATATTAGTCTTTGAACGAATTTCATAAAAAGAGGTATTTTGGATCGGCCTTTGTTAATTATTAATTGTCACAGTTCACCAGGATTCTTTTCTTGGTCCACTTGTCTCCCCATAACACTGCCGAAAGAACAATTGGATACAATTCAAATAGAGCCATAGATGCAGAAATTCCTGGTGGAACGAGATTTGGGGGAAAATTACCTTGAAACCACTTCCCATTGAAATAACCCCCAAAGGGGCTAATAATAGCTTCTTGCACAAGTCCAAGTCTGCCTCCCAATTTCAAGGTACATGTACAACCCCCCCTATACAAGTGTTAGCTTATGACTAAGCAATATAATCCTACATCATATCAGCCTGCCACACCACCAATACCTCCATTAATTGTCATTATCATGATAAAGCTCATTATAAGACTGGCAATATGTACATAAAATAAATCAAGATCATCCAGTTGTGCATAAAAAAAATTAATTATTTATTATTTATGGATAAGCGAGTTCCTGAGTTTGTAGTGAACTTAAAATTCCTGAATTGGTACTCAGAGATTTCCTCAAGGTTGAGAAGAAGTTTCACTATTACTTGCAATGAAATCACTGCATGAATATTTTACTAAAAAAAAATATTTCTAAAAAATTTAGTTTCAAATTTGACGGTTGTTTCATGAAATAAATGTCCCAAGTTTTTGAAACAAAGGAATCTTGTTTTGTTGTGTATCAACAACATCAAAAATTTTTGACGTAATACACAATGTTTTCACATACACGTGGTGGTTTCTTTTGGAAAATGTTGTTAATGATCTTTCAGAGGTTGAGTATCTTGAAAATAAAGGTAATTTATACAAAAAAGCAAACAACTTATTTAGAAAAAGCTCTTTATTGACAATTATTTCCAACACGATTATAAAACAAGTATTTAGCTATTAAACAGGACCATTATCCCCCACCCACCCCCACCCCAGTTTTTCTTGATGTCCATCTGGGATGGCATCCCCTTCTTAATTTGTTTGAGGTCTCTCTGTAACTTGCACCCTTGCTTATAGTGTGGTCTATGATTTTGGACCCTGTTGTGTGTGAGTTATCAAGGGTGAGGTGTAAGTTTATGGTATGTACATGTGTCCATTGTGAATTGTGGGTTGAACATTATGTGTCATCCTTCAGCAGTTCTTACCACTCTAGCTGCTGTATTTCTGAATAGATTTTAATCAAGCTTAGTATATAAGCTCATGTTAGTAAAATCTCATAATTTTGACTATGAGGGGCATCAGCTGTAAAATCAAACGAATTTTTTTTAACATGGTTAAGTCGTGCTGCATTTTTAATTTACTAATAACAGGCTAATAAGTATATCATATAGGTGTCAGTGGTTAGTAAGTATGTCATCCAGTTACCTGGAATACACAAGTCCAAATGTTACCAATTATTTCCAGTCTAAAACACCTTATGTATAAGATGGATAGTGGAAAGCCCTTTAAGGCATAATTAAAGTTCCCAGTATTTCTGACACTTATAGATCTTCTTCTGCACTGTTTTTTCTTTTTTTTTCCAGCGAAAATTAAATTCGGTAATATTTTATTGAATAGTGACATGCAAATCATCAGGATCACTTGAATGCTAGCTCTTGAACTTTGTGTACAGCAAGCTTTTGCTTGATTTGGATATAAATGATACATTTCCTACTGTAAGAAGCCTATTCATAAACTATGAGAAGGAAAAAAAATCTGGTCCACACTTACCTTATTAATATGCATGGATTTTGCTCCTAATTGTACTAATCAAAGATATTGATGATATAATCCCTTTTATCAAGTTTGATCACAATCAGATCATAAATAGTGTCTAGAGTAGTAACAAGCTCAAACAATAACATGTAAGATCATCTCATTAATATGCAAGGTTCCCATGCATTATCAAACTCGTGCATGATCTTGGTCATATAAGCCTTTATTGAAATTTTTGGTCAAAATCAGTTAGATCACAAATATGGCTTCTAAAGTGGTAGTAAGTTCAGCCAATCAGATGAAAGGTCACCTCATAAAATATGCATTTATCTTGCTCATTGTCAAAATCATCAAAGATCTTTGAAATATAAGTCCATATACAAAGCTGGATCAAAATTGGATCAGAAATATGGCTTCCAGAGCTGTAGTGAGCTCAGTCAATCAAATGCAAAAAACACCTCATTAATATGCATGGATTTCACTCATTATTGACATTTTCTGATATCGTGATACTATGAACATATCTTCCAAGTTTTATCTTAATCAAATCAGAAATATGGCTTCCAGAGTGGTAACAAGGTCAACCAATCAGATGCAAGATCGACTCATTAATATGCATGCATCTTGCTCCAAATCTCAACCCATCCAAGATCTTGATGATATAAGCCCATATTTCAAGTCTGATACAAATTTTGGATGAATACAACTTAGTGAGTGGTAACACAGTTGTTGGCTAAGAATTTGCACACAATGCAAGACAGATGCATATCATAAGCTCTCTTGGTCTACAGCTAGGTGAGCTAAAAATAAATACAAAAACATTTATAACATCAATAAATGACTACATTTGTCAACATTAAGTCTTGAAATTTGTTAAATATGTCCATCGTGGGGCAGACTCATAGTCATTTCAAAAAACGTATCTGACTGAAAGATCTTTTTTTTTTTTCATGCCTAAGGGACAGTATCAACTTTAAGATTTTGTGTTAGAGTTTCTTGAAAATCATATACCTCAGTTGCTGCATTCAGTTGAAACTTTAGAATACCAAATAGTAGCCATAAATAATTTTCCACAGCCAAAGACATCATAGAACTCTATAATAACTGATATTTATTTTTAAAAATGATTGCATAAATGATGAGTTTTGTTATAATTGGACTGAAGCATATCAAAATAATCAGTATTTTCAACCAGTTATCTCTCTGCAAACCTTTACTAAAAATATGAAGATGTATAGAAATTACAAAACTTTCTTAACTCATAGTAAGCTTACCGAAGCTCCTGAAAATGAAAGGTTATTGAAAAGCACCTTTCAAAATTTATTAGTCTGTATAGTTTATAACCTCCTAAAAGAGACTAATTTAATATCCGACAAATATTCATCTTTTTAGTAATAGTTATATGTCCCCCTACGAAAGGAGAATAAATGTATTCAACTGTTGCTATCAAATGTTGTTGAACAGTACAAAATTTTTAACAAAATTGTATCAAATTTTGTTGCAAGTCTTGCTTCTGGGATTTGTAGGTTCCGTAATGTATTGCTCCTTTGAATCATGTATTATGCCTTAAGGTTTTATCCTGAAATGGTACTATTTTGTGTCTTGCTGGAATTGGCAGCACAAACGTAAAGAGTTTGTGGTAAAGCATTTCAAAGTTGTATCTCTAGCACCCAAGCGTATTCATGCAACTAAACTTTGGTATAATGTTACTACATGCCTATATGCCTAATGTTTGTACCCTGGTATTCTAGGGTTTATTTCACACCTACATAAGCAGAAAACCATGTTATTATAATTCTGTCCACAGGCGAGCCACTGTTTAACTGAAGTCAGTTTCATTTTGTAGGATTGACCTAACCACACACTTTTTTCATAAAGTATACTTGGGATTGATGCCCCCCCCCCAGTCCCTCTACCCACCCCCACCCCTGAAACAAATAAACCATATCAAAGAGACATTGGATAGATTACAACAATCTCTTGCATGGGAAACTTGAGATAAATCCCAATGTTTCTCACTGAGTAGATTTGGAATTAATCCGAAAATTCTTTTACCATGCCTAGTTGGGATCAATCATAAAATGTCTTGTCAGGCAAACTTGGGATTGATCCCAAAATATCTTAGAAGGCAGGCTTTGGATTGATCTATGATTATTCTTTTCCAGTCAAAGTTGGGATCAATCCCAAAAACCTTTACCTGGAAAACTTGGGACTGATCCCCAAAACTATCTACCATGCAAACTTGACATAAATCCCAAAAATATTTTACCAGGCTGGCTAGGAAATTTTGGGATCCAACCCAAGAATGTCTTACCAAACTTGGGATCATCTTTTACCTGGCAAACATAGGATCAGTTTCAAAAATCACTTTCAGTCAAGCTTGGGATCAATCCCAAACATCTCTTTATAAGCAAGTTTGGGATCAATCATAAGAATGTCTTACCAAACTTTGGATCAATCCCAACAATTTTTTACCAGGCAAATATGGGATCAGTCCCAAAAATCACTTTCAGGCAACTTGGGATCAATCCCAAATATCTCTTTATAAGTTAACTTGGGATCAAAAATCCCAAATGTCTTAGCCGGCAAATTTATAATAGATTCACAACAACTTCTTTCAGGAAAACTTGGGATTGATTCCAAAAATTTATACTTGGAATTGATTCCATAATCTTTTCCTGTTCAAAGTTGGGATTGTTCCCATAAATTTGTACAAATGCTAGAACTGCATCTGCAAATTTGTTGTTTATTACTGGCATCAGTACCAAAACGTGAGTGCAAAGAGCCAACATTATTGCGAAACGCCTCAAGTAATATGGTTAAATTTGATTAAATATACAGGAATTTTTCTGGAAAGTGCCTCTTCAAAGGAGTTACCCATTTTTTCCTTAAGTGAAATATTGTGGGTTCACATAGATTTGAGGCCATGTAGTATTATTACTATATCGGGTTTGGAGATTACAAAATCAGTGTTACATTGTTACCTTAGAAATAGGGCAATGTTACTACATGGGTTTGATGATTACCAATGTAGTATTATTACTACATCAGGTTTTGGAGATCACAAAATCAGTGTTACGCTGTCACACGAAAACAGGGTAATATTACTACGTGGTTTGGGGATTAGTAATCTAGTATTGTTACTACTTCAGGGTTTGAAGATTAAAAAAATCAGTGCTACACTGTTGCCTGGAAATGGGTAATGTTACTACATGGGTTTGGGAAGCAATGTAGTATTATTACTACATCAGGTTTTACAGATCATAAAATCAGTGCCTGGAAATAACATAATGTTACTACATGGGTTTGAGAAGCAATTTAGTACTATTACTACATCAGGTTTTACAGATAATAAAATCAGTGCCTGGAAATAGAGTAATGTTACTACATGAGTTTGGGGATAGCAATGTAGTATTGTTACTATATCAAGTTTTGGAGATCACAATATCTGTGCCTGGAAATAGGGTATAGTTGCTACATGGGTTTGGGGATAGCAATGTAGTATTATTACTACATCAGGTTTGCAGATCATAAAATCAGTGCATGGAAATAGGGTATTGTTACTACATGGGTTTGGGGATTAACAATGTAGTATTATTACTAGTTCATTTACTAGTAAAAAATGTATTTACTTCAAATTTCTTGTGCTTCTTCTTATTGACCCTGATATTGTGTGTACAAAAGTTTAAAATTCCGTTAAAAAAGACAAGCAAACAATTCCTTTTTTATTCTGGAAGCCTTTTTAATTGTGTGAATTTGCATTCGCAAGTTGACATATGTTAACTACTCAAGTGAACAATATCAGGCCTCTTGTTTAAATTTGTTGATCTATGTTCTGTGGTATACTTATTGATCATTAAAATTGAAGCAATCTCAACTTTTCATATAATGAATCAGTGCACTGAAGAAATGAAGAGGGATTTGAAGACAGAAATGTACATATATTTTTTTCATTGCAGAGGAATTTGCTCCGCCAAAGACTATTTGAACATGCATGTGAAGCCATTCATTGAACCGCTTGCAAAATCTTACCTTGACCTCTTCGAAGAAGCTTCAAAAAAACTTAGGGAATTCTTTGGTCTCAGGGATTTCTATAGGTACATATTGAAATAAATTTAAATTGAAATAAATTTGAATCATTGTGCGGTCTGTTTTGGCTTGACTGGATAACTCGAGTGTTTGAATAAGGATGGACAAAAATAAGAGAAAAGTATTAGAAGATACAGATAAAGGAAGATGCAAAAGATCTTTCAGACTCGATTTGTATTTTAAGTTTTCCAGTGTCAAACTGTTCCTTCCAATCTATAGTATTAAAACTCTTTTAGATATGAATTAATGAAAATCGGTACACTTATATATCATCACTGGACATTGTTTACTAAATTTGGGGTCATATCTTCAAGATCAAGGTCACAGTCATTACTATGTTTTGTCCTTGGTCTGTAACCATACTGTGCATACAAGATTCATAAAAAAACAATTGAGGGTACAGAATTTTACTTACACTGGAAGCATAAACCTTCATCATAGGTGGTAGTTAGTTATCCCTCATCATTATTTTTACACTGATCGATTACTGTGGGTAATTTTTTGATAATTTTGGCAGTTTGGTATATAAAAGCTGTTGGTAATACAAGGTTGAACCTTGGTGCACTTAAGTTTCTTAAATAACAAGTTGCTTACTCATTAGGACTATCCTCAAGGTCAAGGTTACCAACAATGATCATTATTATTATTATTAAATTGAATTCATGACTGTATAATATTTGATATAAATTGTAAGAAGTTCATATTTACTAAAGAGTATTACAGAATGAGAACTGTGTTTAATTAACTTTTTATTAGCTCAACTGGTCATAGACGAGAAGAGCACATGGGATGGTCTTTCGTCCGTCATCCATCATCATACATCCATCCATCCGTTAGTTCAAGTTTGTTATCGCTACTCCTCCAAAATTACTTGGAGGATTCCCATGAAACTTTACACATACATTCATTCCATGGTCTAGTTGGTCCTAAATGATAATGGTGCAGCTCAGACATCCAATATGGCCATCATAGCAGCCATCTTGAGAATTTTGTTATTGCTGCTCCTCAGAATGGATGGTCATATCAACATGGGATTTTCACTAAAAAACTTCTTATGATGTCTAGTTGGTCTTGAATGAAAATGGTGCTGATCTGATGTCCAATATGGCCACTGCAACAGCCATCTTGAAAATCTTGCTATCACTACTCCTCCTGAATGGATAGTCTTGATGACATGGGGTTTTCACCAAAAGAGTTCTTATGATGTCTAGTTGGTCCTTAATGAAAATGGTGCAAGTTTTATGTCCAAACTGGCTGCTATGGCAGCCATCCTGAAAATCTTGTTATCGCTACTCCTCCAAAACGGAAAGTCATATTGACATATATTTTTCACCAAAAGACTTTTTATGATGTCTGGTTGGTTCTAAATGAAAATGGTGCTGATCTGAGATCTTGATAATCTTATTGCTACTCCTCTTGAATGGATGGTCATATCAACATGGGATTTTCACTAGATGACTTTTAATGATAAGATAAGAAGATAAGAATTCTTTATTTCAGACTGCATGGTCCATACATCTAAATTAAAATATACAATAAAATAGAAAAAAAAATTTAGAAGTAATTTAAGACATAGAAGTTCATAGGTGTCTTATGTGCAAATATACATACCCAAATATACATACCATACTTGTATGCACAGTATGGTTAATGATGTCTAGTTGGTCCTAAATGAAAGTGGTGCCAATCTGACATCCAATATGGCCACCATGGTAGGCCTCTATCACTACTCCTCCTGAATGGGAAGTCATGTTGACAGAGGGTTTTCACCAGAAGACTTCTTATGATGTCTGGTTAGTCCTAAATGAAAATGGTGCCAATCTGATATCAAATATAGCTGCCACATTGGCCAGATTGAAAATCTTGTTATCACCACTTCTCCTGAATGAATGGTCATATCAGCATGGATTTTCACTAAAAGACTTCTTCATAATGTCTTCCTGGTCCCAAATTAAAATGGTGCTGATCTGTCCAAACTTGAAAATCTTGCTTTTGCTACTCCTTAAATGTAAAGTCATTTTGATATGGGGCTTTTATTAGAAGAGTTCTTATGGTGTTTTGTTGGTCTTAAATAAAAATGACAGACCCTAAATATGGCCACCATAGCAGTTATCTTGAAAATATTTGTTATCTCTACTCCTTGCAAATGGATGGCTATATCAACATGGGGTTTTCACCAATAGACTTCTTATGATACCTAGAAGACGGTCCTGACATGTCACATGGCCAAAAAGGAGACTGTGCTGGCTGCTAGGGGGTATATAAATCTCACACCAGCAAAACATGGTGATCAGCAGAACAAATGTATCAGTCAGAACTTTTTCCTCTGATGAGTTACCAGGATAACAAAACTGGGGGTGACTACAACACCCCAGCAGATGTTTAGTGAACAACTCCACATTCCTTCATGCAGTACCTTTATCTAGTTTTAACTTAATCAGAAGTGAAGGCAACCTTCTGCAGGATACCAATCTAATAGATCCCAAATATAACACGAGCATACTGAGTCTCTACAGAAGTGCATCAGCACTTATGTCTAGCTCTTCTACTAAAAACTCGTTAGAAGAGATGTCACTAACAACTGGACGAACAAGTTAGTGAATCCCAAAGCTAAAGCCTCTACTACTTCCTAACCACTTACTCCTCTATCAAGTTACAAAAGATAAGTGATTATCTCCAACAGTGCAGCCCTAAAGGCAAAATAGCGACAGGTCTTGAGATCAATTTGCATCCAAGGTTTACCAATTTCCCAGGTTTTGAACCTTCATGGAACAAGATCTTGTGTGTAACCTCGAAAAAACAGCCTAAGCTGTACCCACACACTCAATTGAGCAGATGAGTATGAAACAGCCTTTCAAAAGGTCAGAAAAACTCAAAATAATAAGGGTAAAATCATTCGCAAATAAAGTTTTGAATTGCAATATAAGTTGTCATATTTGCATTAAAATGGAAAAATCCCAAATCTTAAAAAGCACTTATACAAACAGATATATTTCAAATCAAGAGGACATTGTATCAAACGTAATATTGTTTATTTACTCACCTACTACACATGCGGCAAATAAAATATGTAGGTGAAATCAAAAGGGAATTTTAAGTGAAAATAAAGGAACACCCTAGGGACATTCACAATAAAGGATACCCCGGTTTCAAAACATGTGTTCAATATCAGATAATAGAAATTATTTCTTCTAACTCAGATTTTTTAGTAACGACATAGAGCTTATGAATAGAGGATATTTTGGGATATGCCAATAACACACTGTGCAATTCGGATAGGGATCAACATCTATCTTTAAATGGGAGTTCAGGTACTATATTTTAATTCTGATGATACCGAGTTGGTCATACATGAAAATGGTGCCAGTTGTACATCATTATGGCTGCCACAACTGATGTCTTGAAAATCTTGTTGTTTTTCCTCCCCCTGAATGGATGGATGGTCATAATGACAGGGTTTTCACGAAAAGACTTCTAATGATGTCTACTTGGTCCTGAATGAAAATGGTGCCAATCTGACACCCAGTATATCTACCAGAGCAGCTAATTTGAAAATCATGTTATTGCTAAAGAATATCAGAGTTGGTTTCAACACTCGGCAGTTACAAGGAAGAAATGGTCTTATCTTAAATTCCTGGAAATTCTTTACACCCAGTAGAGTGTCAGTCCCTTTGAGGACTCTTTTTTTTATTTATATATTTATTTGTTGCACATAAAGTAGTGTAATTATGTGATGATCTTTTGTTAGAAACACACCATTCAGCAGTTTTATAAGACTTTGCTGTCATAGATATTCAAAAAAGAAAAAGAAGAAAAGATGTATGCTTTGATTTACATTTAAAAACCTTTTCCATAATTGTCACAAAAGTTTATACAAACATATTTTATCCCATGAAGATCTTTTTGTAAAACAAAGACAGAGATGTATTCAAATGCAAGATAAGAGACTTGCTGGACTGGGTTTTCTGGTGGCACTACCTGTCATACTCAGAGGAAGTAAGTGACTTTGTTCCCCCATAGGTCATGTGATTTGTGCACTCTGGTCTGAAACAGTTGATAAGTTGCACATCTCAAGAAAATTACCTCGTGTATAGTACATGAATTGTATGTTTCAGCCTAATGAAGATGATCTACTCTTTTGTGGAGCAAGCAAACATGGCTCCAGCATGGTGCCAGCTTCAGCATTCCATAAAGAGGAACTTTGGGGGACTGGATACCATCGAGCCTGTAAAAATATTTTCCAAACGACTGACCATGGTGAACCAAAGCACTGAGGTTTGGGATGATATATAGTGAAATCTGTCTTAGTATGAAAATTTAATTGGTTGTTTTCTTGCAGTGTACAAATAAATTCTGATTTAAGCTTACGTACATGTGATTCTACTGGTGGTAGGACAAAAATACTGTTTTAAAGGCTATCTACAGCACATACTGTTTTATAGTTGAAATATAAAACTTTTAAAAATAAGATTTTTAAAAACATTGAAACAAGAAAGAAAAAAATGCTATTTTTATGCATTCTATCCACACATTACAGAAACTAGCTGGAAACAAGCCTGCTGGGGACTGGAACTGTTATTGTGGTGCAATGACCAGTGCAATGATGCATGGCTGAGTAATTGGACTAATAAGACTAACATGTACACAACAAGCTGTTAATTGATTACCTTATTGTTTTGTAATCTGGAGAGTTTAAGGTCAAATGCAGGATGTTGTTTGAGGTGTTATAAGTGATAAAGGGATCAAAGGTGGTCGATGATTGCTTTTGAGTCATTGATTACAAATCAGCTGGCCTTTGGTGGAAGTGAGATAAAAAGTGGAAACTTGCCAAAAAATTATTTTGGCAGAAACATTTGAGTAAGTATTTTGATTTTTTGTCTTGTGTTATGTATGATGTTTATATAATATTGTAACTATTTTAGGAAATTATAAATGTTTCCTGACTTTAATATTTGCTTAAACCTTAATGTTAAGTATAATGTTGACATGTTTAGTTATTGTCCTTGAATTAGGTTGTTTACTTAGTTTTTGAGTTCAAGGACAGTTTTGGTAAACAAGTTGTTGATTCAGTTTGAGGTCAAGGTTGATTTTATTTACAGATAAAACTAGAATTTGCCTTCGAGTTGTGTGTTAAAAGTCACATACATCATAATATTCTAGAACATTCTCTCATGTGACCTATCTTTATATATACGATGTTTAGTGGACAGTTTTTCAGTTTCGACCTTAACATCAGTCTTTAAAGAGCCATTGCAGTTGTGAAAAATCATTCCAAATTCAGAGTGAGGAATTATTTTAAATATTCATTGGATTATAAAAGTGCTCATAGACTTTTTGGATTTTGGATTTTGAATTGATGATTTTGGGATTTATGTGAACTTTTTCAAAGATATTCAGGAGTACTTCATTGTGGCACATCGTCACATTAAAGACTACTGGCACATCAGGACATTAAAGACAATTGGCACATCAACACATTCAAGGATACAGTCATTCATTTGGAACATTAAATATTAGAGCTTGTGATTAGGACACTTAGAATTATTGGATTATTTGGATTTTAATTCACGTTACTTAAAGTGTCTTTTGAATTTTCACATTAATTGTCTGGAAATAAATTGCTTGTTGATTTTTACTTGATTTGTTGGTTTCACTTTCTTTCTGTTACATTTTTCTTAGACCATAGAGTCATAACACTTGTTTTATTGCTATTGCATCGTTCAAGATGTTTTTAGAGGAATATTTAAGGGCAACTTTTTTTGTTCAGTTCATGTCAAAATACCAAAATGTGCTCTCTGCCAATGCCAAAAAACCACTGGCTAAGCAGTATGAGGCTTAGGAATACATTATAAGTCTAACTTGGGAACTTCACCCTTGAGGTGAACGTAGCTTGGAGGGATATTGGAGAGCAGTCAGCAGCCTTAAAAATCTATGCAGCCACAGGACAACTGAAGTTTGAACTTTGCTGGCTGAGTATGGTTGTTTTGTCATTGCCACATTCTAATGCCAATACAGGGGGGACATTCTCCATTATTAGCAATATCCAAAGTGATTCAAGGGGAACTCTAGACCAGAAAACTATTAAGCCTGTTAAGTGTGAAACTTAATAATCATAATGAATGTTATAAGTGGTCACCAGTCAGTGATCTTGTGAAGGAAACTAAAAATACTTGTGGATTTTATTTTAAAAAATCTTTGCAGTGAAATATGAGATGTACAACTCTTCCTTTTTAATTTAATTGATTAAGCACTGACTTATGTTAATTAATTATTATCGTAACATTTTCCATCAGAATCAGAATCTGATTTATGCTCAAAACTTACTGTTTTATTGGAGTACAGTATGAAGAGAATACATATTATGGCATTAAAATGCACTTGGTTTTTTTTTCAGTCTGCTTAAAATGTGTAAAATTTATGTTGAAAAAAATCTGCTGGTTTAGAAGTAAAACTACTGATCAAAATATGTAAATCTACTGGTTTGATGTCCTGGTTCTATTACATATATGAACTTGTGTATACCCTTATAGACACAGATGGTGGCAGTCGGGGATTTTTTTTATTCACATGGTGACTGTTTTCGATGAGGATGCTTAAACTACAGCATACAAGCATTGTATTGATCATTTGTGCAAAATCACCAAACAAATGGATAGAGTTTATGTAGAAAGACAATCTTCTGCTTTGGAAATTTTGTAAGGTTATTATTATTACTATTATTTGAAAATGAGATTCCCTTCAACATGAACTGGAAGGAAAAGATTCATAGCTTCATTAACAGGAGATTCTTCTCCTGATTAGGACCAATATCACAAAAGAGCTATACATTAAGCAGTCACAGTATTATCGGTCTGTTGGTCAGACATCAAGGTATTTTTGATTCCAACTTCCTTAAGTTGTTTTATGTCTTTTTTTCATCATGTAATCAAGTGTAATCTAAGACTGATTGGCACCCCAGGTGGCTGAGTGGTCTAAGGTGCTTGCCTTTACAGATCACTGGCATCTCACCTCTGTCCTTAATGGGTTCGAGTCTTGGCTAGGCCAATGTGGGTATGTGAGAAAGAGAAGATCAGACATTTGTCAGCCACTGATATTTTGGGAGAGAACTGGCTGATGTAACAAAGGCCCCTCAATTATAGAAACATTATTATGCCAAATCTAGAATCAACTAAAAATTCTGGTGCCAGGTTGGTCTGTAATTTTAAGTCAACCAATCATATGTCAGTAGTTTGTGAGTCTGATTTAGAACATAAAATTGAAAATGTTTATAATCCAGGATCTTGGTTAATATCTAAATCAGGCAATCTATAATTTAGAAACAAAATATACTAGGTCAGATTAAGCTTTGGTTAAAATTAAATGTATTTCATCTTGGAACCTAAACAATCCCAGTTGGTTCATTCATTATCCCCATACTTTGGGGTGGGGGGAGGACGGAAATTATTTTTTATACCCTTTGTCTGTATGACAATCTTTCCATCTGTCTGTTACTATCTCGTCTTACACCATTGGATGGAATTACAGCAGCCCTGGTAAATGGATTGCCTATGTGGTAAACATCTGCAAGAGGTGTTTAATTTTAGGGTCTTACCCCAGGGGTCCTTGGTATGGGTTAGAGGTAAAATATATATTTGGCTTGGAGGAATTTAAATTCCTCCATGATTGTTTTAGACCCTGTCCTCTTTCTTTTTGATGTACATAATGTATTCACAAATACAGATTTGTTTGTAGTTGATGCAACCTTGTATACACCTAGTTCCGATACTGAAGTTATACATCACAAAAACTACATAAATTAGGGAATCCAGAATTCTTACAATAAATAATTGTCAGTTAGAAAATGTCAGACATCCTGTACAAATTTTTTTGCCTGTAATTGAGACGTACATGAGGCATCATTTTGAAATAAATTCCAGGCATGAGAATTAATAAAGACTAATTGATCTGAGATGTAAACCAGGTGAAATTGAGTCAGGTGTAATTTGAGGTGAAATATGTAAATTTGTGATGCCTTGAAATACAGTACAGCTCACGTGATTTTTCGGAACCCCACGCATCGCGGTGGGGTACTTAATCCCCTCCACTCTAGCTCCGCGATAGCACTCCGCGGTGGAGGCATAAATTGGCATAAATACCTACAAATCACCACCGCGTTTCGGCAGGCATGCCGATATAAACTCCACCGTGGAGGGGCTAGTCGACATTACTGATTGACATCTGAACAGCCAATGAATGAAGACCACCTATGGAAAAACTGAGACGTCAAGAGTGATTTACAACTGGATACCATCTGAAGAATCAGTCGTTTTTATTTCGATCATATATTTGGACAATAAAAAAATAATTTCAAAAGTCTTGTATATTCAATACACATTACTGTTTATAAAAGGTTGATCGACTTCTTTTGCAATAAGTTTATGATTTTAATTTATTTCAAAGAAATATGAACAAACTTATGCACTGACTTGACGAGAAGTACACATTGCTGAGCCTCTCAAACAGAATAAATATATCATTTTGTTCCAAAGGAAAGTAATTCTCTGAGATATGGACAATTAAAATCCAAATTGACATCCGCTTCTGCTTACCCCCCCCCACACACACACACACACAACAACAACAAACCTAAAACACTGAATTTACACTGAAATGCAAACCGCGTGCTTAGTCTTTAAGCAGTAATAGTAGAGTCACGAGGATGAATATAATGACTGCATGTATACTGTAAGGGACTGACCGTTTAATATACGGGGTTTATATGTTGTTTTGTTTTTTTTTACCGGGATATTTTTTGTTCTTTCATCACAGTAATTATTTATTTTAAGTGAAATATGGAACGGAATAACGTCTGCTACAAAAATCAGAGAAAGACAATTGTTTTCATGCATTTCCCCCCCCCCCCCCCAACCCTCCCATTTCCCACGGTTGGAAAATTCAATTGTGTCTCCCTAATAAAGACTTGACTTCAGCGGATGTTCTACAGAAATCAAGGCAGTGACCATTGTGAACACTGTTGTAAAATATTAACAAGGGTTTGCATCAAAGGATGATGTAAGTTTCAGCTTGGGAACAGTGTGTTTTTATCACACGAAGCCATCTGACTTGGCGCGTTGTACTTTACAGCCGCAATTATTGTCCCGCCAGTAACAACGGAAGTTTGATAATTGTTAGTAATTAATCTGAACTCTGCTTATTACCGAAATGAAAAATAATATGGAAAATTCTAAAATCTGAGATGTTCAGAGATTTTAATTTCCAACAAGTTTAGAGCATTTTGCATGGATGTATTGTCTCCACGTGTATCCTATTATTTGCTCATTTTCCTACGGCGAAAATATAAAAATAAAATATACTTTTTTAATTATTTTTATGCAGATACTAAAGAATGCAGTTTCCTGTTTGTGACTGTTAGAGCCTTTGGTTATTGAGCGTGTTTCTGTTTCTTACCACTTGCAAACTTTTCCAGATTTCAGTTTACGATAACTTGTGCAGTAGTGATTTGGATTCCATATTTTATGAGAGAGAGAGAGAGAGAGAGGGGGGGGGGAACTTTACTAAGAAGAGTTAATGATCTAAAATTATTCATCTTATTTTTCTGTATTATGCAGCAGGAAAACAAACAGAAAAGAAAAAGTTAAACATTAATTTCATCTGATGCGCAAGTTTGTCAAATCAATGGCAAAGAAAACAAATCCGCAGAAGCACTGCTGTTGTACTTTTAGGTTAACAGTTAGCACATGAAATTAACACATCAATATCAAAGAAAACACGCAGTGCTGATGGCTTCTATTGTGCTAGGTTACTTGCACGTGTCAACTACATGTATCTAGGATGACCTTTTGCGACCATTGTGATTTTTATTTTAAAAAAACGCTACTTTGGTAATTAATGCAAAATAGTACATTTTAAAATAAAATAACGATGTGAAATCTTAATAATGCTTTATTTAAGTGATTGGATGTCAGAAAAAAATGTACAATATGTGAATGAGTACTCATGCATGGAGTAACCATCGGAACTTGTGCGATTTTGTTTCACTTCAGTCAGGTATGACTGCAGCTTTGTTATTAATTTGTTCGATGTTTATCGTTCTTTTCATTGCAGGTAGTACAATATCACTGACTTTCATATGATCATTACAATTTTGTATTGCGTTTACTGAAAAAGAAATAAGGATATGAATGCATGTTTAGATTCCGATAACATAGTATTGAAGAAAAAGAAATCAGATTCATTGCGCAAAATGTAGTATTAATACAGTTTACGAGGCATTGTCATTACGTTATCATCATCTTAAATATGATTTGGCACTATGTATCATACATTATCTTCGTTAGAACAAGGAAATATTTATAATTAACTGAATTACTACGTTTTTTTCAGTATCAAAAAGTTAGCAAATTGCTCCCAAGAAGGATAACGATGTAGATAAATCGGTGCCCCCCCCCCCCCGTCTCAACCTCTGCTTGCATGGGTGATAAACAGTAAACCACGCCCATATTATCGAAACCACGTCCACTCCGCGGTGGTGATCGGATGCGACTCTGCGAGGGAGCGTGGTGTGCAGGGCTATTCTCCGCGACAACTCCGCGAGGGAGCGTGGAGTGATGGTGGAGGGGTTTTTCTTAATCCTCTCCACTCACTCTCCACCCCCACCGCGATGCGTGGGGTTCCGAAAAATCACGTGAGCTGTACTGTACACTTTAGATTGATGCCTGGAAATATGTTTTAGCTTGCCACCTGGAAAAATATTTTGGGTTTCCACCTCCTGCCAAAAAAGATGCCTGAAACAGAATATTGTTAGGGAAAGTGACGGACGTCATTTTAAAGGATCAGTATTGAGCATCATTTGAAGAATGATATGGTCAGGCCTTCCTGGAATTAAAAAAAAAGTTTCTGTTTTGATGAATCCCCATTAACAATAAACAGATAAATAAAAAGATAAAATTGACTACAGACTGATTTTATTCTAGAATTTTGGGTTTTATTGGCAAGCACCTGCAGAAATTTTAACTAACATGAATTAAATGGAAACCTAATTTATGGTCACAAGTATGCAGAGATGAAAAAGTGTAACAACTCTTATGTTTTGTATCAACATAGGGATCTTGGACTTGTTAAGTACTTTGTGATGGTTGATACAAGCGATGAGAATTCTGATGATGTTACAATTGTAGAAGTTCTGTCTTTTCATTATGGAGCATATGCAAAACACTGGAAGATAATGGCAGAGACTACATGCACTTCCAATACCGCTTTTTTCCAACTGCCTGGTTGTAGCTTTAATTTGTTTTGTTTTACATATGCACACTTTTTAAAGAACTAATTTACAAATGCTCAAGTTTTGCTCATTATTAATCATGCCATTTCGCTGAAGACCTCTAAAATATATGAATAAATCAAAGAAACAAAGTGGAAGGAATGAATACCGTATTTATCAAACGTAAACATTCTTTCACACAGTTGTGCAATATATTAGTTTCTATCAGAACATTTAAAAGTTTGTTAAAGTGAAATATCTCAACAGAGTACCATGATGTTCTGATATGCTGTTCAATTTCACTTCATACACAAAATATATTTCAATAGCTGTTATATTCGGTCTTTTTTTAAAAATGAAATATACTGCTTTCCTTGCATAATTGTTGCACATACAGTAAGTAAAGGAGACTTGGTAATCAAACTTAATGGATATATTTGAACACCTTTAATAGAGATTTTTATTACTTTCTCACTATATTATAATGCAAGCCTTAAAATTCATATCAAGGGCACAAATCATAGCAGCTCAAGGATAATTCTTAAAAAAATTCCAGTAGAAATAGGCATTGCGAGTTTAATTTTTTGCCACTCGTGGAAAAAAGCAAGTAGTGAAAAAAGTAAAAATATCTAGCCCAGGGAACTACTCAAAAGAAAAGGAGAATGCAAAAGGATCTTTCTGTATACTGCAGAGATGAAAAGCTTGAATATGCCACTAATTATGACAGTCTATCGTGGAATAAACAAATCAACTCTTTAATAAGCAAAATTTCCCTCAAATGATTTCATCTGAAAAGAATTTAATATTTTTTAATGGCAAAATCAAGAATTACTTTTTACAATTGTTTCATATTACCTCATTTTGATTATTGATGCAATATTTGGGGCCATTGTTCATCTTATCTTTTAAAATGCATTGAATGCCTACAAAAGAATGTGGCAAGAACTCTTCTAGATGAAATGCATTCAACAGCCAGTGAAACTTTATTTGAAAAATTCAAATGATTACCTTTTAAAGATACAGTAAAATATAATGAATCAGTCCTCGTGTACAAAATTCAAAAGAACCTGGCACCAGATTATCAGAATACTTTTACTATAGTCTCCAAAGTTCTTTGTTGATTTGCATGCTCTTCTACTAAAACTCAACTAAGTATCTGAAAAACAAACTGAAATGTTTACAAGGAGTTTCATATACAGTGGTGTTTTAATATGGAATATCTTACCTAATGATATTGAATCATGTCCAACCCTTGTTTCTATAAAATGACAAATGTTTAGGCCAAAAGAGAATTTTATAGTTTTTTTTATGTAAACTATGATAACATATTATCAAAACTTGGGCAAAAGGAGTGACTGACTGCATTCAAGTCTAACATTGTGTGCTGAAATGCAATTTCTGTGTGCTGCTGGTAAGAGAAGGATCCAGTGTAAGACTGGTTAGCTGGGGTCTAGTTACCATTGAATACAGTTCAGTGCAACTGGGTACAAAATTGGGCCAATTGCATTCCTCTAAAAGCTGGAGTTGAGGGTGTGGTGTAACCAGATTGATGTCAGTAATGTACAGTGTCCAGTACTGAATAGGGAACGTTTTCTCCAGGACCTTATGTGACTTGTACCCCTGTTTATATCAGACTAAATACAAGAACAATATTCGAAAATTTGTACAAAAAAGTGGGTCATATCTTTTGAAATATTTAGAATTTTTAAGCCAGTTTTTTGCATCTCCATGTAAACACTTTCATATCAATTCCCATTCTAAGTGAATGGCTTAGCAAATGTTAATCCCTGCACCATGAATATAGAACACATAACACAACTTGAAAACAAGGTGAGTGCCTTTACAAGCCAAAGGCTTATCAGCCCACGTGCACTGGCAGATAACTTGGGAAATATCACTTGGGAATTAAATCTGACTTGTGGAAACACCAGACTTAATCCTGTCCATGGCTTCAAGCTTCTCTTTAACAGTAAAAGCTTTACGTTGCCGTGTACTGTTATCCATTGTAAATAACTACTAATTAAAACTCTGACACCTATTTGTTTGAACGACTACAGTAAGAATAATTGGTAATCAACAATGGGGTCATTTTTATAGGGAATGGACAACATTGTTCACTGGTCAACTGATTGTGTGGCGAATGTCTAACAACACCGCCAAGCCACGTGTGCATGTTGGCGGCTTTCATTTTTTTTTTGATGTTTTATAAATCATTGGTGCATGGTTTGAATAACCTTTAGCTTTGAGATTGACTTTGATGATTATCAATGACTTGAATTAATTGATTTATAAATTCAGGTGAGAATCTTTTATCAACCACCGCATTGTTTGGTGCTTGGCTGTGTATGCAGTTGAATGAGCAAACATATATCAGCTATTGTTTGAGCAACGATTGTACATAGAATGTATTGAAGACAAACACAGAGACACAAAGAAGACTTAATGACTTTATTGTTCATGTATCAATAATAATTAGATTAACACTTATCAGCTTTAAAATGAGCTGACATCTTTCAAAAGTAAACTAAGATCAAAGTGCAGTGATTGACTACTGACACATTTGAAATGAACATTCACAAATAGAAATATTCAGCATCTTTATTCATATAAAGAAAGATGCAATCATAAGACACTTTTTCTTCAAGAATACAACACATCTTGCCAAATTATTAAATCAAACTCTTGTTTATTTTGGCACAAAACTTTGCAGCAGTTCAAGAAATTGCCAAAATTGTTGTAAAATTCGGGAGCCACACCATGATCGTATTATATCCGAATTCATACACGATCACTTCCCCAAAATGATAATTAATTTTTTACACATTATTTTTCGTACTTTGAAAAAAAATATGAAATTTCGGGAGCCATGCCACGATCGTGTTATATACAATTGTGTGCTATAACGAAGCGTGCCTTAGTGGGGCTTTACTGTACATCACATTTAGGACTGACAATTCCATGGGGGTGGGGGGAAATAATTATTTCAAGTTTAATGGGGGCCTTACAGGTAATATATTAGTAATAAATGCCTCTGTCCAGTATGGGTGTTAATGCAATCTATTTATCAACACGAATCAACTTTGTCAACATGAGCATGTGCTTATTATTGCCTTTCAATCAATCTATTTCATGGCTAAAATCATCCTGGACAGCAAATGTCAATTAATACAGTTAATAGTTGGTATTTTAACAAAATTGAGATAATAAATAATAAATGATGAGAAATGATCTGAATGTTCAATTCAGCATGTTGAATATGTTTTGGTTTGTCCCATTGTTACATACTGATGGTGCTGCTAAATATGTCATACACTCCAGAAAGACTAGTCTCGATATGGTGTTTGTAGTATGTGCAAAGAATAAAATGCTCACCCTTGCTGCTGTGCTTCACAAAGTCAAACTCCGTCAACCAGGAGTTCTGAAATTTAGTTTTGCTGGGCTTTGCTTGCTTCATTGATAGCTCATTGTTTCTGGAATCACAGGTAATGCATTTTGACATTTTGCCTTCAAAAATGAATCACACTTGAACATTATTCTAACTACTGAAATAATCATGTTTTGCATTTTATATATATGGAGTAAAATCCAACTTCAAAGAAACATTGCAGCTGTTCACAAACTTGCTGATAGTCTTTAATAACGATGGCTTCAACATTCTCTTTCAAGGCAATGATGTGTAATAACTTTTGTTCTTCAACATGCATCTCGTTGATTTCACTATAATTTCAAATGAATTGGGTTGTTCCACTTTCTGAACTTTACCTATGCAAGTGAGCCTAATTGGCTCCCCCACAGCAGTCTTCAAAGGACTTAACACCCTAGCTATTGTCAGCCAATTAAGTAATATGTGAAATGGTGGTTGTTTATACCTGACCACTGTACCTTTTAATTGCCTCTATGACAATTATCTGTATAGACTGCTCCAAGGATAGTTTTACATGAGCTTTAAGTAGGACTGTTTACCGTTTATACATACTACATGTTATGGGCATATATTGAGATGGTGGGTTTTTTTGTTTGTGTTTTTCTTCCGAAGATTACTGAAAATCGTGTTTTTCTAAACACGACTATGTCAGGGGGTTAGAGAGTAAAAATTTCTGTTTTTAGCATGACACATTGTGTTATGGCAGGTATGTGATTGTGAAGACTCTTGTTGGTAACAAAACCAGATTGGCTGATATATTTATATATTAGCTAAAGATAGTTGATTGTTTTTGTCAAACAAAACTCATCAAAATAATGATATCACCAGAGAGAATTCCTATTTGGTCTTGGTGATGTAATTCTGCATATTGACCTGAGATCTCAAATATCAACCATGAGCAAGTTATTTTTAATATCATGACATAAGTGAAATACATAATTACTGGATGGATATTAAATTCATTAAATAAATTCCCAGAGATGGAGAGTTGAGTATTATACATATATGCATAATGCTTATTTAATAAGCTTTAATTTTCCTTGCAAATTTTAAATTCCTGCAGAGAAAGAGGCTGTTATGATAATTAACTAGATAGGTTAAACTTTTTTAAAAACATAATTGGTATAAGTCATAAGTATTTTTTTAAAGTCTCTTTGAATTATAAATTAAGCTAACTGTAATCAACAATCAACAAGTACAAGGCAATACAAGATCACTCTGGCACATTTCTGTTCCATGTTAAAAAAGATGTGATAAGAAAGCAATTGACTTACCATGAAGGCATTTTAGACAGCTGATAAATTTTGAAAGAAACTTATATGAATATTGGATTTTAATAGAGCAGTTGAATGTCTGTTTAAAAACTGCCTGTAGCTATTGTTGGAATGATTGATTAAATTTTTGTTCATGCTACTGATACTATAAAATAGATGACGGTTATTTTTGGCAATTCATTTTGAGCTCCATTACAAAAATATGAATCCTTGCAGATGGTTGTGTTCACCACAAGGTCAGAAGTGGGTGTAGGCCTATTTTCTGCAAACACCCCACGCACATGCATATACACACATATCTAGGCCTGTTACAGGTTTCTCAAAATAGGTTTCATCAGTTTGAGCATGGGGTTATCATATGAAAAATATGGTATTTACTTCAATATTTACCATAATGAGTATACTATTCAGAACAAAGAAACAAATGTACAATTCTCTCTTTCTCTCTCTCTCTCTCTCTCACTCTGCATTTAATTCCCATATAAGCAGGCTACAGATATCAAATTAAAGACTCCATAGTAAACAGTGATTAAGTAAAATTCAAATATATTCATTTCAAAGTCCAAGGAGCAAGATAAGCAGAAAACTTCTTTGCCAAAATGAGAAGAAACACAATAAAACAACTTAAAAGTATACTGTATGATTCACTGGTATTTATACAAGATGAAGTTTCATTATATTATTTTAGCATTTTATATTTTATTTAAATCCAGTTGGTTAGATTAGATTATTATGTCAAAAAAATAACCCAGAATATTGAAAGTTTCTATTTAAGTATGACGCTATTTATTTTCTTTTGGAACAAGTAAATCATTGCGAGATATTAATCTCAAATTTAGTATGTTGCCTTCATGGTTTTGCATGAAATAATGTCAGAGTTCGAGCTTAAGTGTGGCAAATGCAATAGTATAATTTTTCATAGGCTGGATTAATTCAAATTTACTATTTTTATCAGTATACTTTAATTACAGCACCGAGAAGGGGACCCTGATTGCAGCACTAAGGGTTTGATCATGGCCTGTCTGTCTGATACCAACAACACAAAGAGGTTAGCACTTGGTGTGTGTGCACATGCATATATGTCAGTTATGGAATTAATATAAGGGAAAATATTGTTAAATTGACAAATTGCATTGGCAGTTTCTGACAAGCACGATTTCAGTAACAAATATTTATTATCTACTTAAAATCAAATTCTAGCATCCTTTAAAAGGCGATGATCAGATTTAACCACAAAAAATTCATGCAACTCCATCATCATGATTACTTTGACTGTTGAAGCCAAGAATAATTAATTCAAGTAAGACTTTCACACATTCTAAATTTAACCATTCCATTTTCTGTTAAAACTCCTTCTAGACACTTTTTCCACTCCTTTATTTCACCATTCAGTTCACATCGAAGTTAAACTGGCATACAAAGATGGATTTTTATGTCCAATAGACAGCATTACCAGTAGTTTGTAATTTTGCACTTCCAAGTTTCAAAACATGCACTTACTTAACAATTAGAAGCACAGGAGCTCCTGTGCAGAATTGATATGCAGTAAGAGAGTGATTATAACTTTATAAAACCTTCATCACTAAGTTTGATTTTGCTGTATGATAACATTTTTATGACGTGTTAGAAAAGAAATCAATTATAATCATTATGTGTTGGTTGTCAATGATAAACACTGGTTTTGTGAGATCAAGTAGTTATTGAGCCCCTAGGAGCAATTTTTAAGCCCCCCCCTTGGGCTCAGATAAAATTTGATCTCAAAAAACTAGTGTTGATCTGGGACACCTAACACATAATGGGTATACTTTATTTCTTAAAATATTTTAACTTAAAAAATTTATTATTTCCATCTTCAGTTGATTAATTTTTACACTGTGCATCATAAATTCACAATAAATGAATTCCATTCATACTTAGATGCTAATTACATTCAATAATAACAGTGGCATAAATGGAACTTTTACATCATGTCCCTTTTAAGGTTTTCATGGTGCTAAAAATACTACTATTCTGTTTTATTCATCAATTAGACATAAAAACTTCTGTAAGTTACATAACTCTAGATTATACAAAATACCATATATACTCGATTATAAGTCGACTCGACTATAAGTCGACCCCCCCTTTTTAGGGCTGCAAAAAGTGAATTTCGCTATGACCCTCCTATAAGTCGGGGTGTATTTTGCAAGTCAGATCCGTCTAAAGGGGTGACTTCCTAGTGAGTCAGAAATGCACTTTGGAAATATAAATAAGCCAAACTGGATAGATAGATAAGAAAAATAAAGACAAAACCAGTGTAAAATACAATTATTGAGTGAAATATGTCAGAAATAAATTGACAACTTACAATTTGTCCATCTTTGTGTAATAAAGTCCATTGAAATCCATAATGCTTGACATTTTAAATCCATTTATATGATAAATCCATGAATTCAATTATAGGTCACATACTGGTATAAAAATAGAAGTTCAGAATGGTCCGATTCACAATATCCTGTAATATGTTAATTCCACACGTCGTACAAATAAACAATGAAAGTTAAGTCCACTTTTTTGTGATTCACGGTATCCTATAAATGTCACTATCTAATGTCATCTGGTACAAAGTCCAAGAATTAATCCTCATTGTCTGATAAAGTTCTGAAATCCTACATCGTCGTCTAGTCATCGTAAATCTCGTCCGACTCTGATTCTCAGCTTTACTGTCATATGCGGGTGCTTATGCAAAGACTGAGCTTGGGCTCTGTGAATAACACCTTGATCATAAAGTCAAAAATCAATTAAAGGCTGCAACTGAACCCATGTCAATTGTGCGGCAAGATCACAGGGAGTTCAAATAGCCACCCTCTGTTACTTGGCACAGAACATGTATCAAACTCGCGGCTTGATCAAAGGGTTGTCACGTGGGAAAACAAAGAGTGTGTTGCCTTTACAAGCAAAGGGATTAAGGTGAAAGTATATGCACAGGAAGTTGTAGAACTCTGCTTGGCACTGAACAAGTATAGATTGGCGGCTCGATCAAAAGGATTGTCAACTTGAAAACAAAGTGAGTCCCTTTACAAGCCAAAGGCTTATCGGCCCACGTGCACTGGCAGATAACTTGGGAAATATCACTTGGGAATTAAATCTGACTTGTGGAAAAGGAAAATAAAAATTAAATCAAAACTTTTATTGCATCAAGCACAGTCTTTATACAGCAAAAACACAAATAATAATACAAATACAGGTTGTTCGGACTTGCACGAAAATGGAGGCAATATACTTACTAGTAAACACCCACGGTAAACATTGACGGACACTTCATTTTGTGGTAGGTAGTATTTAATTTACCGGTAATATTTTCAAAATAATAAAATCCAAATAACTGTAGATACATGTATTGTGTAATGAATACCGTCATGAAACGGATAAACACAGTGCATACCATATGTGAATTACTGCATAGGAATAGTGGCATGAAAACGTAATTATTATAATTACCATGAAAACGTAAAAATATATGAATTGACAGTATTTTTATGTACTGCAAACATCTAGAGTTTCCAACATTACCCCAAGATTTTTTTATTTTTTTAATGTCGCGCTTATAAAACAACCCCTACTCTGCATGAGTCAAATTCTAAGTAAAAAAACGTCGACTTATAAGCGAGTATAAACGGTACTTCATGCTGTCCTTTCAAATGGTTGTTCTGATTTCTGTTATTTCCATGTCTTGTTAACCCAATTAAAACTGATGCTGAATCATTTTATAATCACGGCACCCTCTACAGTTTGCAGTGCAAGCCAGTATTGGAATTGAATTGAAAATTTCTGCTAAAATCTGAAAAATCTCAGTCATAGACTACTACTAAACTACTTGGAGGATTGCCATGAAACTTTACACACATATTCCAATGGTCTAGTTGGTTCTAAATGAAAATGGTGCTGCTCAGACAACTAATATGGCTGCCACAGTGGCCAGCTTGAAAATTGTGTTACCACTACTTCTCCTGAATGGATGGTCGTATCAACAAGGGGTTTTCATGAAAAGACTTCTTATGACGTCTAGTTGGTTCTCAGTGAAAATGATGCCACTAGGACATCAGATATGTTCAACACAGTGGCCATTTTGGAATTCGTATTATTGCTACTCTTCCTGAATGGATGGTCATACTAACATGGTGTTTTCACTAAATGACATCTTACTACAGTGTATGTTGTTTTGACCTAAATGAAAATGATGCCAATCTGATGTCCAATATGGCCACCCTGGCAGCCATATGGAAATTGTTTTTATCAATACAGCTCCTGAACATAAAGTCATATTGATATGGGCTTTTCACTAAAAGGATTCTTATGATGTAAAGTTGATCCTAAATAAAATAGTGCTGATCTGAGATCCAATATGGCCACCATGACAGCCATCTTGAAAATCTTGTTATCACTACTCCTTCTGAACAGAAAGTTGAGATTTTCACTGGAGAATTCTTATGATGTCTAATTGTTCCGAAATGATGATTGTGCTGGTCTGCCACAGTGAAAATCAAAAGATGAACTGACAATATCACATGATTAAAACATGTTATTCATAAATAGAAGCTATTTGCCTTTATATGTACATGTATGGAAGATATGATGGATCAGTGTTTACATACCAGGAAGTGTCTTCATCTTCCTATCATGTGAGTACTACTCATTGATATTTCTAGTCTTTAATAATGTTAAGAATATTAAAGACCAATACCTAAAATGATATATGATTGTAGGATCGGGTCAAGCTGATATCAGTAAATTTTCCATACATTGCTTTCCATATTTATTGCAAGGAGATACCATCATGTTGCTATCTTCAACATTATTTGGCAGGATACAGCTTTGAATATTCTTTAGCAAACAAATCACTTTGAACGCCAGAAACACAATTTCAAATCAGGTAGCAGGACAAGGTTTTTTCTCACAAGATATCAGAACTAATGTCAAGGCCCTGTTTTATGCATTTATAAGGTGTGGACAAAATTACTGCCAATTATGGCTTATAACTTTAAAGTTCCAATTTTTAATGTGATTGAATCAAATGTGAATGAGAGGTATCATAACTATGGGCCATAGACTCATCTTGATTATTCTCAAGAATTTGTTTGTATTTCCTTTCAGTGAGAGTCGGTACCTATTGCTGCTGACAGAGAACTATGGAGCTCTTAGCATTCTGCCACAGCTGATACCAACCACAAATATCATTACCATATTTGGCAGTAGTTTTCCCAATGACCAGGAATACACACAGGTGTATAGATATTGTAAACTTAATAATCTACATTTTTACAATCCATGCTACTAGTTGAATAATAGATCTTTTTTTATTTCTTATATTCATATATATTATTATTGTATTTATTGGATGATAAGACCATACCTGATTATAAGTCCACTCTTTTTTTGCAGTTTTTTGTTAAATATTTACTACACAATATATTTGTCTTTTAATAAACCCACCTCCTACTTTTTGACAAATTTTAGAGGCTTCCCCATGGTCTTATCATATGAGAAGTTCTTAAAGTCCAGATTTTTTTTGACATTTTACATATCATTGAACAATGACTAAGGTTTTGTTTGAGAGTCATTTAATGTGAATGTTTGTTGATTAAGTTGATAGCAAATTTTATGAGAGTGTGATGATAATAATGACATTTCTAATTACTGAAAATGAAACATTTAGTTGTCCAACTATTCAGCTTATAGAAAATACAGAAATCATCCTGGCATAAAAGCCTTTCATTATTAGACAAAAATTATGCTAATTCAGAATCAAATATAGATACAGATTACAAAAAGAAAAAATCAATCCTGCTGTCAGAGGTATGGGTATACCAAATTTTAGGCTATAAATATAAAAAGTGTATTTTTGATCATACCAAATTTATGCTGTTAAATTAAATAACACCACCCCAAACCACAGTCATGCTTGTAGTATTGAAATGGTCTTATCAAAAGAAATTTGGCTATGGCCCTGAAAATTGAAAACCTTGAGACAATTCTTTTTCTAGCATATGCAATCAGCAGAATTGGAGAAAAAAATGTGTACAGAAGGCATCCTATTGACTTAGATTTCTTGGCCAACTGCTTTTGCATTTGGTTATCAGGCAGATATCAGCCAGGTGAGCAATCTCGGCCCCACTTAGACATCTTGTTCCAATTTGTCCATACATTTCAATGTGTCTGCACTTTTTCCACAACATGTTTTCTTCCAAATTAGCCACACATGAAATAGTGTCCACAACATTATCCAGTATGCTCCTACATTTTTTATGGGCCTGCCCTTTGGCTTGTTATAGAGGGATTGAATGTTTAAGACTGTCCTCCACTTTTTTTGCAACAAGTCCTCATGTTTCACGGTATACTTTACTTGCTTTTCAATATATCCACATCTCACAGATTCGTAGAATTTTCTTCCCAATTGACTAGACACGTAGTTGCATCTACAAATTTTGGTTTAAATATGATTGCACAATATTCTTATCACATAAACCAACTTTGGTCATTGTCTTCTTACTCCAGCTATATTTGTTGAGAGTTACCTGCCTTATTCTGAAATAAAAATGTACTGGGTTTTGGAGCTTTGTTGGGAAACAGTATAAAATGTTGAATGGCATAAAGGTGTATAAAAGGATCAAGGCACTAAAGCTGTCTACACATGTCACATTCACTCCTTGTGAAATATTACATCCATCACATTGTAACTAAATTGTTTACTAGCCTTTTTAAAGAATTAAATAATGCTTACAAACCTCAATAGTCTTCTTCTTTGATTTCTTAATGCTAATAAACTCATTTCATTTCACGTCATTGTGTTCTGTGACTTGATCAGAAATACATGTCCATATGAGTCATAATTTGTTCTTCTTCTATGTCATGTTTACGTTAAAGCTGTGCAAAGTACTACATTGCAGCAGAACAAATATATGATTACCATACCTAAGTAACCTGTAAAAGTTCGATATTCTATAACTTTGGATCAAATGTATTTTGCCTTCATTTATTAATTTCTTTATTCATAGTTGAAATATATTGTTTAGAATTCAAACAGTGTTAATGTTCTAGTCGGAGGCACATTTAGGGGACATCTTTATTGTGACTACGGTTAGTCTGTTACAATAACATTGGCACATGTCATGAAAGAAAATAATAGGTTTATACATGTAATTGGCAAATACTTTTTTCCTTTGGAAAATAAATTTGGTTGGTAGTTTAATTTCTCATCTTAAATCACAGTATTTTATATTTCTCTGTGACTATACAATGATCAATACTTCATTGACTAAGTGTGGTCTTTTCAAGGTAATCAGCAATGGCCAAAGCTAAAAATAATTACATTGCTTTGACTAGGTAAATCTGCAATTCATTTACTTTTCTTTGCAAAAATAAACTTGGTTCTTTTTTTTATTTCCCATCTTAAACTATAATATTTTATACTTCTTTGTTACAATATAGTGATCAGTGTTTAATAAACTCTGCATGCTCTTTTTAAAGTTAATCAGCACCAGCTAAAGCTATTATGTGCCAAACATAATTACTATGCATTGTCTTGGTAAATTGTAGTTTGAACACGGAGATATATTTCAGAGGTGTCATCATAGTCCAAACAAATCTCAATGAATATAGTCAAAGTGTCAAATTGGGTGGTGTAAGAAACTAGTATACTGCAAAAGTCAAGCTAACCATCATTGCCAATGCATAAGCACATGGTAACAGAGCTGCTGGGAGGGAGTTCAGTGTAGGAGAGTCTTCTGTTAGGGAGTGGAGAAGAATGAAAGAAAGACTGAAGAAAATGCTGAGGACAAAACAGGCATACAGTAGGACAAGACTACGAGGACATACTGCTAGAATTCCAGCAATTCATCATTAAACAGTGCAAAAGATACAACTTCGAGTTGAGCCAGATAGGACATGCTAACCAGATGCCCTTGACATTTGATCTTTCATCCAACACCACTGTCCATATGAAAGGGGCCAGCAACATTAGCATAACCACAACTGGCAATGAGAAAAATCATTTTACAATGATGCTTGCCTGTCCCACCAATGGTGGAAAACTTTCCCTTTTGTTATTTTTAAGAGGAAAATGCTTCCCAATGATGCAGTGTGGCCAGAGGGGATCCTTGTCAGATGCCATGAGAAGGAATGAATGGATGAAACATTGATGAAGGGTTTAATGAAGAATGTATGTGGAAAATTGCCAGATGTTTACACTAAAAAAATCCTATTAGTTCTGGATGACTTCTGATACCACAAGTCAGACCATGTCAAGGACCTGCTAAAGACTATCAGACCATTCTGGGAATAATTTCTGATGGTATGACATCGATGCTCCAGCCTTTAGATGTCAGCATGAACAAGCCCATGAAAGTGATGCTCAGAAGAAAATGGACTGAGTGGTCTGCTGACAACCAACATGGACATTATATGGCAGAAATAAGGTTTTTGCTTTATTCTGGGTCAAAAATTTGGGTGCACGTTATACACACCAAAATATGGTAGATCTGCAGTAAGTGTCAGAATGTTTCTGTGACCTTCGGGGTCTCAGGGCAGGGTAAAAGGTAAAACAAATGCAGAGAATGCTCTTTCTTTTGTGTTGATTATGCTTTTCATTTTCATTTTAGTACTGTTCTTAAGTTACTCTCAATATGTCATACATGTAGTGAGTTAGACCCAGGAATCCTGGGGAAGGACTGTCAGAGGGGTCATTGGGGTTGCAAAATAGGACATCAAGATATTTCATAATGAGTGTCAAATCAAAGGTCTTTAAGAGTGTTTTAGAATGGAATGGATTTTAATCCTTTCACTGACCTTTGGGGCCCAAGAGCAGGGGACAGCAGGTGAAAAAAAATCAAGATATCACTAAACCAACTTGTAATGGGTATTAAATTAATGGCTTTTTGAGATCTTTGTAAATGCAAAAGAAATTTTAAAGCTCATGATCAGCTTTCATACTTGGTAAGTGACTTCCTTATGAGATGTAAGTTAGCAGCAAGTTTTTCCAATTATATTGCAACTGCAGCCTCCCCACCACACCCACAGTCTCCAGGCACAGTTTTAATGGTTTGGTTTGGTGTTTTAGGCACAGCAACACATGAAGGTTATTTAGGCTGATGCAACTGAAATAAAGTGCCTTGCCCAGGTACATATCAGGGTAGCTGACTCGGGCTGATCCAATGGTAGAATTTGAATCGACACATATTTGGTCACAAGTCCAGGAAACTAACCACTGATCCACTGTCATTAAGGTCAAAAATACATATCTACCCTTTTTTCTGTGTTGATAAAGTTTTTCGTTTTCTTTTTGCCATATTTCTTAAATAACTGAAGACTTATTATATATGTTGTAATACCTTTTTATTACTCGTCCAGCAAAAGTTTCATGGTATTATAGCTTACTGTCTTCCAACGAGATGGGCTGGAACAGATTTCAATACAATGTGATACATGTGTTTTCCTTAGTGCAAGGAAGAACCCTGTTGATTGTGCGTTTATTAGCTCCAAGGTCAAGATTAAGATTGCAAACAGTTAGATTCTGCCTATGCATTTTATTTCCAGATGATCAGTTAAGTTCTAGATGACATTGAGCACATTTGTTTTCTTTAGTCATATGAACAACACTGTTGATTTGGTGGTCAGTAGCTCCAAGGTCAAGGTCACTGCTGCAAAAATAAAACTTTGCCTATGCCTTTCATTTCCAGCTAATAATTAATGTTCTGTATAAAAGAATTGAATGAAATTTTGTATATTTTTCCCCACTATTCCAGGAATAATCCTGTTAATTTGGAGGTCAGTAGCTTCAAGGCCAATGTCACTGTTGCTAAAAGTATATTCTAGAGGATAGAATTCAATGAAATATGGCGTATTTGTTGCCCTTGCCCCCAGAAAGAACTGTATTAGTTTTGAGGTGAGTAGGTCCAAGGTCATGGTTGCTGTCACTAAAACAGATTTGGAAATTGCATTTAATTTCCTCTGCCCAAGAAAGAGCCCAGCTGAACTGGGGGAGGGGGGTGTACCATTTAGATTAAGGTCACTATTGCTAAAAACAGATTTGGCTTTTACATTTCTTTGCTGATCAGAATTCAAGTTCTCTTAAATCGGTTACAGTGAAACTTAATGGATGCATTGTAATCCTTTTACCTAACAAAGAACCCTAATTAACCTTATGTTGTTGAGTTTTTATGTGCCATTTGTAGTACTCTTGTTTTTTTATGGCCCCACCAGATCTGTGGAGATAGCATATATCATTACCCATGTCTCTCTGTAGCACAATAACTTCTGATCTGATTTGTTATAGGGCTTTATTATAAGAAAACCTAGGTCATGCTCAGTTTTCACCATTTTTCAGCCACATTTTATGGAGTTATGGTCCCTGTTTGAATTGGAGCTTTGCACTCTGTTTTGACTAAATAACTTTTGAAGGGGTTTATGAATTTAAATCAAATGTGGTGTGCGGGTTTACATCAGGAAAACCTAGCTCAGTTATGATTTTCACTTTCTAGCAAAATTTTAGAGGATTATGGCCACAGTTTGACTTACAGTTTTCTTCTTCACTTGCTCATATTTGTGGGGGCATCTGTGTCACATATGAACATATTTATTGTTTGTTCATTTTTGTGACATGGGCCCTAGGGTAAGAGTCAAAGAAGTCAACAAACAGGACACCACCAAAGTATGTCATTATTGGTGTAAAATTAAAGGTCTCTGATATTACCTTGGCATAGAATTAATTTTTTCTTTGAAAACTTACAAAGGGGGAAAGGCAAGGGATGTGACATATCTTAAGAATTAGTTACATTAATGCTATACCTGGTTTGAAGAGTGACATTTTTTTATTTTTATTTTATTTTATTTTTTTATTTTTTTTTTGTGTGTGCCAAACTTTGTATATGGAGTTGTGGCAGGAAAACACCCAATATGTAATGCATCTTGAGTTCTGGTCCCTGGATACTAGGAGTAGGGTGGGTATAGAGTGTTTGGGAGTTGGTGGTAGGGGGAGTAGATAAGTGGATTTGCAGTGGTGGTCTGTTTAGTGCATGTCAGTATTTTATGACCCTAAACCTTATCAATCATAGTTCAGTCAATGTGTCCATCATCAAGAGTTTTGATATATACAATTAACTTTTTTAAAAACACATTTCTGCTGATTATTACAGGTATGTAGGAACATAAACCGCATAAAAGTGTGTATGGAGACTGATCGCACAGTGGTGTTGCTGAACCTGGAAAACTTGTATGAGAGTCTCTATGATGCTCTCAACCAGGTGAGTTGATTGATGTAATAAAGTACAAAAACTGAAATAAAACAGGTCATAAAATTAAATGTAAAAACTTCATTTTGACAAACATATTTATTATTTGACTTCATCTGTATGACAGCGCTATAACCCATTTTTATATTGTTTACCTGAGAAAATTTGAGCCACATTATCATGCAGATTTGGTAAGTACATCATAATGTGGCATCACATTAGGCAGACATGTTGCATTAAAACCATTTGATCAAACTGGCTAAAACAACATAATTTTAAAATGATTTAATGACAAAAATTTGTGATCAATAGAATTTTCCATTGATGAGTACTTGTGTCAACTAAATTTGTTGAAACTTCTTTAATAATTTTAATTATTTGTTCACTTAGGATTTCTAAAGATGAAAATGATTAGACTTGTTATGTAACTTTTATTTGAAATGAACACTCGTGTAAGATTCTGTCTATAAAGTGTTACATTTTGAGGTTTAGATTTAAAAATAGTGTTTCTTGAGAGGGGGGAGTGGTTTACATGTCTTGATATCATCTATGTGTTTCTATGTGATGTAGATGAAAATGAACAGAATATTTGATAATATTAAATACAACTCTCCCTTGCTATAACATGGCAATTGGGATCAATTAATTGTGACCATATTATGTACTGAACCACCATATAATGTGAAAGACAAAACTTTGATGAATGTGTATGTCAGGATGTAAAAGGGGGTGGGAAAAAACAAAAGATAATGATAACATTTTATATACCAAAAATATCTTCATCACCTCGTAATATTGTACTTAAATGAGACAAATGATCTCAATATGAAAATAAAGATATCCTGTTGAAACGTCATGTTGTTTATCTTGAATCCATACTCATTATGTGTTTGCTAGGTCTACATCTAAATTATTAAAAACTGGTGCACCTTGTTTTCTTACATACCTCATTCAGTCTTCATTTCTAATTTTGTTTTGATTTAGGTTAGTGAAAGCCATTTTCAATAGCAGTGATACATGAACTACTACTGTTGAATTGCTTGCCATTTCTAGGCCCCAAAGTCCCCAGGCCAAGCTAAATATTGCCTCCAATTAGTAATTGGAGGCCAAAAATAGAAAAGAACAAGATCCCAGTCTGCTTCCCTAGTCATAGCCAGCATATGGAATAGCTTCCTCTTTTTCCTTGGACTTTGTGCAAGTAACATAATGAACCAAGTTGCTCATAGGAAATTTACCTTCATTGTAGTTTTTAAACATCTTTTCAGCCAATCATACACCTTTTTGTGTTACTTCAATATTTTTCTCTCCAGTCTTTGACTTATTTGAGTGCTTTTGTGTTCCTTTTCCTAATTTTGAAGGGCTTTTATGCTTTGCTTAGCAGGCAGTGCTTCAGTTCGTTGTTCTCTTTCTTAGTAACCCATGTTCAGGCAAGTGTTATCCACCTTTTTTTGGTTCCCAGTTATCTTGTATTTTGTCATTTTTTTCTCTTTCAGAGATTATTATGTCGCATAGTGTGGGTAAGTGTGGGCTGAAGAAGGCCCTATTGGATACATCACCTGCCTATCAAGCACTAGGTGTGCATGCACAGACAGATGTCCTATATGTTGCCTATGAACAGATTAAGTGTGGGACTTGGCAGAAAGTCACTGCACCTATAGAGTGAGGAGGAACATGTCAATAATAGTGTACCTCAGGCATCAGGGATGTACACATGCTCCTACTCTTCACATGGAACTTAGGAACCTCCTTTGATGGGCAGTCTGGGAGGAGATTACTCTAAGAGTCTGCAATACTCTGGGCTAAAGGAATATCTTGGCAGACAGCCTGTCCAGATGGAGACATGTTGTTCTCACAGAATGATCTCTGCACCAGTCAGTAGCAGAGATGCTTTTTCAGCTGTGGGGAGACCATTAGTGGACTTGTTTACTACAAGACTGAACAACAGACTTGCTTTTTATGTCTCTTGAGTGCCAGATGAGAGGGCATGGGCAATGGATGCTTCAGTGTAAAGTGGGATCATCTGTATGCTTATGCTTTCCCACCTTTCAAAATAATTCTGCAGGTTCTCCACCAAGTCAGGATCTCCCTTGTGGCCCCATCGGTCATGGTTCAGTGACCTACTCGACCTGTTGGTAGATGAGCTCGGAAGATTACTACAGAGGAGAGACCTGCTGTCACAGCACAGAGGATCTCTCCTACACAACAACCTGCAGATTCTTCACCTTCATGCATGGCTCATCCCAGATGATCAATCTGCCAAGACCAGGTTTTCAAGCAGTGTTGCCAACTGCATCACCTCGGCTAGGAAGCAATCCACTTTCAAAGTTTATGATGCAAAGTGGAGAATCTTGTGTAATGGATGCAATAGGAAATGCATTGTTCCTTGCTGTCCCCCCTTAAATGTAGTTGCAGAATTTCTTCTCTTTTTTTGAGGAAAGTGAATGTTCTGTTTCTGTTTATACTATTAAGGGCTATAGGGCAGCCCTTTCTAACACTCTGAAGTTCTCTAGGATTGTACCATTGCATTGGACCCTCAGCTTTCTGATCTCAGCAGGTATTATGAGCTTCAGAGACTGGCGTCTCACTCACTAATGCCTAGATGAGACTTTTTTGTTTGTTCATTCGGCATCTAAACCCCCTTACAAACCTTTGACTGAAGCTTCCTTTGAGAACCTTACCCTTAAGACAGTCTTCATCCTTTCCTTAACATGGGCAAGGAGAAGAAATGGGGTTCATGCCTTGTCAGTAGAAAAAGGTTGTTTTCAGTTCAATGGTAACTATGATTCAGTTTCTCCTATTTTCCAACCTGGATTTCTGGCTAGGATTCAGCTATTGTACCATCTGTATTGCAGTTGAAATTCCCAGTCCCAGTCATTTCTGTGCTGGGGATGATCAAGATAGGTTCCTTTGCCCAGTTAGGGCCTTAAGGTTTTATTTGGCTTCCTCTGAAGGGACAAGGAAGAGTCAGAATCATCTCTTTTTGCCTTTCAAGGGTTCATCTGATATTTTGTTACCCACCATTTCTAGGTGGATTGTCCTCACTATCTAGAGAGCTTTTCAGTCCCTCACCGAGAGGGATCTTCTTACTTGAAAATTGAAGCCCATGAAGTCTGAGCTATTCCTGCATCTTGGGTCTACTTGAATCTCTCCTCTTTGGATGACGTTATGAGAGCAGCCTTCTGGCGGGCTCACACCACTTTTTCGAGTCTAGGACATCTCCCCCGCCCCGGACATTTCCCCCCCAGACTTTCCCCCCCCCCCGACATATCCCCCCCGGACATTTCCCCCCTGGACTTTTCCCCCCCATCAAATAGGACTTTTCCCCCCCCCCATTATCTTAAAACTTAATTCATTTAATATTTAATTATAAAAACTTATATTAAGTTATGTTAAAAGAAAAAGGTTATTTGAAATAAAGATAACAAGATTTGTAACAAGAAAACCGAGTTTGGGATTTCCGGATTAACAACAAAACACTATTGATGGTAATGCAAATACAATATTTAATGATATATGAAAATAAGGAAATAAGTATGACTGATACGTGCGTGTATGGGTCCAAATATTGGACGAATTAACATAATTAGCACGATCCTACTAATGCAACAAATACAAATGCAAACACATTGTCATATACGGTACCAGGACAAAAAAAACGAACGATTCATGGTATATCACAAAATGAAAATACCATTTTCACAATAGCAAAACAAATGATGTTTTCACTCAAAATAGCGAATTGATAGTTTACTCACTCAAAATAGTGAACTGACATTTCATTCATTCAAAATAGTGAACTGATATCAACAAAGCAGATATCTCAAGACATCTCTTCACCTCGAAAATACACACACACGCACAGCACAGCACAGCACTGCACACGCAGTAAGTAGTAAGTGTTAAAGAAAGTTAACATTTTCACATATTAAAAAAATGTATTGTTTAAAAGTTAATGTTGTAAGCAATTGCTTTTAAGTATTCTATGATGTCACGATTGTCGAAGTCGGCGACTATGTTTGCAATTCTCGAAGAACAGTCTTTGTACTTCTTCTTTGGTTGTTCAGGCAAATGTCCACCGAAGATCTGATTTAGGTTGACATTATTTAAGCTCTGTTCACGTTTAAGAATCCAAAGGAAGCTCCAGATATTTGGATGATGACAGGAAACTGCGGACTGCATCTTTCTATGCCAACCTTCCACAGCATTGTTTGTTCTGGGCAAACTGTTGGCAACACGTGAATGCACACTCCAAATGCTTTTATCGAACACCGCTACTGCACGGCGATTACGATGGAGACGACCAATGTAGTTGTCCTCAAAATAATCCATGACGGTGGCAAACTCCTCTGACAACGATTCCTGAAGTGTTTCGAACGATTCGATGACCTTTTCGCTTGGAACGAATGCTAACGCAGCAATCATCCGAATTGACAAGGCAAAATCTTCATCATTCTGGTATCGATCCTGCAGTCCAACAGATTGAACTTTTCTGAATATATTTTGTGCAAGATGGAAGAAGCAGCCATGTATTTCAACGTTTGCAAAACACTCGGTGGCTGCATTAATTGCAGCCTTTTCGCAATCCGTCGTAATTGTTGTTGGATGAACTTGAGGCTGCAGCACTTTGATTTCTTCAAATAAACGACAGTAAGTAACCTGTGTTTTGTTTGGTAGGAGAACATACAAGCATGGAACAATTGATCCAGTTACAAGAGCTTGTACTGTATATAATTGAAAAAACAGTTCAGGTACCACCTTGAAAGTTCCATCCATGAACCAATGCTGTGAATCTTTAATCAAATTTAGTGTGCGTTCTGTTCCAAAAATCAAGATTCGGTTGGGGTCATCACATCCGCTGTCGTAGAGTAGAAAATTTTCTCCATCAGCCAAACTCTTGTATTCTTCTGGAATTTCAAATGTGTGGTCGACTGGAAGAGGGTGAACTGCATTCTTCTTCTGTTTAACTCTTCTGATGTTTCTCCGTAGATGTCGAATTGGCACCATCTGAACAGCAGCTTGCTGGCTTAGTTGCTGCAATTCTTGACCCAGAATTTGTTGCGGTGTTTGTTCAGTTTCCTCTGCTTTTCGTTTGATACTTGCCCGGACCGTCAAAACCTCACAATGAACTGAATCAGCAGTATGAGTGTGCTCATGCAGGTAACTAACTACTGACAGATCTTCATTTAATTTAACTTTTGCCCTACATTCACTTGTATTTTTTCCTGCACCTCGACGACGCTCACACTCATAACTTATAACATTGTTTGCTAAGCTTTTTTGTTTAACATAAACAAAACCATTTAACACAACTTTATTTTTTCCTCGAATACTCGCAACAGTTTCCAACTCCATCTCATGGGTTTTTCAAAAAATGTATTGGTTTAAATTGTTTGGAGTTTATATAGATACAGAACAAGTAAACATTAAAACTGATTGAGTATACATCAAAGCTCAACGATACAATGAATAAATAAAGCGAGTATCAGGGATCGTCCTGGGCTTCGCTCATCTGGCAATTGTTTTGGCGACAGCCTTTTTGGCTTTTTAATTTGTACATACAATCATGGATCTGGAGTGGAGAAATTCGAAGGAACCACGAAAGGAAGCCACAAACTTGGCAACACAATGCACTGGAATTTATATGTTACATAAACAAATCCTTTGTTCGTATTGACAAACCCATCTTTACAGTGCATTGTTACATCATAATCCGCTTATGTTGACATCTGGCCTGAGTACTGTACTGAAACAACTACAATTAATTGAACAATGGCTAATCCTTCTGTTGTTTATCTTAAATATACCAAATATGCACAATAAATAAAGGTTAGACTGAAGCCTCTTCATACTTCAAAGAAACCTCCTGTTCTACAGTGAGTAAAAGCATGATTGTATGTGAGAGAGAGAGGTCAGGAAAGTAGATATTTTACATTTGATAATGCATTTATTTCAGGTGACAACAGTCATACCTATGCACTAACGGTGATGCGAGGTGCGAGTATACATCAAAGCTAAATGTTACTATATATAAATAAAGTAGTATAGAGATAATGGGGGGGAAATGACTGGGGGGGAAAAGTCCTATTTGATGGGGGGGAAAAGTCCAGGGGGGAGATGTCGGGGGGGAGATGTCCTGATACCCACTTTTTCATGCTTTTACTTATAACCTTAGGTGTACTAGAGTGAAGGCATTTACTTGTTGTGTCCAATCTTGACAGCACAACATGTGGCCAAGCCATCTACCAGCTTTCAGTAGTGAACAATCCTACTGTAAGGGTAAGTGCTTTGGTTTTCTTATGCCAGTTTTTGTTTGGGGACATCAGCCTCCTCTTAACTGGTAAATTCAGCAATACAATAGTAGCAGGTATTTTATTGCTGTTATTAAAATGAAGTTGTTTGTAGGGCACAGTTAATTTTAATTGTGTAATACTTGCATGCAACTATTGCAAAAATTCCCTCTACCTACCCTGCTTTGATGTCCTGTAGTCTCAGTCCAAGTCAAAAGAGGAATATATTCCATATGTTGACTATGACTAAAGAATCAGAATGGGATCATGTTCTTATCTATTCTGGGTCTCCAGCTACTAATTGGAGGAGGGAATATTTATCTTGGACTGGGGACTTAGCATCCTGGAAAAGTTAAGCAATGCATTAGTGGCAGGTAAGTATTACATTACCAAAATTAGTTTTACACCCTAAAAAGACTACATTTTGGTCAATATTCACAAAGAAAGCCTAACTTTTTCCATTAGTTTCTTTGCTTCAAAACTGATGTTTAATCATTTGAGAACACGTGCAAGAATCACATTTAGCACTTATAAACTCACAATGATCTCCCAAGATTGCCTCAGTGGAAAATTACAATAATGTAGGTCAACCATTATATCACATATTGACTCCAGTTACTGTCCTCGCTTCCAGTGGAAGGGGTTTTAGTTCCTATTGATAGCACAGTGGCAGAGCCTTTAGCCTCTGTGGTGTATCAGCCACATGTACTGGTAGTCTGCATGTAGGTGCACTTGTACTGGCAGTGTACATGTAGAATTTTTGTATTGAATCAGAATCTAAAAGACTGATGGATTTTATTTCTAGGGATACATTATGCAAATGAACAGGCAAAAAATGATCATTGGTTTTTGTCAGTGAATGAAAAAGAGTAGAATACAGTTTAAGCTTTTAGAGTAAAGTGTAAATTTTAGAGGCGCTGATCTAATCTACCATAATAGACCATTTTTGATTGTCACGTGGATTTCATCAGACCACATCAAATATTAGTTTAGGAATGTTCAGAAATACTGATATGATTTGTGTGTTATAGATCTTTTAGCTGGCTTGATACATTTGATTTGCATTAATGACAATTTCATTCATCCTATATCTGGTTACAGAATACAATGGCTGACAGTGGACAAATGCAAAAATAACTTATTAGAGACTAAAGCAGCTTGAAGTAACAAGTTGGGTTATGCCAAACTTTAATAAAATAGTTTCATAAAATTTGAGCTCACAAATATTCAAAAGTAGACATTTATTTCCTTATTGGAGACTTCTAGTTGGGGTTCAAGGTATGACCATATTATATCCAGAATCACGTTAAAATGAAGGACTCTATAACAAAGGAGAGCTGCATGTAATTGACATTTTATTTTATTACCTCGGCTGCTTCTATTGGAAGATTCAAGCATAGGTAATGTCCAAAAGTAGCTGAATTCATACACATTTGAAACATGGAAATACAATTTCAGTTACATGGACATGCAGAGTATTTTTGAATGCATGGTACTTTCTATTTCTCAATAAACGTTTTAGTGAGCTGTTGGCACTAGATTTTTATCATTTATTTACTAGTAATAATGTATCAGCTTTCAGATACAAGTTTCTAAATATTAAATGATAAATTAGTTTTAAACAATGATAAATTAGTTTTAAACCATGCTGGAAAATATTTGTATTTATCGTTTTCAGTACTATGTGTATTTTGGAGGAGAGAGATATGTCGATCTTGGACTTGGAACCCACAGAGTCAAGTGCAGGGTACACAAAAATTTCAGGTACCACTTTTCAGATTATATTAAAATCCACTTTACACACATTTTTAAAATTATTGTACAATCTACTTTGAGGATGGAGATATGGAAACTACTGACCTTAAGAACTTTTTAAAGCTGGTGAAAGTCTGCAGGTCTCCAGCATCCAGATGCAAATGACTGATCATAATCACCTGTTTTTGCCCCTTCTATCAGTCTAGCTCATCCCTGGTTATCTGTCTATTTTGGTTTGTATCATATAGGGCTTGTTTTATTAACATAATGATGTGTTAATGGATTGATCGTTGTGCTAATAATGGTTAGTGATATATAAAAAAGGTAATCTATAGTTAGCTCTACTGGTCATAGAACAGAAGAGCTTATGGGATGGCATGTTGTCTGTCGTCCATCCACCTGTTAGCACAAGTTTGTCATCGCTGTTCTTCCTAAACTACTTAGAAGATTACCTTGAAACTTTACACACACATTCATCCTTTGATCTAGCTGGTCCTAAATGAAAATTGTGCTGCTTGGATATCCAGTATGGCCTCCACAGTAGCCATCTTGAAAATCTTGTTATCACTAGTTATCCTGAATGGATGGTTATATCAACATTGGGTTTTTTCTGAAAGACTTCTTATGTTGTCTAGTTGGTCCTAAATTTGGCTGATTCTATGAGCTTCCAAAGACCTTTTCAGGTGTATAGTCTTACAGAGGTGATGACTCGGAACAAATTCTTCATCACTGGAGCTGGAAAGCTGACTTGTCGCCAGAGCAGACATAACCATGCCAAACTCATTAACACAGCACTTCACATAAAGTTTTTTATGTTGATGCATACCCAGGGTAAATTAGTGTATACTGAACATTTTAATGACAGATGGTAGAAAAATGTTTAAGTTATGACAATTTGAATTTGTATATGATGTGTAGTGGTAGATGGATAGATAACGGATATTAGACCTGAAAGTCCATCAAGCTGTCAGTGTGCCTGTAAATCATGTGATGCTCACACCTTGCCAGTGATAATATTGGTAGTTGGTCCATAGGTACTGGCACATGTTAGGGTTTGAGTGACATTGGCAATTTGTTAATTAGTTAGTCCTTTCATTGACTCAAAAGTAGGTGACTACTGTGACCTATGTTTGGTGCTACATTTGTTTTGGTTAAGCTTTGTATTTAATTCACTTTTAAAAATTTGGCTGGGTGTTTATGTATTGCTAAAGATAAGAGGATGGTGCATTCTGTTTCTGTGAACAAATATTATAGTTGAAATTGTGTCATATCAATGTCTTAGTCATTTTCTGTGATTTGTCTTTTTTTTGTGCATTGTTCCAGTCATTTAAAAAAAAAAAAATTGTAGCTTGTGCTAATTGTCATATTCAATGTTCTGTCTGTATGTTTGTCTGCAAATCCATCTAAATGCCAGTTTATGTCAGCTTGAAGCCTTGGGTGTTATATGTTTGTCTGTCTGATCTTTAATCTGACTGTTGAGTGACATCCCTATCAGTGACTCAAAGATACAATATTTTGTTTGTCTTGCACACATAAAAAGAGCTTCATCTTCCAAAATTGAATTGTCAGTTTTATTCACTTGTGAGCATTTGATTTGTCCAGCAATGTCCTTTTGTCTGTTTAAGGAACATGTCAAGTCCAAAATCTTAATAAAGTAGACAATTAAGAAGCATGAATGTGTGACTGGTGATATTCAAGAAAGCTAAAATGTAATACTGTTAGTGATATTTCACTTTCATGCCAGGAAAATGGAGTGAGTAAAGCCTTTGACAAATTTAAAAAATCAGTAATTAGGGATTGTAGATATTGAGTCTGATTTAGAGAAGCTCTAGGCTATTAGTTTGTTGGATTAGATCATCAAGGTGATTTATTCTTGAACTGAAAACCTATACACTGTCTTCTTTTCGGGTCCAACTCTGTTTTATAATTTTTGCTGGGTCATAAAATTTGTATTAGGGACTGGTCCAGAAATGTTACCAATGTCATACTGTATATATTGTACATAACAGAAGGCCTCAGGGTAGATTAGTTCTGTAACTAATTGAGTTACCTTCTCTAAATAGTGTCATTATTATTATTATTGTTATTATTATTATTTTTCTTCTTTTCTCTGTATATTTACTTTACACTAGATTGCTCGCACCATGATTGCATTTGCTTCTTTGGAGTTACTAAGCTCCCTGTACAAAACATTTCTCTCCCAATGGCAGTGTCCTGTATACACCACTCCCTTGATAACTTGCGCCCTGATAACTCGCAAACCCGCTTATCACGTGGGGTCAGGTGTGGATCCCATTTTTTTTATACTAGAAAATGCCAAAAAAAATTTGGCCTCTATTTGTTTTACGTGAAAAAAATCAAAACTGGTAAATGCAACCTTGCTATATTGCTTGTTTTATCGTCAAAAACAGTGGTTAGTACCCGGATATTTGAATCAACTCCATGAAATTCTCAGCTTTTAATAACAAGTCATATATTTTGTTCAACTTTCTTTCCAAACAAGATTCCCAGTACACTGTAAATAACAGTATTAGATGACATTTCGATCAATGAAAATGTCACTAATGCCTACTGGTGGCAAGACTTTAAATAAATACCAATTAAATAAGTTTTGTCAAATTAAATTTGTGTTTTAGTTCTATCTTTTAATTCAGTTTCAGTGTAATCATCATAAATGCAATATGCCCTCTTGTATTTAAACGTGAAAAATATCATTCAACCATCAGCGTTTCCGTGAGAATCCAATTGAGTGCCCACCGTTTTTTTATCTCTGACTTGCGGAAGTATTTGTTGTTGTTACACTCAATTAAAAGCAGGCCTGCTTTGTATTATCACATTAATTATGTCTTTTGTATCAAATCAAATAAAGGGAGTGGAATCAAAGTAAAGTTAAAAGGTGTACAAATCCTACCTGTGTAAGAGCTAGCGGTCACGTGTCAGGTCAACTCATTTCAATTGATTACTCAAACACTTTTATAAATATTATTATGTAAGCAATATAATTAAAGTACATTTACCTTAAATTAGCCTACTCATTCACAAATGTGATCAAAGATAGTAAGGCAACCATGTGAAATGAGTATTTGGTGAATAAAAAGCTTTGTTTCACAGACACGGTTCATTAGGGAGAAGCGAGTTCCAGAGTTTGTAGTGAACTTAAAATTTCTAAATTGCCACTCAAAGATTTCCTCAAGGATGAGATGTTTCACTATTACTTGCAATGAAATCACGGCATCCATATTTTATTAATAGAGCAATAAATAAATCGAGTTTCGATGTTAATGGTTATTTCCCTAGCTTTTTTAAAAAAGGAATCTTGTTTTGTTGTGAATCAACAACAACAAAAAGCAGTGACATAATACACAATGTTTTCGTGCACACATGTTGTTGAAACTGCTTGGACTAATATTATTAACGATCTTTCAGCAGTTAGGTATCTTGAAAATAAAGGTAATTTATATAAAAAAGTGAGCAACTACATTAGAAAAAAGCTCTTTATTGACAATTATTCCCAATGCAATTATAAAACAAATATTCAGCCATTAAACAGCCCCGTTCCCCAACCCCCCTTTGCGGTTTTCTCAATGTCCAGCATGGATGGCACCCCCTTAATTGTTTTTGAGGTTCCTCGGTAACTCGCACCCTTGCTTATAGTGCGGTCTGTTTTTTTGGGCCCTGTTGTGAGTAAGTTATCGAGGGAGAGGTGTACCTAGTAGTGCAATCTACAGGTGCTGAAAGCTACATTTTTCATTTTAATTTAAATCCATATAAGGAGGAAAATGAGAAAAAATACATAAATGCTGATCCATTTTTTAATTAGATCTTTTGTTTTAAAAAAAAAATTGGCACCTTAATATAACATGGAATAATAGTTCAGTTATGTGTGTGTGAGAGAGAGAAGCCCTTGTCTTAGGCAGTCAAATTTGAAGGCCTGTTGTTCTGGCGAAAGTGTATCACAATGGCTCAAAAAATGATTATACAACTCAGCTGTGACTCTGTTTCTTTTGTAAAAAGAGATAATCATGAACTAAGTTTTTAAGATTTAGCATATTAAGTTACTGCACTTAATATACTGATAGAAAAATATGATTTTGAACTCTTTTCCTTGGAAATTGTTTTCAAACTTATATGTATCGCAAAAACATTGATACAGATAAGGTTCAGTGGCATTAAGTTGACATTGGAAATATGCCAACTTTGAATACCTAGTTAGCAGCACAGAAAGTCATAATTGAATGTTATATTTTTCCCCTAGATTGATTGTGGTAGCAGAGAAGGATGTTGTCTACAAGAAGTTTCCAATTCCCCTTATCAACAGACTTGAGAAACATTTTTTGACAGTAAATACCATCTTGACCCGACCGCAGAGTCATCTGGCAGAGGAGCTTGAGAAATGGGCTGAGGAATTCTCTTTAGAAACAGATACAGCTATTCATATGCGAAGGTAATAATATACAGTGATGGTTTCAGACAGGTTAAACAGTTTTTAATTGAATCCTTAACAGGTGTTGGAAAATTGCTGAAGTAATTTCTGTAGGATATTTCTGTCACTAAGATTTGATACATCAACCAGCTGATTTTTTGCTGTCATTTTCCGAAGATTCCAACAACTGAGCTTAAGATTCATCATCACAAGAAGTCTATTTTTAAACTTCTGACTGGTTGAATAAGCAAGACTTACATGGACAAGATAAGAGTGATTGACAGGGCTAAAAACAAATCATTATATTGTTACAAATCTAGGTCTAAAATATGTAACAGAAAGAAGGTGAAACCAATAAAATCAAAATATTCTTTATCTCTTGTTTTGTTGAAGATGCTTTCGCTTCAGAAAGATCATAATGTTTGGCAAGCTCAAGCAACTCTTCCTTTTTCATAGACTCTAACCATACCTGAGTAGGACTTGAAACAAAATTCTCTACATTAGATGACATTGTGAATGATTGTTGGTTTCACTAAAGATTTCTCAGATGTATAAAATTAAAAATCTTTACCAGGGACAATGAAAATTCCAAAACAAAGTCAGTATAAATTGTAATTTAAAGAAATTCACATCCTGGACAAGCCCCAATTTATGTTATGACTCAGGGTCTTAGAATATGTAACAGAAAGAAATTGAAACCAATAAAATAAAGTAAAATCAACAAGTAATTTATTTCCAGACAATTAAAGTGAAAATTCAAAAGACACGTACAATATGTGAGTTAAATTCCAAATAATCCTAAGTGTCCTGAATACAAGTCCAAAATTATAGAATGTTCCTAATGAATTCAAATAGTCTTGAGTGTCCTGATGTACCACAAAGATGTAATCCAGAAGGTATATGAATGAGTTCACATAAATCCCAAAATCATGTATTAATCCAAAAGTCCAAAAGTCAATGAGCATTTTAGTATTTCCAAATAATATTCTAAATAAATAATTCCTCAAATTATATCTGATTTCAACAACAACTGTAAATTCTGATTACTAAAACTGATCTTTTGAATTTGAATTCTAGAACAGGAATGAAATTTTTTACCAAAAACTGTATATATATTTACATGCCTACATGACTTATGTCACAACTGAATATGAGTAACTCTAATGGAAAAATACTTGCATTTGTGACTTTGGTCACAACAGGACATAGAAAAAAACCCAGTCTAGTTGCAAAATGCTATGTAAACAATGGACAAAAGCCAAATATTTATAAACATCATACCTGACTTTTGTCACAGCAACTTACAAACACAGACAAAAGTTAAGTATGTATTTTCAAAAAAACATGGCAGAAATTAAATATATAAACATCATACATAACAATATATCTTCAGTATTTTTGGTTAATTAATCAAACTTTTTTTAACACTGTGAGGTTAATATTCATAGGAGAAAAATAAAATCCTGCTTTTCTGTCAGATACTCTTGCCCTGTCCATGTAAGTCTTATGAAATATTAACAACAACAAAAATAAACAAGGATTATTGTCAGAAGCTTATAACTAATCAATGGATATAGTTGTGCTTCATGTCCAGAGTTAATTAATAGTGCAGTTCATAACAAATTAAATTCCTAAAATTGTTTTAATTTTTAAATATACAAAATAGAACAAAGTGGCTTATTGATCATGTATTAAAATAATTTTATTCGAGAGAATAGAAGAAAAAGTCTTATATGAAAGTACAATAATAGTAAATACATGCACTAAATTATAAAGACTAAGCATGTATTGACTTTTTTATGTGATCTCTAGGCAGACTCCAAATTTAAAGCAAAACAAACTGCTTATGACAAACCAAGTTTATTAAATGTAGACTGTGTCGAAAATTCTGTATTTACAGAAGCTTTGTATTTTAGCTCTTTTGTAAGGGATAATTTCTTAACTTCTTTTCTGCAATCAACAACTTTACCAGTGCATAGGATGTCACTGTATTGGCAGGTTCTTTACCTAAGAAAGCAGTTACTGTAATTGTCCATACCTTTGACATTGTTTAGTCCATTCTGGTTATGAAACTATTGTAGTTGAAAGTGACTCGTAAGTTTTGTTATAAAGTTTGGATTTAATTTGGATGTACTTTGATTTCAAATTTGGTTCTGTGAAAGTACAGCTAGACTTAACAATCAGACTTAGAAAGTGACTAACTCAGCATATTTAAGAACATGGTCATATTAATGCAGTATAGATTCTAATGAAAGAGTCCCTGCCTCAATCATACTTAAGTACTGTTGTATCATTTATTTTCATTCGTCTCAATTTTCGTGGTTTTGTTAAAAAAAACAACAAAAAAAAAACATTTTCATGGGTTCTTAAATTCATGGTTTTGCCTGTCAAAGTTTGCATATTAGTAGGTATTTAATTTCATGGTTTAACCTTTACAAATACCCAAAATAAAGAATACAAAAGAATAAAACTATGCCAACACAAACGGCAGTCACTTGAATAGTTAAAACAATACTACCACATGTATGAGTACACATTAAACACTTGACAAGATCAATCACTTACACCATGTTTTCGTCTGAGTACATAACATCAATGGAAGTCAACACGGCCAATAACACTAAAACAATACTACCACCTGTATGAGCACAAATCAAACCCCTGTCAGTTGAATGCATAAACAAATACAGTTTGATATAATGGTATTTGAAAACTCCTAAGACCAAAGTCCAGCTGCTCAGAGTATGTGCCAGTCAAAACCTTTCATATACAGGCATGTCTGGCAAATATAGGGATCTCAGCATCATACATGTGATTTTTCTGGAGTCGCTAAAACTCATTGTCTCCCATTTTTGTATAAATTAAGTGAGACTTCATTACACATTTAATGAATTTCCCCCAAAATGGACTCAGACATCAGGCTTAAGGTTTTCCTTCTTTAGAAGTAGATTTAATGATGCAAACTTCTTCCTGAATGTCAAATGTTGAATAAATCTGGGCATTAGAAAAGCTTTTTTTTTCAACATATATTTATGTTTTAAAAGGCTGAGTTGTAAAACTATCAGTTAATAACAAAATTATATTATACAAATATTTTGGATAGAATAAATAGTTTTATAATCTAAAAATAATTTCAAAGATAGCTATTATAGCAGTAGTAATATCCAACATCACTGATACTAGATTATCTTTAATAACAAATAAACATAAAAATCATCTCATTCTGAAGAAAATATTACTGTTTTTGATCAGTCCATGAATTGTATCTGGATTCTAGAACATGGTTCACATTTTTTGTATGACTCAATAAATAGAAAGTGCAGCTAGTGCTTGTTGAGGCACACAGATGATCTAACTTTTAGATGAAAAATTCACTATGCTAATTAAGTGCATTTATTCACAGCCAACATAAAAGTGACAGAATAAGAACAAAAAGTGTCCTTGACGTCAGAAATTTATATATAAGGAATAATTATGGAGTTCAATACTACTAAAAGGTATGTTATGGACCCTTCCCCAAAAAATCAGTAGTAGACAATTGTGGACAATTTAGTCCTACATAAGGCTTTTAAAATTTGCCTTTTTCAGAAAAGCATGCTGAATCAAATTCAGCACATAAATTATCACTATTTACAAAAAGCCTGTTTTGTGTTCTTTCCATATATGTTTGTTTTGTAATATTTTCTTGAGATTCAAGGAATTAATAATAATAAATCAGTGGCAGCTTACTAACAATATAGTTGCTGATGACATCATGTGGGAAGAGTCTACAGCAGTCAACAAGTGAAAGCTTGACCACATGGACTTTTGTCTCCTTATTGATTGGTTATCTAGCTTGTGGTCAGTGAAGTATGATGTTTTAATTTGTTTTAAAACATTTGTAATGCTTGCTTATTTTGATGTGACTTTCATTCCTGGAAAATATTTCTATCCATTTACCACAAAATAAAACACGCACAAATTGACGCTCATTATATTTAGCAAAGGAAATTCAATTTTTCAGGAGAAATTAATTGCATAGAATAAGACCTTGAGACTGTAAGAAATTCTGTAAAAATCAGTAAGATTTTTCCTTGTAATATCCATAGGTATGCACTATGCCAGAAAACAAAAAGGATCTAACTTTTTCATCAAGTGTTTATTTAACTAATACTCTATGACTAGCATGAATGTGTTATCAATCATTTTACCCTTACAATCTATGGATGTAAAGTGTGGCATTATCATCATTTTTTCTGATGATAACCATTTGGTGCAAATATAAATGCACAAGAAGACTCTGGATATTCAAATTTCTGTTTTTAATCATAGGCATGAAAGAAACAAGACATCCCAGTCAGTTGCTGAGGTTTTCATGGGTTACCATGCAGACACCTGCTCATCCATTATCCTGCATGTCTTCAAGAGACTTGGAGAACAGAATGCAAAATTTTCCAGAGAGAAGGTATTTACTGGCTCACATTGGCAAGTGAAAAGCTGATACAATTAAAATTTAATACTTGTTCCCTGCTATTTTGATAGTGCTACCCTTGTTTTTTCTTCCGTTTTTACCAGCCACGATACCTATGTTAGTTCACCTGGCCATCTAGCTAGATGAGCTTGTGGTATGGCCCTGCCACCATTGTCCATTATCCTCGTGTATCTATGAACAATTGCTATTTTAAACATCTTTTCAAAAACTCTTAGACCAGTTTTGACCAAATTCAGCAGAGCATCCTGGCATCAAGGGCTTTCAATTTAATACAAATGATTCTTGAGCTGCCATCAAATATAGCTACCATTACTAAAAATAGAAAAGCCTTAAAACACTTCTCAAAAACTAAAAGAATTTGACCAAATTTCACAGAAAGCATCATGGCATGAAGGACTTTTAAGCTTATACAAATGATAAATTTAATACTGATCACGATCAAATGTGGCTGCTAAGGCTGGGTTTCTGCAGCTTACTTCTGAACTGATATGTATCACAAAACACAACTTCTGATATGTGATATTGTTACGGAATTATGTATCATTTTTTAAAAATTATAATATAGTTTTATTTGGTTTATGACCTTTGTATTATAATCGAATAGCCGTTGTTTTTTATAGTGCACATATACGATATTTCAATGTGACCCAGTACATTGGTCCTGGGAAAGTCAATAATATTGTCGGTTAAGCACATACATGTGACAGAACTAGGATTTCGAAACAGTAGATTTAAAAAATTTGATCAGTAGATTGGCCTCTAAACCAGTAGATTTTTTATTGGCATACATTTTAGGCTTCAAGGGGGTGGAAAACAAAACAAATGCTTTCTTGTGCCATAATATATATTCTCTTCCTACTATAATAAAATAGCAAGTTTGAATAGGAATCAGATTCTGATTCCACTGGATAATGTTACCATAATAATTAATTTTTATGAGTCAATATATGGTCGAATAATGAAAAAGGAAGAGTTGTTTATCTGATAGTTCACTGCAAAGATTTTTCTTTTTTTTAAAATCCAATAGCATTTTTAGTTTCATTCACAAGATCACTGTCTAGTGACCACTGATGACATTCATTGTGATTATTAAGCTTCAGACTAAGCAGGCTCTCAATAGTTCTCTGGTCCAGATTTCCCCTTGAATCACTGAAGAATGGAGAATGTCCTCTCTGTATCAGCATTAGAATTTTATAATGACAGGACAACAACACTCAGCCTGCAAAGAAGTTCTAACTTCAATTTTCCTGTTGCTGGGTTTGTAAGGTTGCTGACTACTGGCCAACACTCCTCCAAGCTATATTCACCCCAAGGAGGAAGTTCCTAACTTGGACTTAAGATGTATTCCTGAGCCTCATCCTCAAGGGCTTCTTTCTCTTAATGGCTCAGATCAAAAATCTGTTGGCAAATTTCACCACTGTAAATAATAAAAAAAAATAAAGATTTAGACTTGAAATAAAAATGAAAAAGAAACATGATGTATTTATGAATAATTTATCCAAACTTTAAAATTAATTATCTTGTAATATATTTTGAACTTATATATTTTATCAAGGACTTGAACAAAATTTATGTGCATGAAAACTTCCAATAGTTTATGAAATACAAAAGATGCACACCTTTGAAACATACAATGCAAACTCTGGACCTTTGCTACTCACTTGCACCCACTTAAACTCTGATATCCAAGCATTGTTGAACTTGTAATATTTCTTAGCCAGTGGTTTCTTAGCATTGGGAGTAAGCACAGGTTTAGAATTGAACAAAAAATTTAACAACTGTCCTCTTAAAACATCTGGAACAATACAATAACAATTAAACAGGACAAAAATAAAAATACTTACTTTCTTCAAAGGCTCAGAAGACATCATGGACCACCTTTCATCCCTTTATTACTTATAACAGCTCAAAACACCTCCCGCATTTGACCTTAAACTCCTCAAATTCCAAACAATAAGGTAATCAATTAGCAACTTGCTGTGTACACATATCAGCTGTTCTTTAACAATTCTAATCCTATTGCTCTGCCATGCATCATCGCACCGGTCATTGTACTGGTGGAACATTTCCGGTCCCCTGTAGACTGGTTCTGGCTGGTTTCTCTAATGTGTTGACAGAGCACGTACAAATACTATGTTTGGGTATTTTTAATTAAAAAAAATAAAAATTCTTTTAATTTTCAAAACTGGTAGATTTTAACTACTAAATGGTATGTGCGGTAGATGGCCTTTAAAACTGTATTTTTGGCCTGCTGCCGGTAGAATCACATGTATGTAAGCATGAGTCATGTCACGTGACCTAGCGCGTGAGATTTTGTACTTTTGTTCTGACCTGGATTTCACAATTCAAAGAATGATTCATTTGTTGATCAGAAGTTAGACTGTAAGATCATAATAAGAAGATGTTTATTTAAGACGGAATTAAGAAATGGGTTTTATTTGTTTTAAAGGCGCAGTATACAATACTATAAAAGAAATGTAATCTCTGCATTCAGGATTCTTCTTTGTAATTACATCAGCTTCAGAGGTCATAAACGAGAATGGCTCATTGTGTGTGATTATCTACTTCAGAAATATTTCCAGACTACATTTTTGGGATTAACGTTTAAAGATTTAAGAAATATTCAGCTCCATTGGAATTATTGGAAACTTTTTTAGAACTTGTGTGATATTCTACATTCACAAGGATTTATTTGGAATTATTAATATTTGGATATAACTGATTCTTGTTAGTACATCAGCACAGTGGTGTTTTCATTCAGAACATTCTTCATTCGGAATATTTTGGATAACTTCTGGATCAGTGAACAATAGAACAATTTAGGATTATTTAGGAATTTCTAAGCTGTAAGTTATTTTAATTTTTTCACTTTGTTTGTTTGAAATATTTAATATTTCAAGAAGTTAAATTTGTGTTTGTAAATCTTGAAAGCTTGTTTGAGTAATTCTTTCTTTTGTTACATTACCCCTAGTCATAACAATATGTTTTGATGATGCTTATTTAATGCTATTTAAGCATGTTTACCTATAAATTTTTGTTGTATTGGACTAAGCCATATTACTCTAAAATAATGGTAATGACATGGGATGGTTGCTGATGTCAGAGCCATGTTGTCTTCTTCGATGTGTGTTCCTATTAGTTGTTCCACCAAATGTGGCTACTTAAGTGTTACTTAAGGTGCACTTTGACATCTTCCAACCTGTCAGTGGGAAGTGCAATGAAACTTTTTAAGCTTTTGCTTCTCCAGCATCCAGCATTCATCAATAATTGTTCTTCTTCTCAAAATGCTAGACCAATTTCAACCAAACTTGGCACAGGGCATCTTGGCATAGAAGCCTTTTACATTTGTACAAATGATGCCAGTCCACAATCAAGTATATTTGCCATTACTAAAAATAGAAAAACCTTGTAACGACTTTTCCAAAACTGCTGAACAGAATTTGATCAAATTTGACAGAAAGCATCCTGGCTTGGCTGCCATTACCCAAAAATAGAACAACCTTTCCATCATTCTTAAACAATTAATATTTTTAACCTAAAAAAAAGACACAGGACCATTTGCAACCAAACCTAACTTAGAGCATCCCATCAAATGTGGCTGTTGTTACTAAAAATAGAAAAACATTTAAACAACTTCTCAAAACTGCAGATCAGAATTTGATCAAATTAGACAAAACAAACTGACATGGAGACATTTAAAGTTTGTGCAAATGATGCTGATTCACCATCAAGTATGGATACTATTACTAAAAATAGAAACAACTTTAAATGACTTCTTCTCTGATACTTCTTCATAGAACTGGACCAAATTTGACAGAAGAATTATAGTATTAAGGGCTATCAAATTTATACAAATAATGTTGATTCAGCATCAGATATGGCTGCCATTGCTAAAACTAAAATCAGAAAATCCTTTAAACAACTTCATCTCATAAACCACTCAGCAGAATTTTATCAGATTTTCAGAAATGGCCTAGTGTGAACGCCTATCAGATTTATACAAATGATGTTGTTCCACCATAAGATATGGCTGCCATTACTTGTGTCTTGACATATGGGCCTTTGATTATTGGACAGATTATGCTGATCTGTTCAAATAACCTTGAAAATATGAAAACTAGAGAAGCCATGGAACAGTTGTTTTCATAAAATATAGAATTGACAGCATTGGAAAAATTTCATTAGGAAGCAGTTCTTTTATTCTTTTTTATTGTAATTTAATAATGATGTTACCCTAAGAATACAAGTTGCACTTAACTTTTTGACAACAGGGGCTCATATTGTTGCATACAATTTAACGATAAATAATACCTAGAAATAATACATGTACAGACCATCTTAATCATTTTGGAAACTAACACACCGTAACAGCTACAAATAAGTGTGATCTGAATACACATTCTATTGCACACTGACAACATTATCGTTTCAGCCATCTCTCTCCTCTCTCTCTCTCTCTCTTCTTGGTCATTAATAACAACAAAAGTCTTTTTGAGTACTTGTATTTTTTATTGTAATTGGATCCTTGAGATAAGAGCAAAATGAGACAAAAATTGTACGTTTATTTGGTACGTTAGTACTGTTAGGTCATCGAGTATTGCGTGTCATGTAGACCTTGTTCGGGTTCGATCCCTCTATTTTTTATTTTACACATAATTGTTTGTACACTGAAATTAATAATTAATTTTTCCTGTACGAAAAAATACATGAAATACGGTAGGCAGATGGTAGACATGTAAGCAATTTCAGGGCCCACTTGAGTCTCTTGTTCAGAAGGTGTTCTGCTGATTAATTAGTAGCTGTCACGAGGTTGCAACCTGGGTTTTCAGTTTAGACGCCTCAGTCTTTACATCAACTTGTTTGACATCTAAAAGATAGGATTACAAATTTGGAAAGTGCTCAGCCATTTTCATCAAAACCACCATAGAATGGCACATAAATGGTATAATATTTTGCTTAATGTGATAAAGAAAAAAAAAACAAGAACATGCTTATTTTCATAGACGAACCATTAGTTCTGCAGACAGATTTGAAACTTAAACTAGCTCTACATAATTGTTTTGTTTACTTGTTGTCATCTGTCATCAACTGATTTATGTGGAAAATAGCTGTTTTATTGATATATTCAGTTTATTGAAGATAATTTTTTATGATAACTCAAGCATTTGTTGGAATTCTTAATGTCTTATTGAACTGATAAAGTTAAGATTAATTATTGCTATTGTACTGGCATGTAATATTGACCTATATTGACCTATACCCATTTATTGAATGACCTAATGGCCTCCCTCCATTATTAAAAATAGAATAACCTTTAAATTACTTTTTCTCACAAACTGCTTAAAAGAATTAAATCTAATTTTTCAGTAAGTTGAAAAGATTTGCAGAAAAGTTTTAAAAAATAGGGCTCATTGGTATGTAATTAGAGAAATAAACATAAAATTTCACAAATCCTGACCATAGACAAATCTATCTGTATTATAAACCCCAATTCCATCTCGTTTGTGCACAAGTTTTATTTTTCTGTAATGATATTTATTATATCCCAACTAGTTGTCTTTTTGTGTGTGACTAGTCAACTAGCAAAAAAACAATAGTTGTTTCAGCAATAATAATTTTGTGGCTTTCCCAATTAAGAATAGTTTTAAGAATTTGACATATTTTAAACCAGCTTCAAGACAATGGGGGACTGTGAAAAAGAGCTGCACTGTTGGGCAGAAGAGATTACATACAAATGGGCTAGGGTGATTTCCAGTACATTACTTGTCATGTATGCATAATCAAATAGGCAAATACTTCAGTGTGGCACACACAACTGGACACAGGCCCTATCAGTTATCTCGGGGACTGGCAAAACAAAGTTTAGAACACATGCTCTCATTGTCCATATCAGATTATTTGTCCCCAAACTAAAACCTGTACAACTTCTGAAAAGTATGGTAAATCCTATCTAAAACTTGACCAATCATCTGAACACAGTGTGTGTTTACAATCTGGGGAAAGCTAGTCTTGATTTTAAGTCCATCCATCTATTTCTAATTTTGTTTGTGCACAAACAATAACATGAGTTCTCCACCATCTACCATAATAGTTCTGCATCACAGACCAGGGCCAAACTTTGTGGATGACTTGAACATTGAACTTGGAGCAAGGTAAAAGCTTATTGATTTGGGGGTCAAAAGGTCAAAGGTCAATATCGCTATAGCTGAAATATTTAAAATACTTGCAGTACAAAAATTTATTATAGTTCTCGACAATGTACCTTCGTCCAAAGTTTGTGGATGTCTTGCACTTCAGGTAAGAAAGAAACCTGTTTGGAGTCAAAAGATGAAAGGTCAAGGTCACTGGTGGTAAGAAGAAAAATGTTTTGCATAATAACTTTAGTTTTAGACCATGTACCAGACCAAAGTTGGTGGAGAGCTTGCACTTAAGGTTAGTAAAAGGCCTATTGATTTTGGGGTCAAAAGATCAAAAGCAAGGTCATTGTCACTCATAGATAAATGGGTTTTGCAGAACAATATTTGTTCTAGAGTAAGTTACTTGAGCAAACGTTGTGGATGATTTGCACTTAGGAGAAATAGATTTGGGGGTCTAAAGGTCAAAGATCATGGTTATGAAAAGACTAATAAGAAAATAGTTTCTGCACAGTAAAATTAGTTCAAGACTATACCTTGACCAAAAGTCCAGATCATTGAGACCTATTGGTCAGCAATCTCCAGAATCAACCATGCCTACTAGTGCTTGCACAGTGGACTATTAAACACAAGTGGGCATATAATATGCCATTACTCTTGTTTTAACATCAAATAATGCCATTACAAACTTGTCAGATTCTGATTTTTTAGTCAGATATACTTTTATGTAGGTGACCTGCAATTTAAATACAGTGTATCTAGATCACTGAAACACTTTTAATGTCTGATTGTAATTCATTTGTGAAAGCATGCCTTAGCACTTGTATCACAAAAGCAATTGAATAGTGACCAGTCAGAAATCATGTCATGTCGGCTTAATGCACTGTTTTCCATGAGAAAGTTTGAGAAAGGCAGCAGATAAAGTATAACTCGACATAACGTAACAAGACACAGAAATTCAAAATTTTAATATGCAAGGCATCAACATTAGATGAATACTCTGCCTTTGCAGTCTTTCTTAGTGGAGTTCAGCATGTCACATAGCAGGAAAGGTGACTGTAGGAAGCATGTTTCATCCAAAGCATTATGATTCAGTGATGTTTTATGCTTAAACTATGATTGAAAAAATGTCTGAAATATTTCTGTAAAAATTTAATGTTCAGATTCTGATTTTTATGTTGTTAGGGGTTGGCAACTCTACATTGAGTCCAGTTAACGCTATTTTTAGTCTGAAATGCCAGATTTATCCCAAAAATGAAAGAAACTAATCTTTATGGTATAGGTGGATTTTTGGGGCATATTGGGCACTCATGTTCTGTAAACACATTTATAGTTATATATGCTTTCATACAAGAATGCTTTACTGTCATAAATGTTTGTATATCAATGCCTCCTTAAGAATCTAGCATCAAAATCATAGGGCAGTTATAGAGTCATCGGAACTATACTGTGTATTTCATGCACTTTTTAACAGCATACATTTTTGCAGCAAGTCTACTTTGTGTTTGATTTCTTCCAGGTAGGCAAAGTTTACTTGCCCCTAACAAATCAGTTGTTTGCTATCACATTCTGGTGTCAAGTAAAATTAAAGAATTTTAAGTCTTAGGTTCATTGATACTTAAGTATATTTTAACTTGAAGCTACCAAAGTAAAATATTCACTGCAGTTTAATACAAGAATGGTGACTACTTGTAAAACTTGTAAGCACATATCTTTATATTCTAATTTCTCATTACAGAAGAGATTGACCTGTAAAAGTATACATCATGTTTATGTAGGTTTTAAAAAGGAAAATGCATGTTCATGGAGATATTGACTGTTATCCACCTTAAGGAAAATTTAATTTTATTCAGAATTTCATTTCTTGAGAAAAATTCAAAGATATTTTAGATATTTGTATCTCAGATACCATTGAGCTTGTTTTCTTCAGGTTTATAATATTATAGACCCACATGGGAATTAGTAAACATAAAGATTTTATAGTTATGGCTTAGATTTGAGATTACAAGCATTTGGAATATAGGTAATTGTATAAAGTTAAATTGTGTTGATATACTTAAATAACTGCAACATGAAAACAATGTTTTATCAACAGTTCTTGACATGGTTCACTGGAACATACATGTATACCTGGCTGTATAATTACACAATTTTACTGTGTACATTTGTTTACATGACATATGAATCTTGTTCAGAAATATTCTAAATAAAAATTTAAAATTGTTGAAAATCAAATTTCAGATTTCACTTTCCTTTTGAGACACATTTGTTGGATGATGGCTTATTATACTGTAATTTTTCAACCTTTTTGGAAAAAATGTATAGTTTTACATACTTATCAGAGGAATGGAAAAGGTTCTAATGCTTAAATGACACAAATGCCCCAATCCTTCAGTTAGCCACTCCTCTCACTTAAGTTGAAGATTTCAGAAGATCAGAAATATCTTTTATGGTATTTCCTTATTAAAACCAAATATTGAAATTTTCAAGGACTGAAAATCAGCAGTTGCTAAATTAAATATGACCTGATTTTGGCACAAGCTTTTTCACATCAGTTTCAACATTTCTTTCTATGAATGCTAGAATCAAGGCTTCAGACATTTATTCAAATTCAAGGAGGTCTTTAATTAAAAATGTTGATCTTAGACACTCTTATCACCTTGCCAACAGAATTGGGGGAAGATCTATCATTTTGCCTGTTCATTCTTGTGTTCATTCATCCATTCTTTTGTTATCCCCTCACTATCTTGGACCATATTTTACACACGCTCATAAAAATTTATATGTGGATGCATTTCAAGAAAAGTAACTCAGTTATACCAAACAGTAGGTCACAGTGACCTAATTTTTACGACTGAGTATTATTATTTTCAGCTATTTGTTCATTGCACTGGCACTATTTTGGACCCTATTTCACCACACTAATTAAAATTAGTATGTCGATGCATCTCAGGTAATTCAAATATACATGTACCAAACCTAGATCATTGTGACCTGATTTTTGTACACAAGTGACTTGTATTTTCAGTTATCCATTGATTACACCTTCAAAATCTTAAAACTGTTCTTCACCTACATTCATGAAAATTGGTATGTGGATGCATGTTAAGGTGAGTAACACTACCATCCCCAAAATAGGATGTGATCTATGTTTACCCAAGTAACTGTTCTGTTTTGGGCTATTCATTTGTTTTGCCCCCAAAATCTTAGACCATGTTTTACCTAGATGCATGAAAGCTGGTATGTGGATGAATCTTAAGAAAAATAACTCAGTCATACCAAAACATGGTCAATATCATTTGATTTTCACACTCTAGTGATTTGTGTATTTGCAGCTGTCTGTTCATTACATCCTTGATATCTTGGACCCTATTTCACCCACACTAATGAAAATTGCTAACATACCTAACCTGTGACTGTGACTTTGTTTCTTCTTCAGATACATTACCTGATGATAGTACATTAGGAAAACATCCACTATTTTGAAAATCCAGCTCTCCCAATGAGATAAACCAAGAAAGGCATATACAAAGATGCAAACACCATTAGATTTGCCTCCAATGACACCTCAGTTACCAACTCTCTCATGACCATGTCAGTGGAGATGGAAAAATCACCCATGCAGAAAAATATCCTGCAATCTTTGTGTTCATGGGTTTCCCACACAGTTAAAGCTCCACTATCACCCAGAGTGCCACAACCAGAGCATAACATCACAGCACAGACTACTGGGCAAGTACCAGTATAGTACAGTGGTCCACCTAGACCAGACTTGGACATTTCTTAACCACATGCTTCAGCACCAAACATCAGCTGGACCAAACCGTGTCCACTCCAGCTATGGCATAGGCACAACCCATGCCTTATATTACTGAGACTGATCTGTTTTCCCAGTATACCTAGTCTATGACCCAAGACACAGGCCATATCTGGCACAGTCATACCAGTTACAGTCCCAGTTCTAATGTGGACACCCAGCACTTGCACCAGATTTGGTAAACTAGTCTCCCATAATATCCAGTACTGCACCCATGGAAATATTGTGTGGACTGGCACTGGACAGGACCAACACTGGTCCTGCCTCTGTCAGGACCCAGTACTGGCTACAGCAACTTTGTTTCTGGACACTTGATACCAGTGTTGGACCTTTAACAACACTCACATGTCCAGACATGGACTTATTCCCAGCCTTGTTCACCATTCAAGACAAAGTGCTTCTCCATCTCAGACATTGTTACCTTAACAAGATGCCACTTTGTCACCCAATTCATCTGATTTCAAAAACATGCTCACAGGTGCCATCCTCCTTACTTGGTCTGATGATGTTAGGGGGAGACTCGGCATTCCATGCAATGATTGAGGAACTCCTCCCAGTTATGCTTCCAGATTTCTATCCATCACCTCCTGCTCAATCAATAGTGTCTACTGAATTCCCCCATCTGTTTATCTCATAACCATGAAAGACCAGCCTTCTTTCAATCAGCTACCCCAGTCTGGTCAAGTGGCTGACATCTTACATTACTTTGAAAAGTAACTTCAAATTCCAAGTGTCAACAGGCCTTTTTATGACAGCATCTCTCATCAAGCTTTAACCCGTCTTTCCACAAAACACATAGGTATTTCTTACTGAAGTCCCAGTTGTCAACAGAGACATACATCATGGGCCTGGGAATGTCAAGACCTTTCTCTGTGCACAGGGACCAGAAATTAATTTTTAAAAGCAGTAAAGTGGAATAAAGTATAAAATATTGTTCTTGGATGATATCTATTATTACATGTTTCATAATGTATATTAAAATATATCAGTGGGAGAAAAATTATATCATTACAGTGACAATACTGCTTTTATCACCACTGTGGTAATTTTCAATTTTGGAACTACTTTCTTTTCCCGTTTAGGAAATGTATCTTCCATTATGTTTGTTATTCAAACCTTTATTTGCATATTTAGACTTATTTCAGTTTTCTTCTTCTGCTCCTTATCTCCCTCTCTCCCTTCCTTTCTCCACATCAGATGAACAGCTCTTAAAATGTAAACCTTCCAGTATACATTGATATAATCAATAAGGCACCATCACGAAATGCCTAAAAATGAACAATAAACAGCAAAAAGTAGGCTTCAAGTTTTTACTTTTTTATAATTAATTTTCCACATGAATCGTGCAAATTTTCAATGACTGAACTTGCATGACTTGTTGCTATTTGATATTCTGTGTCATCTATACAGTATCATATACATGTTACACTTTGCAACAAACAGTACACATGTTTAAGAAAAAAAAACTCTTGACTAAATATAGTAATACAATTTTTTAAGCAGTGATTTTAACTCCCCTTACAATCATGTTTGAATACAATGCAAAAATCAGGCATTGATGAGTGTGTTTATTGCAAACAGAAATTAAGTGACAATCAAAAGTTGGGTGCAGCATCTGCTGCTGAACTAGACTGCAAGCTTGCCAAGGCCACACACAAATTCATGTTTGAACGTTGAAATAAACAAAATAAAGAACTAAAATCCTTTCAAGTAAACTCACAATCATTAAAATCTTTTGTTGAACTCTTTAACTTTCACTGCTTACATAATGGCTTACAGCTCTGCCTAGCTGCTGGGGTCATTACTGCGGCTGGTTTGGGGGCTGACTATCAGAGCCTGATGTTACCACAGCCAAAATTTTTAACTGATGATTTTGGGATATGGCCCAGTTTTGTTAGTATTTTTCCTTATAACTGACTAATTTATATACTAAAATCATGCAGATATAAAAGCTATAGTTACCCAATGTCTGTGTGATTCTTTTATCCCACTGACATCCAAAAAGATTGGTATTTAAAAATCCATGAATTGAACACAAAACACTATTTTTGAACACAAAAATGTATCTGTCACTCCTTTATGCAAAGTTATAGGTCAAATATGTGGATGTAATTCTCTAAAAATGTTTAACTGGTCACTATGTTCTACTATTTCTTAAGTTGCTCTTGGTGGTATTTATAAAAGCAGTTATGCTTTACACACAGATGGACATCACACTGCTTGCACATTATGGACACAATATGGCACCTTTTTTCTTTTGAACACGGTTTGCATCACCCTGGTTTTTTGGCTGGTGTGGGCCAATGTGCATCTCCACAATTATCAATCAAAAATGGTGCCCTTCTCTTTTTTGATCCTCTGAATGTTCCTATCATTTGCTGTGCAAGAGCAATTCAAAAATCCAGTTCTCTCCATCTGACTTCTTTCTTTTGTTTTGTAAAAAGTTTGTGGTTGGATGACTCCTGCAAAATTATGAATGCATTGACTAAAGCTACATCAAAGCAGATCCAAAAGAGATATTTTCACCATTTGGTAGCTTTGTGGCAGGTGGAGTATTTTATCCTTTTTTGGTCTGCTAGATCAACTCCAAACATGTATTTATTATACAGTTCAGAGACAATCAGCTCTGGAACTTTCTGGTAGCTTCTTTTTTTTGCCTCCTGTGCACCATACTGCTCTCGCTTGGGTCAAAACTCATTGATAGATAATGGCCAGCTTTTTTTGTCCTTCCAAGCTGCAGCACAGAGATTGGCTTTTGTCATCAGCACACTGTCACCCCTGTTTTTTAATTTTGCAGACTTTATTGCCTCTGGCATTGCTCGTACTGTACCAAGGCAATACATTTTTTCTTTCCTTGGCTATTCAAAACAGTGCTGGACTTGAGAAAAAATTCTCCATATAAACTTGATGAGATTTCCCACATATTTTTTGTGTAAGATCTGTTACAATATGGGTTCCAAGGCCCTCTTCTTTCATGCATCCAGCCTGGCCTTCTCTCCCTGTATAAACCTGGAACTCATTTACATGACCATTGTGTGGGTCTGCCCATTCCCAGACATGTATTCCTAATGTAGTTGATTTCACTGGCAAATATTGCATAAAGGATAATCAACCTTTATATGCAATCATCCCTTCATCCACACTCTGCTCTTTATGACCCTTGTAATTTTCTAGACACATTTCAGAAACTTTGTTGATAAAGGGTCATATGTGACACAACTTTTCATGTCCAGGTTGGCATCTTGGTGGATTCTGCCTGGTGTCATTTAGGTGAAAATACTTGGACAACTTTTCAAAATGTAATCTGGTCATAATTTGTGGAATACTGGGTATTTGGAAATGCCATGTAGATTGCCAAGCTAGGATATAGGTTGGAAGTGCCATGATCGTCATTATCAAATGCATGCCAAGAAAGGCCAGCATTTCTCCCATTGTTGTGGGTTGCCAGAGTAAATCAGGCTTCTCTTCCATACATCTTGCTGTATAGTCATTAGTTTGTGCCACTTTTCCTTAAATAAACACCAGGGGAAAATATTTCAAGAAAAAAATCAATCTCTTTTTTTCCGCTATGTTTTAATCTTAGGCTCAGCCATAAGACTGTTTCTCTGGTTACCATCCAATTTGTTTGACTCAGTAGATATGGCTTGTTAGCATTGTTATCACCTACATATAGGCTTACTAATCTCTTATTCTTTAAATCTTTACATGATTTCATGATGTAGATTCTACATGAAGCCAAAAACCTGCTGTTATGGTGTGCGACCCCAGATGCTGTTGTGCGACTTGACAGATGTGGTCTGGAAGCAGAGGAGAGGATGATCTTTACAGAGGTGTACATGCGTGAGCAGTGTCATGAGAATTTGGCTCAATATCTGGAGTTCAAGTTACGCAAAGAAAAAACACAAGAGTTATTTGCACAGGTAATGCAAAGAATACATTTTCTGTTGATGTTTGTTTATGCTGGTGTAAATGAATAGGTGAACAGACAGGTAGAAAGATGATTGATAGATGGTGTATATTGATATAGAGAGGGTTAGATTTATATATATAAGAGAGTAATGTAACATTACTCCATGCACTGGCCTAAGGAGAATTACTCTAAAGACTACGATCTTATGTAAATATTAGGGAAGATATTTATTAATTTTTTGAATATTGGTTACGGGAATCGAACATAAAGAACCCCTTTTATAGTCGAGATAAGACAACTATCGCCTGCCTACACAGAATGGGTTGGCTCTCTCTCTCTCTCTCTCTCTGTGAAATAAAACAATAATTATATACATTTTTAAGTTTTTTTTCGGTATGAAAAGAACTGCCAATTTTTATTCTTCTAGCAGCAGATAATAATAGTAATAATAATAATAATCATAATAATACTCATACAATTTAATACTGTTCACAGCACAACTTATAGTAATAACAACAGGGACAGGTATAACATGCATGATGATAAGGAGTAAAAGATTCAGAAGAATGGTATTTTATAAATAATGATTGATTTTTGTTTTCTCCCTTTTTTGGTAAAAAATACTCATTGTTTAAGCACTGATATTGTCTGGAAATGTATAATACAGCAAATAAAAACACATTCATTTACTTTTCTCTAATCTATGAATAATGGAGTTTATTATTATTGTAATTATTATTATTAATATTATTATTAAAAGTTTTGATATTTACTATATTCAAAAACGTAGTATAAATCTGTTAATAATATTAAGCATAACAAAATGGAATAACTGGAAATTAAAAGATAATTATCATGTTTCAATATTTAATTGAGGTCATCTTTAGCATAAAATTATTTTTGTACATTTGCTCTTGGAAATTGTTGAAAAATTCAATTTGTTGATACCATCGTTTAAAATACAATGAATATGCTGTGCAAATGGGACTCTTAAACATTAGAATCTTGTCTTTGAGTAATACTGTATTCAAAAGAAATGTCTATTTGACAATAATCTGAACGCCATGCTAGACATCCAACATTTGCAAAGAATATACAAGGCCAAATTGCTTGTGTGATAACTTAGATGGCAAAATCCAACTTAGAACAAATTTAAAATAAGTCATCAGAATCAAAGTCCAAATTTCTCATGTGATAATGGAAAAGAATGTTTTCTAAGTTATACTTTCTCATGTGAACATACAGATTCTCACATGAGCAAAATTTGCACCTGTGAGAATTTGGTTGGTTTTTCCTACTTGAAGTGTGATGATAATTTCATCGAACCTGTAGTACCTTTAGGGATCACATGAGATGATGCATAGGTCATGTGTCTGGTCAGTTTTTAGATAGAGCACAGGATACAAAATAAGAGAGACAGGGAGGGTGAGGAGACATATGATCTGTAAGGGTACTACAGGTTTAATGAAATTATCGTCCTACTTCAACTTGGTAAGTATTGTTTAATTTTCCAGTTTCATCAAACCTTTCTTGCCCCATGGGACTGCACAATATGTTTAGAGTGTCTATTGGGACACAATATGTTTAGAGTGTCTATTGGGACACAATATGTTTAGAGTGTCTATTGGGACACAAGCAGAGTAGGGACAAAAGCAAATCACAGCACATCGTAAATCATGAGAATTTATTATGCAGACAAATTCAACTGAACAAAGTAAATGCATGTAATGAATATTTACTAGCAATGGGTTGGAGCTGATTCTAACAGTTTTTCACTGAATGTTAATTCAGATGTAATAGGTTTCTGATAATATTTCTGGAATATAGAGTCCTTGCTCCAACCAGTTGTTTTTAATATTGTAGCAACAGGTACCTTGGCTGAAAAAGCTGCACTAGTGGATACCATTCTTGTATGTGGGGTAAAAATGTCGGTCTTGATGCCTGCAGCTTGCAAGGTGGATTTTCGCCATCATGAAATAGTGTCTCTGCTCACTGCCCAAAAATAAGCCTGGTAACTAACAAATTATTTGGTTCATAATTGTTCCAAATACTATGTGTCCTATATAAATACTCTACAATATTCTGTCCAGTGCATAAGCTGCTATGCAAATTTCACCCAAATGATTTCCTGGCTGTGTTTGCTGAAGAAGATCACCTGTTCTAAAGATAACTGTTCTTTTTTATATCTAAATTTCTGAAGGTTTTTCTCATTTTGCCCACAAAGAAATGCCAGAAGCATAATCAATTTGTATGAGAGAAATATCAAGGCAATTAACGTGCCATAGTCTGTCTTTTGTTGACCAATGGCCCCCTGTTGATGAGCTAGAATCATAATTAAATCCACCCCACCCCACCCCATATTAGAATTGTCACTATTAAGAAATATGCGAGGCTGGAGTACAGAGAAAAGGGCAACCAACAAAATGCACATTTTGAATCTACCAGTGAACAAGTTTATGACCATTGTCACTCAGAAACATGGGACTATCAAATTCAGCCCTATGCAATTTCAAATTGTCTTCTTTCTCTATGTCAAGAGTTCTGTAGTACAGGGGTGCAAATGTCACTCCATGTTCATTGGCTACCATTTTTCCAATCAACCTAGCAAAATCCCAAATGGGAAAAGAAAGTCATCTCAGCAACTGCTGGCAGTCAGATATCAAGCTATCAGTTTGTGTGTGTGTGTGTGTGTGTGTGTGTGTGTGTGTGTGTGTGTGTGTGCAAGGTGTAGTCATGTCAACAAAATTAAGAATGAAACCCACAAACAGAATTAGGCATGAAACCCACAAGCAAAATAACTTGAGTTGGAGAGAAAATAGATTTATTCAGGTGAATAGTGAATCCCAAGTTATCCACTAAATGTGCAGCGTCTTGAACATTTCTAATACAGTCAATGAATATGCATGGCTGCAGTTAACTGGCATGAATGTACACTACATTGCAGTGGCCAAGTTTGCATAGGTATGCAAAAATTGGCTTTAATAACTTTGTGAATACACGAGTAGCAGTGGACAAACCATTAAGTAGTGTCTGTGCAAAGCATGTATAGAACAGAATAATATGCATCTTTTAAGTCAACAGAGGCAAACCAGCAGTCTTGTTTTTTCTTCATTAGATTGATGGCAGAATGTAAAGTTTCCATTTCAAAATGATGTTTTTCTGTGTATTGATTCAAGTCTTTGAGGTTAAGAATTAATCTCTATATGCTATCCTTTATATGCTATCCTTTATGGGTCTTAGAAAAATGCCAGAGAGAAATTTGTTGGAGGAGTGGCTGACAACTTTTTGTAAAACTCAACTTATGGACTTTGTGTGTTAAGAAACTAGATTCTGTGTCACTGATGTAATTTTGGGGGTGAAAAGTTTTCATTTGAAATGAGTCAAATTTAATTTTATATCCCAGTAAGAGTCTTTAAAATCCTGGTTTTATAAAAAATTTACCGACCTGCACAGAAACTGTTGGTGAAAAGGCAAAATATGTCACATGCCAAAGCACTACATTTGTACACCTCTAGTGGCTTGTTACTCATTTTATATGTAAGAAAAAGATCCATTAGGGATATGAGGGGAATGATGGCATTGACCATGAGCCCCTAAACTTTTTGCACTTGGATGTTCACAAATCTATCATGGTCTGACAGTTTCAACCAAATTTTTGGGTTTACCTTTGGCACAGTTAAATTCTTACAGCTCTTTGGCCACAAATGCTGCTCTGATAACTGATTCATCTTGTCAGCTGACACTTGAGTGCACATGGCAGAATCCACCACAGTAGTCAATTTGTCAGAAACTGCAAGCCCTGTATGATCCTGGAGTTTATAGAACTGTGCCAACTCTGCCACAAAATCCGCTGAAGAACCTTCAGCATGTTCATTTGTGATGCTTTCTACAAATGCCTGTTCATGTGTGTGCTTTTTAGAGGATGATACAGCCAACATTTGGCTTTGAAGTGACACCACATTACTAGATAACTTTTGTAGGAGATCAGCTTGTTGCTGCCACGACTGTTCATTTGCAGTGTATTGGTTGTCTATCTGGTCTGAAGTGACCATGTTGGTGTCACATGACTCTCATGATGTTGCTCGAGATGTAGTGGGCAATCCTAGCCCTGCAGCAGCTGATCGAAATGACTGTTCTGCAGTGCCATGAGCTCCAACTACATGCTTAATCTTGGTGACATAGACCATATTGATACTGGATATAGTTGCGGTGGGTTTCATACCAGAACAAAACCCTTTGTTCATCTGTAACCGTTAACTGTTGGCCATAATGTCTTGCAAAAGTCCATTGCAGTTGGAGGCTGGCCTCTAGTTTTGTTTTGCAGACACCAATATGGCTGACCAGTGCACTAAAATATTA